>JACEEZ010009771.1:0-17500 GCA_016584305.1 Chionoecetes opilio | reverse complement strand
GTGTGTGTGTGGTGTGTGTGTGTGTGTGGTGTGTGTGTGTGTTGTGTGTGTGTGTGTGTGTGTGTGTGTGTGTGTGTGTGTGTGTGTGTGTGTGTGTGTGTGTGTGTGNAGATTGAGTTTGGCATTTAGAAAGGTTGGACAGAGATGCCAAATGTCGATAACAGATTATCTCTCCTCTCTCTTCTCTCTCTCTCTCTCTCTCTCTCTCTCTCTCTCTCTCTCTCTCTCTCTCTCTCTCTCTTCTCTCTCTCTCTCTCTCTCTCTCTCTCTTCATCCTTATTTATCCTCCTCAACGTCATCAACAGACACTCTATCGCAAAAGTTAAGTGACATCGAGACGAGATAAGAACATTTGACCCCATTTAAAGAGGCACAGGAATGGAAGGGGACACTTGTAACTTGTATTTTTATTGAAATTGGGCCTCTTTCCGCCCTCTGGAACATTAGCGTTAGCGCTGCAGAGGTCTGAGGGCGGTGTCAGCACGGCGTCAGGAGGCTGTGATGGGTCGTGAGCCTTCTTATTGATGAGGGAAGGAAGGAAGGAGGGAGGGAGGGAGGGAGGGAGGGAGGGAGGGAAGGAAGGAGAGGGAGAGGGTGACACGTTCATAAAGAGAGGCTGAAATAGCAGAAAAAAAACATGAGTGAAAAGGAAGAGAGTAAAACGAAAGAAGAAAAGGAAATATGTAGATGGGCTGAAAGAAGAGGACGAAAAAGGAAAAGATGTAAAAGGGACATGCACAGAGAAGACAAATAAAACAAAAGGAAGGATGGGAAAGGAAGAAGGAAATATGTACGAAGATATAGAAAAACTAGAAGGAGGAGACCGCAAATACATAAGTGAAAAAATTTGTAAAAGAAGTGAGAAAAAAAAGAAAGGAAGGAGGAGGAGGAGGAGGAGGAGGAGGAGGAGGAGGAGGAGGAGGAGGAGGAGGAGGAGGAGGAGGAGGAGGAGGAGGAGGAGGAGGAGGAGGAGGACCCAGCTGTTGATCTCCACAAAACGCCCTTCCTTGCACCTCTCTCTCCTCTCTCCACCAATAACATTACGGCTTCTCCCTGTTTGCTTTTTTTATTGGCTGTTCCCTGGAGACGCGAGACCCGAGATAAGGCGGAATAATACTTCCCGGAGCCACTCTCGCCCCTACCCTCTCCTCCCTACCGAGGAAGATGAAGAAGAGGAGGAGGAGGAAGAACCCCATGGTATTTTTGCAAGGGAGAGGAAGAGGAGGAAGGACAATGATGTTGAATTCTCCCTCCATCCTTCCTCCTCCTCCTTCTCCTCCTCTTCTTTTGGTAGTACTGATAAATTAATCAATAATCCCGGAAAGTTTTTTTTCTTCATTTTTGCACTCTGTCTTGCCTTTGACTGACTATCTGACTGACTGTGTGTGTGTATGTGTGTGTGTGTGTGTGTGTGTGTGTGTGTGTGTGTGTGTGTGTGTGTGTGTGTGTGTGTGTGTGTGTGTGTGTGTGTGTGTGTGTGTGTGTGTGTGTGTGTGTGTGTGTGTGTGTGTGTGTGTGTGTGTGTGTGTGTGTGTGGTGTGTGTGTGTGTGTGTGTGTGTGTGTGTGTGTGTGTGTGTGTGTGTGTGTGTGTGTGGTGTGTGGTGTGTGTGTGTGTGTGTGTGGTGTGTGTGTGTGTGTGTGTGTGTGTGTGTGTGTGTGTGTGTGTGAATTTTTGAATTTGAATTTGAATAAGGTTTATTGCTCAGACTTCTGGGAGCACAGCTCCTTAATTGCCAACAAGTCATTATCCATATAAAACAACATAATACATCTTACAGATACGAACAGATATTTTACTGAACTTTTTTAAATATTAAAAACCGGAAACATACTACCCTATTTAATGATTTAAAACATTATTACTCGCATTAATGAAATACTTTTTTCTCTGCTTGGTCTACCCAGAAAAACCTGGATTAGTCATGCCGGGCGACTTATTGCCTGTTTATTACACTCTAAGAAAAGGGGATTATCCCCTGTGCTGCACCACACATTTATCACAAATTCTTTCTTTCCGGCACATTTGGTATCTTCCGCTGTTACGGGCGTCTATTATGTTTGTCCTAAGTTTACCCAAAACAAATCGTGTTTTGGGTTTCCAATTTATTTAAATACTCCCTTCTCTCCAAATATACACAAAAAAATACAAGTTACTAAAAAACAGACTTTCTCAAAGATTTTATCCCAAAGAGTAATCCATTGATCTTTAAAGCCTTTGTTCACAGTTCTTGCCAACCTACGGGGTTTTAATCACTTCCGGGGAAAAACCACCCCCCTACAAGCCACAGTTTTTTTAACATGATCTGACTCCTTTACCAAGTGATGTATACCGTCCAACAGTGTCCAGGTGCACAAACACTGATACAAAAACTAAGAAAATTTTTTTCGGGGTTTTCGGTGTTATCTAATCCAGAAAATTTTTATCATTCAAACTTTTCCATAAATACCAGGGATACCCCCCAATTTCCCAAAACATTCTTTACATGTATTTTTTTGCACCAAGTGTGTTGAGAAATTATATGAAAAATTTCCTTTTTCCCTATTACAATATGTCCCCCCCACCCTCACAGATATAAATACGGGTAATACTGTATTTTTTAAACAATCCTTTTGAAGATCAAAGGGAAAGATCAAATTTCCTACATTTTCCAATAAGGCTGTACATAGCTCTTGTAGTGATTCAGGCATTCCTTTTTGACTTTTTTAAAAAAATCTCCCATTGCTTTGTAAAAACACTCCAAGGGACTTATATTCTCCTACGTTTCCCCATTTTCAACCAAATTTTAAAATTTAAACCTTCAGTTGGGCTCTTCCCCCTTTCCCAAAACCAAATACTTTTTTTACTAGTGTTAATTTTCCCTTTTCATGATTTCAAAAATTTTTTCCCTTTCCTTAAGTGCATTGTTTATCTCCTCCTCACTCCCCCCATAATAACTGTCACAGATACATGAGCAAGCATCCTAGATAAAAATCTAACCCGTCATCATTTAAAATTTTAAATGGTACAGTTTTCATCTATTAAGACCCTCAAGATCATTTTTTATCATGGGAAATTTAAAGGAGGAGATTTTCCCCTTGCCTCACCCCTTTTTGACTTACAAAAAAAAACTGAACTTTTGATTAACAACAACACATGATTTGATTTATTTTTACATATTTTAACCAAAGTATAAACCTTACCAGTAATCCCATTTTTAAAAAGTTTGTACCACAAACCATCTCTCCAAAACCCTGTCAAAAGCCTTTCTATATAAAAAAACACGCAAAACAATTTTTTTTTCTTCCCTCTAAACAAATCAATAATACATTCAACAAAAATACATGATTACAGTAGAAAAGCCCCCTTTCCCAAACCCCGTTTTTAGTTTCATTTATCAAATTTTTTTTTTATCACAAGCAGTAAATCTATCATTTAAAATAGAAATAAATACTTTACCCTAGAAAATTAACAAAGTATTTTCCCCATAGATTTGCAATTTTATCACCTTATTTTTTTTAAATAGGAAATATCTGCCAACTAACCATTCCTCAGGCTTTTCCTGGTTAATATCTTATTAAAAAAATATTACATAAGAGGAATAACAAATACAGGTCTCTTGATGTATTTATGACAATGCAACAATTCCTCTGCCTTATTATTTTTTAATTTATAAAACATTTTTTAATTTCTGATTCAGTTTTAGGTGCATCCAGAAAAGTTATTATCAAGCTTTTTCCCTGCAATGGATTTGGGAAAAATTGGGTAAATTTTATCTTTTATCAAGAAAACCTTTAAAAATTTTCAAAAAACTTTAAAAGGGTCTGTATGTGTTGTTTTTTGAACCCTTCTTAACAAATGCCAGTAAAAACCCTTTGGGTCTTTTTTTTTTATTTTCTTTCATTTTTCTGACAACATTCTCTTTCCTTCTGTTTTATTCTTTTTAATTCACTCTTGTATTTTTCACTTTTGATAATCATATTATTATGATTGTCATCAGTTTTTGTAACATTATATTTATTTCTAGCCTTATGGTAGTCCTTTCTGCTTTGCCAACACTGAGCATCATCATAACCAGGCATACTACACCCATTACTGAGCTTAACATAACTTTTTTGTGGTCTACATGGAAACACCTCTAGTGGTCTATAAGAACATGCTTCACCTTAGAGTTTAAGTCTGTTACTAACATATCGTGTGCCTCCGTAATAATATCATTAAGCTTTTCAACATCTATTTTAGCAATGTATTCCTCTAATTTGTGATTTCTCCATTTTCCTGGCTTACTGTTATCTATTTTGTGCACTTGTGTATTTTGGTTATTGTTCATCACATCACATCTATGGTAATCCCTAAGTTGAAGCTGTACACCACAGTAGACATCTGATAGCAGGGGGTCAAAATCCATAACCTTGAAATTCTGAATTCTACTAAAAAGATATGGTGATCCTATGATATAGTCAACCACAGTGGAATAGTGTGTGTGTGTGTGTGTGTGTGTGTGTGTGTGTGTGTGTGTGTGTGTGTGGGGTGTGTGTGTGTGTGTGTGTGTGTGTGTGTGTGTGTGTGTGTGTGTGTGTGTGTGTGTGTGTGTGTTGTGTGTGTGTGTGTGTGTGTGTGTGTGTGTGTGTGTGGTGTGTGTGTGTGTGTGGTGTGTGTGTGTGTGTGTGTGTGTGTGTGTGTGTGTGTGTGTGTTGTGTGTGTGGTGTGGTGTGTGTGTGTGTGTGTGTGTGTGTGTGTGTGTGTGTGTGTGTGTGTGTGTGTGTGTGTGTGTGTGTGTGTGTGTGTGTGTGTGTGTGTGTGTGTGTGTGTGTGTGTGTGTGTGTGTGTGTGTGTGTGTGTGTGTGTGTGTGTGTGTGTGTGTGTGTTTTTTCTGCTCCCCACCCTTCCCTTCCCTTCACTCCCCTTCTTGCCTCTCTTCTCCTCATCTCTCCTCTCCTCTTCTCCCCCAATCATATCCACTTCATGACCCTCTTCCCCTCCTCCTCCTTCTCCTCCTCCTCTGGTCCTTCCAGGTGGCGCGTCGTGGTGACCAGGAGCATTATGCCGAAGGGAGTCCCGAGAGAGCCCCGAGGGACATAAAAACAGCTGGTGTGGGTCGTTAAAGGCGGCGTCACACTAGCACTTCTTCCGTCTAGTTAGACGATCTCCGTTGGTTTTTTCTCGTTCTGACTAGTTAGTCCGTCTGAATCAGTCAGTCTGAGTCAGATGATTGTGATCGTCTTGATATGGAAAGTTGAAGTCAACTTTCTTAGTCAAATCAAAATCCATAGTAATTACTTTAAAGATATTCGATATAAATCAGTAATTTTTTGCAAATTATAATTCAATACGTTTGAAAGTATTAAAAATATTCAAGTGACTATTGTACAAGTAGATACATTTAAAAGCCGGTTCTATATAACAGCCAACAGTCGTTCGCATGACTCGATTGTTCTTCTTCTTCTTCTTCTTGTGACCTTTTCTGCTTATAATCGCTTTGTAGGTCGTCTGTCAAGCTCGTTGTGTTTCTTTTTCAAGACACACTCAAAATTTGTTTCTCACTCTTCAAGACTTCAACTTAAGATTATAGACGAAATGCTGTGGACACGTAGGTAGCTCAGAAGAATTTCTCGTTGAATGCATACGCGTGGCCACCCTCTAGCTTGTCTCTGGGACAACAGATCAAACTTGTACACCAAGAAGGCCTTGATATTCTAGGTCTTATCTAGGTCTTATTATATCTAGGTCGATATTAGGTCTACTACTGATAAATAATACACCAGCAATAGCTTGCCCTGGCGTCGGAGCCATATTTGTTTACAGTCGAAGGAGGAACAGCTGACTGGTAGTGCAGGCGAACGATTGTGTGTGTGTGACGGCTTGCAGTCAGAAAATTGTTAGTTATGAGAAAGTTGCTGAAAAAACTAGACGGAAAAAGTGCTAGTGTGACGCCGCTTTAAGCAAGCCATTGTTGAGTCGATGAGAGGCGTGAGGAGTTCCACTTACCGCCCCTCCCTGCCTCCAACCCTTGCTTTTTTCCTCTCCCTTTTCCATTCAAACAGCTATCTCCCTCCTCCTCCTCCTCCTCCTCCTCCTTCACTTATTTTCTTCTCGCTTTCTTATTTTTTTCTTTTTTTTCTCCTAACAACTACTTCCTCTTCCTCTTCCTCTTCCTCCACCTCCTCCTGTCTCTCTCCCTTCCACCCACCTCCCTTTTCCCTTTAAACAGCTACCTCCCCCCCCTTCTCCTCTTCCTTCACTTATTTTCTTTTCGCTTTCTTATTTTTGCTTTTTTATATACCCCTAACAACTACCTCCTCCTCCTCCTCCTCCTCCTCCTCCTCCTCCTCCTGTCTCTCTCCTTCCTTACCTCCCTCCATTGCTTCCTTCCTGGCTATAGGTGCCTTGCACTGACGTCACGATCTAGCGTCTTCAAGCCAAATGCCGCCCGTCGGTGCGAGCTGGAAGACCAACAAACTCCACTTGCCGCCCGTGTTTTTGCCAGCTTATGGTACTTTTCCCCTACTAAATATATTTTTATCAGTATAAAAGGTATACTATCATCTTTCGAAATGTTTGTTCTATAATATTATCAAATAAAAAACCGAAAAAACAGACAAGAAATGTCATTATGAGAGTCTCAAGAAATATGCATGAACTTAATATGCACTCAAACTCTTCGCCATTAAATATTTTGCGAAAAAACTTTTTACAAGGAGAATATCAATAGAAGCGAAATTTCATTAGATTTCCATTGATATATTTCGTTTTCTGATCAATAAATTAGAACCATGCATAAATTAGCGTTAACAAAAATAAATAACCTCATCAATCGGGAAAAATTACCCGATTTCATGATGTTATTTATTTAGTTAACGCTAATTTATGCATGGCTCTAATTAATTTATCAGAAAACGAAATATATCAATGGAAAGCTAATGAAATTCCGCTTCTATTGATATTCTCCATGTACAAAGTTTTCTCGCAAAATATTAAATGGGAGCTGGAGTTGGTGAATATTAAGTTCATGCATATTTCTTGCGAGTCTCATAATGGTCTTTCTTTAGTGTGTTTTACGGTTTTTTATTTGATAATATTATATAACAAACATTTCCGAAAATGACAGTATATCTTTTATACTGATAAACATATATTTGGTAGGGGAATATTACCATAAGCTGGCAAACACGGGCGGCAAGTGGAGTTTGTTGGTCCTCCAGCTCGCATCTCCCGCGCCTGTCGCAGCCACAACAAGGGCTGTGACGTCACGTGCAAGGCACCTATACTTCATCATCGTTATCAATAGTCATCTCATTCTCTCCTTCCTTTTTTCTCCTTTCATGCATTCAGAAATTCCTCTTATTCTCTTACCTTCAAAACAAGCTTATTCCAGAAGTAATAAACATAAACATAAAAAAGTCAATCTAACAAAACATAAACAATCATTGCCCCTTTTCCTTTAACCTGCTCCTTATCCTCCCCTTCCTTTTTCGTACATAATCTCCCTTCTCCCATCTCCCTTCCTAAACCTCGGGGCATTTTCCTCCCAGACTCGCTTTTCCCTAAGACAATATCCGCGTCCCTTCTAGCCTCCCAAAGGGTCAGTTTCACATATAAGCAATTAGGGGATTAGAGGCAGGCGGGCGAGCGGGGATTTAGCTGTAGTAGTATTGGCGGAAAGGAACCAGGGCAAGGGAGAGGAAGGAGGGGTCTTTTTAAAGGGCTGAAGACCTACACCTGGCCGGCTCGTAATGCTTAGCAATCTCGCAGAAATGGCAAGACCCTGAATTGCATATTTATTGCCTTGTTTTCTATTGAGAGAGGGTGTTATGGAGGCAACAATAGAGTGGCCTTAGGTTTTTTTTTTTTTCTCTCTCTCTCTCTCTCTCTCTCTCTCTCTCTCTCTCTCTCTCTCTCTCTCTCTCTCTCTCTCTCTCTCTCCACGGCTACTTAAAAAGGTGAAGGAACTTTTAATAGCTAGTGCCCTTCCTCCTCCTCCTCCTCCTCCTCCCAACACAATCTACTCTCACTTCACTCACGTCGCCACAAAACCCTCACATTGTTCTTTTGTGTATGTGATTAGTCTCAGTATAAGTCCAGTGGGATCACAGAAACACAAGTTACTTTAAATAGGTTCTATTCTAGTGGTAGCAGTACAAATTACAGTGAGAACAATAGGGAACGCCTTTACAAGCCTCAAGGCGGGGTGTGACTGACTGCCCAGTGGCTACCACTAGAGGTTGCCAGGTGGCGTGCTGCCGGCGCAAGGTTGCCAGTCTGCACCTGCTAACAAAACTATCCCACACCTCCCTCCCCCCTTCACGCTCATAGCAAGGTCTTGAGCGGACTCCTGCTGCTGCATTATCCGTTCTGAGCGGCGAGGGACTGGGTTGCTGGTGGGAGTAGGGGACTCATCTATCGTCGGGGGGTCGTTAGTGGGGAACCGCACAGGACGGAGGAGCCAGCGGTTGCGCCACCATAAACGACCACTGGGTAACCGAACTTGATAGTCCCGTGACCTGCCGGTGCCCATGATGGTGCCCAATTTGTCCCAGCGAAGCGATGTCGGATCCTGGATACGAACTTGCTCGTTGATCTTCAGCCTGGGAAGGGGACGGGCGTGCGCGTTGTAGCGTGTCACGACGTCTTGAGCACGGTTGGCAGCTCGGCGGTCACATATCTCTGTCTTGGTCTGCCACTCCATCAAGAAGGACTGGGGGTGGGCGGGGACGCAAGAACGGAGAGGTCGTCCATACAAGATTTGTGCTGGGGAGCGACCGGTGTAGTTCGGAGCATTGCAGAGCTCCAGCAGTCCGCGGTCAAAGTCCTCGCAGTCGATATTGCCTGATGGAGCCACCTTCAGGATTAGGTTTTGGACGGACTTGACAGCTGCCTCAGCGTGGCTGTTGGACTGCGGGTAATGCGGTGAAGACACCATATGCCTGACTCCCCAGCGGTCAAGGAACGCTGCGAAGTCCCGGCTCGTGAATTGGGGCCCTCCATCGGTCCTGAGACGCACAGAGACGCTCACGTCACGGAAGTAGTACCGGAACTGGCGGATGGTTGCGGCAGACGTTGTGTCGCTGCCACATGGCACCACAGCGGGCCAACCAGAGAGACGGTCAGCTATAACTAGGAATGACTTCCCAGCAACTGTGAAGAAGTCGGCTGACACTGACTCAAAAGGTCTTGTGGGGTCGTCGTCGGACAACAGGGGCTCCTGCTGCTGGCTTGGCCGCATCACTTGGCATGGCCCACATGCTTGGACAGTGTTGGCGATGTCAGAGTTGATGCCGGGCCAGTATACAGCTTGCCTCGCACGTCTCTTGGTGGCCTCTACTCCTCGATGGCTGTCGTGGAGGCGGGCCAAGACGTTGCGGCGTAGAGTCGCTGGAATAACAACACATGCTCCATAGAGAACCTGATCCCCGTCGCAGTATAGGTCCTCACGTAGTTTCCAGTAAGGGAGCAGAGTATCGTGAAGACTGTAACGGTTCAGAGGAAACCGTTCTTCACACAGTCTAGCAGCCTGACGTAGGAAGGGTCGTTGCGAGCTGCAGTTTGTAGGGCTTTCAGTGCCATGTCACCGGTTGGTGAAGATTCCGAACGGTTGGCTGGCGAGGGACTGAATGGCCTGCAGAGTAACGACAGTGCTGATAGAAGCACAAGTCTCGGTGCCCAACATTTCATCCTCGGGGGCGGGGTGGCCGACGGGTGCGCGGGACAAGGCGTCGGGAATGCAAAGGTGCTTGCTTACCCGCGCGCCACACTGCTGTGAAAAGGTAAGCTGAAAGATTCTCCCTTAAGCGCTGAAGGCGAGGATTCTCAACTGCATCCAGCGAGTAGTGGTTGAGGATTGGCACCAACGATATAAGATAAGATACTTTGATCCTATCTAGACACTTTGCAAGTACCAACTACAAGGTTATTGACTGTACAAAGCGCCACCACACCAGGACGAATTTGGTGGACTCGAACCGCTGACCGAATGGCGCAGGGACTCTGCAACACCAGTCCGTGATTCTACAACCGCGCCACCCTGGCGGGTTGGCACCAACGAGCGATGGTCGGTGACTACCTCGAAATGCTGCCGGCCGATGAGGTAGAATCTGCACTTCGATGTCGCCCATGCTACGGCCAGAAGCTCGAGCTCGATGGTAGCGTAGCGTGTTTCTGCCTCCGTCAGGAACCGGGTTACCACACTGAACCAGTGGGGAACACTCCTCCGCCGTGGTCTTGCAGTAAGGCGTAGCCAAGACCATACAAAGCGAGAGACGTCTGTCTGCAAAACAGTGGGCAAGGCAGGATCAAACGTGGCGAGGACCGGTGGGCTCGACAGGGCTTCCTTCACACGTCGGAAAGCCTCCTCATGGTCGGGGGTCCAAAGAAAGGTCCTCTTGTGGCTCATCAGGGGGCGAAGTGGCTGTGCAGCTGCAGATATATCCGGAGAAAACTCCGTCAACTGATTCACAAGACCCATGAAAGAACGGAGGTCAGTGAGGTTGGCAGGGGTGGGAACGTCCCTGATGGCACGGATCTTTTCTGGGTCCGCTGCTATGCCATCCCTGGAGAGGTTGTAACCACAGAAGGATACTGCAGGTTCGGCGGGAACAAAATTGTCCGCGTTGAGGGTGATTCCATACCTACGGCATCTTGACAATACTTCGTGGACGCGGAGTAAGTGTGCGGAGTAGTCCTCGTCGTATAGAAGGATGTCGTCGACAACCTTCACACAGTTCTTCACACCTTGGAGTGCCAAGTCACCTCGGAGGCAGAAAGCGTCTCCAGTAGCCGCAAAACCCATTGGGCCGCGGTGGTACCTGAAGCGGCCTTAAGGCGTGATGAATATCGTCAGTGGCTGGTCTTCCTCAGCGAGCTCAATTTGCCAGTAGCCACACAGCGCCTCTACCTTAGAGTAAAAGCGTGCCTTCGGGTCCACATACGGATCGCTGCGAAGGGGCGTGGGTGGGGGATGCGCTGGACGGGGAAAAACCTTTTTGTTCAGTTTAGACAGGTGGGGTGGTGATCCGGACACCACATTGGGCTTGGCAACGGCTACGAGAGGATGGCACCATGGGGACGGATCGTCGCCGGCGGGGAAACAATGATACCCCTGGGCAACCATGACTCCAACTCTTGCTCCACCGACTCGCGATAAGCAGGGGGGATCAGACGGGGTGTGGGTTTCGCGAAAGAGTATGGCGTCTTCCTTCAAGTGGATCCTCATTGGTGGGCCTGTCATCGGCTTGAGTGGCCTGGCCCCTTTAGCGTCTCCTTCGTCACCAAGACATCGCTAATTTCCTTCGGGTAGTATCCACGAGCTCTGAAGGGGATTTTGTTGCCGGGGGGAGAGGGAACGATGATGGCGCGGAGGCGGGTTAGAGCGCCGGGGCCAGGGCCGGGCTGAGGGGTGGCACCCAGGCGTGTAGCCACTCTCCCCCACTGCTCGCGTCGCGCTTTTCCTGTTGGCGTGCCTCACCTCAAGGATCGGTTTAGGGACCCTCCTGTGAGATGATTGACAGCTCCTTCAGATGTTCATACGAGATCAGAGGAGTGGTACGCCATCGTGCACGTCAATCCACGCCGAGCACGACCTGTTGCGAAAGTGATGGTGGCCTGGAATGAACCCATGGCGGGAGCCATCCCGAACCGTCAGCTGTGAACCGCTTGGCCTTGGGCGGCGGTTCGAGGTCATGCTTGGAAAGACCCAAGTGGCGTGAGGTGTTCCAGGCCAATAACGGTAACGTCCGCGCCAGTGTGGGGGAGCATCTGCAGACGTGCTGACCCCATTGCCGTGGGTGACGGTGACGTGATGGGCTGAAGGACGCTTGGTACGGACCGGGGAGCCGAGCCCAAAGCGTCTGCCCTCCCCGGAGGGTCTTTCGGTGTTGAGGGTTTTTTCGGCTGACTGCCAGGGGAGTAGGGACGAAAAACCCCTGGTGCCGTGGCGTTGTTTGCGTCGTCGTTGCTGACCCTTGGGTTTCATCGGGAGCAACACCCTTGTCATAGTCACCGATGCAGCCGCACAAACGGCACTGGGGCTTTTAGCAGGGCACCGTACAGTGTGTGTCCAATGTCCCGTACGTCCACAGCAGCTGCCACACTGACTCGGCAGCTGGCATGAGTGCGGAGCGGGCTGGCCTCCGTAGCTATTGCACGGTGTGCTGGGGCGGGAGGTTGTACGGCACGGGAACCAGTTTTTCGCCTTATGAGCTGCCGTCTTCGCCTTCTTGTACTGGGGACAAAGGACCTCACAGCAGTAGGGGGGGCGGCTCACAGGGCTGACGTGGTGTTTCGGGCGGCCTCATAGGCCCGACATTCCGTCACTACATCCTGCAGAGTGCATGAAGCGTCAAGGGAGATGAGGCGTTGGTCAAGTTCTTCGTCTCGAACGCCCATCAAGATCACCTGCTTCAGCTGGGTTTCCTTGCACTCCTTGTGATTGCCCTTACAGATGTCAACTTCTTCAGATGCCCGCTTCAGGCGAACATAGAAGGCAGCGAACGATTCGCCTTCCATCTGTCTTGAGCTGAAGAGTTCCCGTCTACGAAGTGCCTCGTTAATCTGGGCCTTGACGTGCTCCTGCAGGACATTAAGTACGTCTTATACAGGAGACGTGGAGTCTGGGGGCACTTGTAGTGTGTGCTCCAGTACTCGCTGCGTTTCGAGGGACAAGCACATACGTAGCTGTAGCTGTAGCTGTAGCTGCTGTTTCTCCTGTGACAAGCTCGGGAGATCCACCATCGTGGCGTAATCGTCCATCTCTGCCTCTATTCTCTGAAGGTCTGGTAAGAGACGCCAGGGTGGAAGTATGGGGGGGTTGAACAGAAGCCTTTGGGGGGAGCGGGTGTGGGGAGCGGGGGGCTGTTATGTGTTGGGGCCGTGGCTCCTTGAGTGGCCGGCGTCACTGGTGTGGGGAAGACGCCATGGATGAGGGAGCATGTGGTAAACAGGGTCGTGATGAGCGTCTGAAAACGATTCGACTCCTCCTCACTCGCCGTTTGTCTTTCCTCCTCGCCGTTGTTTCTCATCTTCACGTCGTTGGGGCTTCCATCCACTGCATGAGACAGAAAGGTCCATGGTGGAGCAGTGGGGGAACGTTCCTGACGTGAGGCAGGCGGGGTTGAAGCGTGGCCACCGAGAGAGATGAGAGATGTCTCTCCGAGAGAGATGTCTCTCAGTGGCCACGGTTGAAGTGACAACCGCCCCAGCGGGTGAAAGCGAGAGTGACACTGCGTCACTCTCGTCTGGCACGGGGGTACGGGGCGGTGACATTTGGGTTTGCTTCGTTTTCTTCCTCGTTTCCCGGGCATGGTGAATAGGTGTAACACAGTATTTTCTAAGTACTAATCCAACGCTTCAACAGCTCGAATCGGAGTACATGAAAAATTACAGCGACACGAGTTACGAATTTCCGAAACTTGTTTCCGTGTGTGTCGGTGTGGTTATATACGGGTGGCAGTGGGGGTGGCGGTGGCAGCTGGGTCGCTGTGCGTATCAGGACCGACAGTGCGCCGATGGCTACTTAAGCCCGGTTCCCACCTTCCGCTTGTACGGCCGCCATACAACAACAATGACGTCACCATCACACCGCTTGAGTGGTATTTGTGGTAACTGGGGACAGTTGGCAAACTCCGCTCGAGCGGACACCGCCCGAGCGGGAGAGATGACTTGAAATTTAACTTTGTACGGCGGCCGTACAGCGGTACGGGGGGTGCGGGTAGACTTTGTTGTGACGTCATTTTGACGTTTATGTTGTTGTTTCGGCGGCCGTACAAGCGGGAAGGTGGGAACCGGGCTTTAGAGGGGAGAGGTCAGTCGCTCAGTGCTCCGTAAGACCGGGAGGCCGACAGGGGGGGAATGACCAACTCAAAACGTAGCCACTCTGTAGCTACTGCACAAAAGCGTAACACATGACACTCCACACACACGAGTAGCACTGTAGCTCCTAGCACCGTAAATCCACAGGGAAGCAGAAATTCCAGTGGTGCGAGCGAGGTGTGGCGCGAAGCTGAGGCACACACAATGGCTGTCGGCGTTTTGTTTCCCATAAAAACTGTCCGTCACTGTTTCACTAGTGACTCACGCGCAAAGTTCGTTGTGTTTTGTGATCAGTCTAAGTCCAGTGGGATCACAGAAACTCAAGTTACTTTAAAAAAGGTTCTATTCTAGTGGTAGCAGTACACATTACAGTGAGAACAATAGGGAACGCCTTTACAAGCCTCAAGGCGGGGTGTGACTGACTGCCCAGTGGCTACCACTAGGGGTTGCCAGGTGGCGTGCTGCCGGCGCAAGGTTGCCAGGCTGCACCTGCTAACTAAACTATCCCACACACATCACCCATCATCACATCACCACAAACAGCCCCTGAAACCATCCTATATATATATTATTCTTGCATTCGAAAAGGTCATTAAAATAGCCGCTTATAATAAAAATGAGCAACAATTTTTTTCTTACTTTTTCATGGTAAAAAATTTACACTCAGTCCACATTCAAAATCTTATTCTTAGTTTCCATTTTCTTACTTTCTTCAGTTTTTAGTTTATTTTCCACATTTTCTTGCCTTCAACGTCGTTATTATTTTCTATGTTCAGTCTTTCGTTACATTTTTTTAATATTTATATTTCGTTCAAAAACTTATATTAAGCCTTTCACTTTATTACTTATACTTCCTTCCTCCCCTCTTCCCCTCCCTCCCGTCACTCTCCCCTCACCCTCACTCTTGCTCTCCCCGCTACACGACCACATTTTAAAGAGCTTTCATAGTGAGGAGAGAGAAATAGAGTAGAGTGGAGGCAAGGTGGAGAGAAAGTGAGGGAGGAGGAAGAGGAGGAAGAACCAGAAAACAAGTAATTTGATAGTTATGCCGAATATGGAGAGGGGAGAGAGGCAAGGAGGAAAGAGGAGAGAGGGAGGGAGGGTGGGAGGAAAGTGAGAGGGAGGAAGGTATTGTAGAGTAGCATACGGCCTGTGAACACTATAGAGAGGGAAAAGAAGGAAGGGTAAGGTAGGGAAGGGGAAGGAGGGAAGGGGAGGTAAAGGAGCCGTGGCGGTAACTAATGGAGATAAATGGGTATTTCCTCTTAGAAGGAGTGGTATATCTCGTTCGCAAATGAGAGAGAGAGAGAGAGAGAGGAGAGAGAGAGGAGAGAGAGAGAGAGAGAGAGAGAGAGAGAGAGGGGGGAGAGAGAGAGGAGAGAGGGAGGGGGAGAGGGGAGAGAGAGGGGGAGAGAAGAGAAGAGAGAGAGAGAGAAGAGAGGGGGAGAGAGAGAGGGCGGAGGGAGGAGAGAGAGAAAGGATGTAGGGAGAGAGGAGGAAAAGGGGAGGGGGAGCCAAAGGGGAGGGAGAGGAGAGGGAAAGGTGAAGGATGGAAATAAGGAAGAAAGGAGGCCGAACGAGGACAAGGGTTGTTGAGTTGGAAGAGGAAGGGAAATGTAGGGAAATGGTAACAAGGAAATATCAACCCCAAATGGTACATTTTTATTTGGAAGGATAGAAAAGTTTTCCCGGGCTAAAAAAATACAACCAAAACGCCGTCCAAGTAAAGGTGTCGGAGGAAAATTGCCGCTGGTGGCCGCTTTCGCCGCTCAATAATTTTCCTCGTTGGCCCGCCGGTGATGGTCAAGCTGGGTATCAATTTCCCCGATTGGGGAAGAGCAAACCAAGTTTAGTTAATTGCCATCAAAAACCCAATTCTTCATCTTTCTACTCGACAAAAAATCTTCAGCTTCAAAGAAGTTAGGGTCCTGTGGCGAAAAAACCTTCCAGCTTCTATAAAGTTTTGGTGTCTTGGGCGGGTTTTTCTTTTCCCTTTCCCAGCTGCTTGCTCTGTACAGGGGCCTTATCAGCCCATGTATGGAATATGCCTCTTATGTTTGGTGGGAATCCACTCATACAGCTCTCTTAGCTAAACAAAGTTGAGTCAAAAGCTTTTCGTCTCGTAAACTCCCCTCCTCTGACTGACTGTCTTCAATCCTTAAATCACTATATATAAATTAAATCAAAAAAGGGGGGACAGGGGTGGCACAGGGAGGGGGAAAACTCATTATGATTAATTAATTGATATGAAGATTGAAAATTTATTTCGGGGACTTGTGGCATGGGAATACTGCTCTCTCTCTCTCTCTCTCTCTCTCTCTCTCTCTCTCTCTCTCTCTCTCTCTCTCTCTCTCTCTCTCTCTCTCTCTCTCTCTCTCTCTCTCTCTCTCTCTCTCTCTCTCTCTCTCTCTCTCTCTCTCTCTCTCTCTCTCTCTCTCTCTCTCTCTCTCCTCTCTCTCTCTCTCTCTCTCTCTCTCTCTCTCTCTCTCTCTTCTCTCTCTCTCTCTCTCTCTCTCTCTCCTCTCTCCTCTCTCTCTCTCTCTCTCTCTCTCTCTCTCTCTCTCTCTCTCTCTCTCTCTCTCTCTCTCTCTCTCTCTCTCTCTCTCTCTCTCTCTCTCTCTCTCCTCTCTCTTCATTCATAAAATAGCCTGAACAAAATATTAATGCATCATTTATATTAATGTACTAATAACTATGAAAATAATGATAACAATAATTATATTAATCATAATAAGATAATATGGATATAAGATAATAGAATAATGATTATAAGAATGATAATAGAAATATGTTGAAATATGTTTTGGAGGCGGTCACTCCACGACGAGACAATAAATATGTTGTGTCGAGAAATACTATGTGGGCTACTACTGGACTGGACTGTGTAGAGTAGACGGTCACTCCACGACGAGACGAAAAATGACGGAGGAGTCGCTCACTCCACGTCGGCCTCGCGTGTCCGCCACGCGGTAAATAGATCCTTGACCGCGTCATGACACTCCGTCACGCGGGACTTGCAGCCCCTGATATGCAGCCTGCGGCGTGCAGGGTTCTGCGTGACCTGCACGGAGTAGCGGCCTTCCAGGTAGTAGAGGAAGACCCTCCGAGGCCCCGCCAGTCGCTCCACGTATTTTCGAGGCACGATTCACGGCCTACACGGGCTATTGGCACAAATAAAATAAAAAAATAAAAAAATTTAAATGCGGGTTTGGTTCGGTGGTGGGCAGATCGACGCGCAGATCGGTCAAGAATTGCTAAAGATCGGTCAAGAACAAAGTTCTTTACATACACGGAAATGGTCGGAAATAGCTAACTTTCACCTCTTATAACGAACAAAGTTTGTTATGTGCGAAAAGTTTGGATCCGTCGGATATAACGTCACCTCCTTCCCCCAATTGGTTCGTTAAAGTGAGGGTTTACTGTACTTTTCACTTCTCTATACATGTTGCACCTATCTGTCATAGATTTTTAGTTATTGAAAAAAAACGTGATTTAAAAAAAAAATCAAGCCATACCCTTTGCAAAATTTGCAATATATTTTGAAAAATAGATTTGCTTGAAAATTGTTCCTAGCAGTTTTCGGGCATGCTGAACACGAATCTGGAGTCAGTTTTCAGTTACAATGATTAGAAGTCCTTTTCAGCCAATTCACATGACAGATCCTTCAGACTAATATCATCAAATATAACAAAATGACAAAATTTAACTACCCCAAGGCA
>JACEEZ010009770.1:51749-79940 GCA_016584305.1 Chionoecetes opilio | reverse complement strand
CCCCTTACCCCCGCTTGATTCGGGGAGTATATAGGTATCGTTTTGTTCTTGTGCAGTTGCTCTTTTGCCTCCCCGCGGGGGTCGGGGGCTTCTTGCCCCGTCTCCAAGTGGCAGGTAGCTTAGTGCACTAGCTCTAAGGGGACCTAAAATGACGGCTTTGAAGTATGAAAAGCCTATTTTTGGGTCCCTGACAGAGCTAGTGCACGGCCTCCGGCCTCCCACCCTTCCTTCCCCGCCAAGTTTTCAGCCCCTCTCCCCGGGGATGATTTTTGGGATGGTTATGATGGCTCCGTTACGGCTGGTGGACAGCCGGCCGCGGTCAGATGGCACGGCGTTGCCAGACGTATGTTTCTTTTTCAGATTATCTAAGTGTAGCCTGGTAATGTATTATCAGATGTTGGAATGGTTGCCTGTATACCCAGGGTTTGCCCTGGGTAGCGATCTTTCCTATCCTATAGCTTAGTGCACTAGCTCTGTCAGGGACCCAAAAATAGGCTTTTCATACTTCAAAGCCGTCATTTTATTCTTCCCAGTGTTCAGTTGACTTTTCCCGTGGTGAGGAATGTCATTAACACAAGTCAGCCAAGTTGTGACTGACTTCCGCACGCTGGTAAACACGGTTTACGTCCACGGAGGTTATCATTAAAAAAATTTTACTTACAAATGTCTGTGCATTGTAACTTAAATCTGAGTATATATTTCTTAGTTCCCGTAAATAAAAACTGTTCAGAGACTTAAAACTTTAAAACAAATGTGACTAAACTCTTTATCTTAAATAAACTAAATTAGTTAAGAAAGTGTCTTACACCTTATCAATGTACTAATTATGTGAAATATATAAACTTAACCATTTAATTCCCTAATTCTTAATTCGCCACTAAATTGACTTATATAAATTTAATATTTATAAAGTATAGGCGTCCAGCCTCTGGCCCCTTTGCTTTTGGCTAATTTCTTGCGGCTGGAACGTGGCAGCGAGCTCAGTGCTTTTAAAATACCTAGTCTACAGATTTTACAGAAGTACAAAAAGTTACAGAAGTCTACAACAAGCAACAGAAAGTTATTGTAAAACTGAAGTTTATTTAGCACTAATTACATTACGCTAATTACTCATTAAGGGCTTGTTCTATGCAAAAAAGTTTGTTTCACAAACACTCTGATTTTGACAGCACTACTTGCATGTCAAATTTCAGCTCAGACAATATTTAGTTACACTTTTGGCTTACGAATGGTTCCACTCCCTACGCGAATGGGTCTTGTGGTAAGTAGCAGCTCGCTTCGCTCTCTGCCAATCAATGCCCACTTGTGCAAGTGTTACATACAGGAACCAATTAAGTTTTCGTACATTCGGGTTGCTTTCCAAAACTCATTAGAATTAGCAAATATTATGTTATCAAATTAATTTCTTTATTTCCATATTGCCACTTTTTAGTAATAAGTACCTTAACTCTTTATTTACCTCTTATGGCTCGTGAAATAAGTTTTGTTACCGGTGAAAAATTAGAGCTTGCCATTGTTAATTATTAAATTATAAAAGATTTAGCTATTCATACTTTCTTGGAACTTTCTATTAGTAATTTGCCTAATTTGACTTTTGTGAAATTTAGCGTATATACTAGTGAAGTTACATGCACTAAGGATTATTAATTATACCTGTAGTACAATTCTTAAGGGGTATCCAGACGAGCGGGCCTGATCGGTGGGCATGCCCTTTGACGGGCAAACCATCAAACTGCCCGATCCCCCTTTGAGCGAAAAATCGCAGGGCAGTGCCGGTTGGCTTTTAGGACTACGACGCTGGAGCAGAGGGTAAGTTAACATTGTACTCATAGCAGGCTTTCCTCCCACAATTCCTACGTCGTTAAACACTCGTCACAGCAGTGAACTTTGCGATGTCTACACCCGGATACCTGCAGTGAAGCAACCTCCCATTTGATGGTTAAACCACTAACAAATACTGATAGGGAATGTGATAACTGAAGTGCTATCAGAACATAAATAACTGGAAAACGTTCACTGAAGGTATTACTGTTAGACAAATAAGGGAAACATGGTGCTTTCGTTACGGGGGTGGACAGATAACAGTAAAAAGAAAATAAGACACGCTACGAAACCAGTATAGGCGTGAAGCCAAGATAATTAAGTATCTTAAGTGTTTTAGGTATAGGTGTATGGCTTTCCATAAAACAATCCTTCCTTTAAGCCAAATCTTTCACAATTATCTTCCTTTATACACAAAGCAATTATCACGCTACAGTATTTTCTTCTCATTAATACTGGGTGCCATGTTTATAGTACCGACACTCTACAACCTACAGCCATAGGGGCACGCCCGCCAATTCATCGAATCTGGCCGTGTGTGACAACATTCACGGGCATGCCCCCGGGCTTAGAATGTGCCTAGCCGACCGCGCTGACGCCGGTCAGGCCCCCGATCGTATGAGATACACCCTTTAGTTTAACATTCGGTCCCTAGTGTTCCATCCAACCATACGTAAAATGATTTAAAGACTATAGAACAGGCAGCCAACTTTCCCCATTCCAGACCAGCATGGTTTAAGGAATTGGTAGCCTAAAACGAAGTAGGGAAAATCAGAAGATTGTGCGCCCTTTTCAGTAAAGTCCTTATCCAAGGACTAGCGGGCGTGTCCGGCGCGCGTCGGCTGACAAATTATGCCTGGGATGCCCGTGAATGTTTGTCCACACCACACAGGCAGAGCCTATATGAATTGGGCGGGCCGTGGCCCGACACATGCCAGTAGGTACTGTCCGGGAATGCGGTTACGATTTTAATTCACATGGTGCCCAGTTACTGCGAAGAAGTATTGTGTAAGCACACTTGTTTGGTGCAGAAAGTTCAATTGATTTGTGTTGAAACAGTTAAAACGAAGTGATAGTGGCTTGGCAGTCGGCGTAGCTATATATACAAATTTAAAAATAAAAATAGAATACTTTTGGTAGTTAACTTTGTTAGCCATGTACTTTAAATATAGTCTAATCCACGAAATGACTTAATTTAAAATCACTAAGAATTTTGTTCCCAATAGAATTTATTTTTAAAACAACCGAAAATTAATAATTTTATTTTCCCTACATTCAATTAGTTGACCGTAATAGGACGGCAGTACGATTGTAACATTCCTATGCTAGTTTTTACTTTCGCATTCTTTCTCTTAACTACTACTGCTATAAGTAATAAATATTTAAGTTAGTTTAATAACCAAAGAAAGTAAGCCAAAACTTAATATAGTTGCGTGGTTGGAAATTTTATTTAATGATTTGCACGTACACATTTCACGAAATTATAAATTTCGTAAGTGAGAGATAGTGAGAATGTTAAGTGGTTGCTGATTTCGTTAGAAACTAAACAGAAAGGTTCAAAGGCAAATTCTGAAGTCACTAGCACACAAGGTAAACCCCATAGGCAATATGTTCTTATTATCCTGATCGAAGCAGACCCCATCTTGTATTAGAGGCTAGTTAACTTGTAAATGATATGGACCAGAAATTAAATGTACAGACATACATGTACACCAAAACGCAGCGAGTTATTACATTGACTAGTAAATGTTTGGAGAGTTGTTTGGATCTTTTACAAATGTTTGTAAGAGGACTTTTAAATGTTTGTGTATTAGATAATTTTATCAGTAAATAAAATGAGAATACTTTAGTTTTAATACGAATTTAGTTTGTTATCTAAGACATTTTTTAATAACATTAATTTACCCTCTACAGGGCATCTAATTTAAAATTAATCAAAACCATAGGTTTAATGATAACCAGCGTGGGACATAAACAGTGTTGTTAGTAACAGTGCGGATCTAGTCACACTTGGACGGGAGGTTCTTGATCACTGTGCTCACCACTGGAGAAGTTTATTCTCACGCTGAGGAAGAAAATTATCTTATAGGGGACAATGAATTTTGATTATATTTATCTAGTTATCTATTATAGTGAAGACTTCACGAAGATAATATATAAAACATCCCCAAAGCTTTAAGTATGAAATAAACCAACAATCAAACTTACGTTTCAGTTCGCGGTGATTGTGAAGGGGACGTGGGTAATGGCATAAGATGTTTTATGAGTCAGAGTAACATATGCTGAAGTGACGACAACCTAACCACCAGGCGGGAATGGTCAGATTTTGTTCCCGTGATAGTTACGAATGTTGGACTGATGGACAACCGATGTACTGTTAGTGAGAGCATTTTGTTCGCGGGAGTGGCCACAACCTATGACAAATAATTAGGCAATAAGAAATATACTTATGAAGCAAACAAATATGTAGTAGTATAGAAAAAGTATACCGGAATACTTTTAACAAAGATTAACAAAGTTCCTTACCACGCGCGTCAGTCTCGTAGTAGCGTGTAGAGGAGGAATTGTGTTCAGTCACTGGATAAGTTTTGGAGAACCATGTCTGTTACAGTTTCGACAGGTGTCCACAGTGGGATTGTTTGAGTTGACTGTAGGATTTAACCACGTGTGAATAATTGAGGGAACACCTTGCAGAGCATCAGCCGCTTGAACGTTAACTCCAAACTTGGCCAAAGACTGGTCTGTTGAACCCGCTTGGACCGCCGGGGGAAAAGAGGACCTTGTGAGTGGATAAGTTCAGGAAATTTACTTACTGGTCAGAAAAGCCTCAAAATTGCCTTGATCGAACAATGATCTTGTCACCGCATACTCTATTTTGAACCCGCCCGCGGAAGACTGGTCCTTTGTTGTACGGGAACATGAGGCAGGTTCCCCAGCGAATGAAAATTGCCTGCCGCTTGCTACCAGAGTCATACTCCAGGCATCGACGGTACAAAAGTTCGTAAAAAGGGACACCTTAAATGAGAGAAAATATATTATATGTTAGTAGAGATATGTAATTTTTCCATAAATTCATTAATTAAAAAATCTAAATACCTTTCTAAAAAACATTATTATTACCATCCCCTTGCGACAACAGAAGGTGAAAAACTGTCTAAAGCAAGGGAGACTGCACCCGTACAGGAAATACATTGGAATTAAACAATATGTATAAATCACATAGTACAGGAACATATTAACTTAAACCACTAATCATACGTATAATCAATTCTACCTTGGCGAAAAACGAAGGAAGTTATTGATGGGAAGTCCGTTTCAGTGTGCCGGTCTTGTAGGGCTTTCTGCTCCGTTTTTCACCTCTCCTCTTCCCCCCCATTTCTTCTTCCCCCTGATCCTGTCTTCACCATTGTTTCGTACAGTGGCAACGGGAGGACGTGAATGAGCTGAGTATTAAAAACAAGGCAACGCCCCATCCTCCGAGGAGTCACAAGGAATGTTGGTTTAAGCAGACCTATTACGCTTTCCACCCTTAAATTTTACACGTGATTACGTAAAGACAAAAACGTTACAATGCTTTGCTAGTTACGTGAAAGCATTACTATTTGCTAGATGAACGTGTTTAGTGGCCTGTTGTAGCATATGAAATCATCAGCACACTATGTAGGGAAAAGATCTGTTTAATTACGGCAAGCATGAAGAATTCACCGCTGCCAGTACTTGACACAGGCAAAGATTTGTATCACTATGTAAACTAGCGTTGCTGCATCTTTCAACGCACCAATAAACAGTGATCATCTATTTTTGCACAAATCAATGAAAATATATCTGATAAGTAATGAGAAACAAGATCAAGTGGACTTCAAAAAAGTTAAATGTAACAATGAATGGTAGTCAGCGATGGTGCGAGATGACCTATTAACCTATTAGAGCAGCAGGGATGCACCTTATAGAATGCTTCAAGAGTGCTTACCATGATGCAATACTGTACGAATGTATATGATATCAGGTAAACATTCCTATATTTAGAACGTTGATGATCATTGTGAAAAAATAAAGAAATAAAAGTCGTTATCGCTATAAGACGAGGTCGTGCGTACTGCGTCAGGAGAGATCATTCATTTCGTGAGCTCCTCATTTGAATCCCTCCTTCTTTTTCGTAGAATAATATATGCATTAAAATAAGTGCCTCGGAGTTATATGATTATGAAAGAAATTCAGACAAGAGTAATGATGTAATTGTATTAGGATACGACGACCACGTGCCAAAGACCTCCACTCATGAAAAAAACCTGCAGGAAGGCAACACGTTACGATAGAGGGAGAAACATCAACATTTTATTCATTACGTTAAATTCACAGCTTTCCACCAACATCATTGCTCACAATCTGATGTTGGAATAACGTTTACTTTCATTATATCAAAACAAATCATTACGTGTTCGTATAATCTGAATATGGTGTAGTTCTACATATATACTGTGGACATGCATATAATTGAAAAGTATACATTTACCAATAACCAGTCTTTAGTGAAACAAGTGGGTCTCCAGCTATTCATGCACCTTGTTATTGCACAGGCTCAGTGACAACAGAATGTGCTGGCATCACCAACATCTTTATGAATATCGTTTATGTATTTTGCTTTGATCACAATTATATTGGCGGCATTCATGCAACACAACAATGAGGTAATGCAATCGTTATTCGAATGATTCTGAGACGAGCGACACACAAATGAGCTCTGAAACTTGTTAAGTACTTCTCGATCGGATACCTAAGGGTCGATCGCATTATCTCGAACAGTAAATTGTTGATAGTTTGTCTTGTGTTAAACAAGCCAGTGTATCAGAAGTGCGCGAGCGTAACGAAGCTTTGACACCAGTGAACGAATCTGCTCATGGCATGTCAGATGTTAATTTAGAAGAACACGAAACCCCTCAAAAAAAAAAAACATGACAGTTTGAAGATCAATTTAGTAATCTTTACAGTAAGGAAATATTGATTTTGCCTACGACCGTTTTGCGTTGTTTGAAATACTATGATAGTTGTTATTATTCATGACGAGGTCAAAGTCAGACGACAGACTCAGACAAAATCCCCGGCCAGTAACACAGCATATATAAGACGGTTGACGTGAATATTCTTAACAGTAGTCGTTTGCTCTAAGACCCCGACCACCCGCATTCCCGATCATTGTCTACCATTGAAAATCAGTAAAGTTTGTATGAGTGTTGTCATTATAAATATGAATTGTGTGGTTGTGATTTAGAAGTTTGGGTGAGCATAACTTAAATTTTATTTTTATCAGATGGCTTCATCAGTCGCGAGTTTGGCAATACTTCTGGCACTATTTTTTATGGTAAGAGCACATTTTTAGTATTCCTAAAATAAATGGTACATTAGGTTATGTTACATAAATTAGTGACTACCGAATATTTATTATAATTTTCTTACTATTTAAAATTTACCTGTACGTCGCCAGGGTTATGGTCGCGCTCAAAAAAGACCTGAAATAAGAGACTCTTGAACCGTACGTGCAGCCAGCCGTCACGACCCACACCACATCCACTACTGTAAGCGTGGACTTTTTCGCAAATTTGTATTCTTGCTTAATTTTTAGCAGAAATATGCAGTTATTAAAATGCTTATAAATCCAAGTGCTGAATTTAAGTAAATTTATTTGACTATGCAGGTTACCGTGACAAACACGGTGCGTCAAGTGGTTACGTCGGGAGTATATGATTAAGACTTCACTACACAGTCCCGTGGTGACTACTCTACACACTCAGTACAGCTTCACCGGCATCAACGAAGGAACTGATACATCAGTGGTCACAGTAACACCGGTCAGTACATATATCGATATCCTACTTTTACAACCTTTTTTTTCAATACAAACTGTACTCAATGGGGCTCATTATTTCCTTAATTGTAATTAATATAACTTACAAAAAATATCCTGTGAACTTACATATAATAGTATTTTTGGTCATACCAGGTGGTCGTCGTGACCCGCACTCGGGTGACTACCCTAGTCAGGACCTTGGTTTCGGTGTTCTCTAAATTCTCCACTGTCAGTGACTGCTGACTTTGTATTTACTGCTAAGAGTGAGCAAACACAGCTTTCGGTAAGCCAACAAACCTTCCAAATTTCTTAAAAATTAAGTTCCATTACACATCCAAATTTTTTAATTTACAAAACTTTTTTATTTGATCTGATTTTATTTAACTTTTTTCCCCAGGTTCTTATAACTCCAGTTTATAAGCCAAGTAACTCCAGTTTACAAGACAAGTGTGTTGCAGCAGGTGGTGGCAACTACCACCACTCTTTCTCCTACAATAACTACTACTTTAATCACTCCCAAGTATGGGTACCGTAACTGACTTGCCAATATGTAACTATTTATACATTTTTAGTTTGAAAATTCCTTAATAAAAATTTGGAGAACTATTAACTTTTATACATTGTGTATGTTTGGGGAGGCGATAGCTGAGTGGTTAGTGTCTCGGACTGGCATTCTCGGTGACCAAGAGTTCGATCCCCGAAGACTCTAAGCCTTTCTGCACCATCAAGTGGCCTAAGAACACTCGCGTGCCCTGCCCATCAACTCTACCTTCGATTGAGAGTGCATCGAAGGACACAGGGGGGGCGGCATGAGCCTCTCTTATCACAGGCGTCACTTATACAGGAATCATTTGCCTGCGACACCATGGGCGAGGACTAACCATAAGGTAACACTCAAGTGAAACCTCCCAGAAGCCTACCATCCGAGCCCTGGCTCACCACTGCCTACAGGCGCTATAGGCACAAATGTGAAAAAAAAAAAAAAAATTATTTAAAGAATATTAAATATTTTCATACTTTTAAGTCTTGTCAACAGTATGAATTCAATACTAATATTATGGCCTACAGTACCGTTGGTAAAAATAAAAGCTTTGAAGTATTTTAAATCTTATGAGTATCACTTACATAAACACTCTAAATAAGAACACTACAATATAACATTTAGGACAATTGTGACAGATATGAATTACACTGCTGCGAGATATAATGTATGTATATATATATACATTATTTGCATTAAGCATTATCCTTTCCTGTGACATTTAAGAGTTTGTTACAGATAGCTCCGACACAGGACTAACTGTACTGAACTTACGTACTTTGTTCCTGCAACATATACTGCTGGCTTGGCATTAATCTCAACACTTCCTGAAATATTTGAAATGGCATAGGGATTTAATTAATTGTGGTATATATATATATATAGATATAGATATAGATATAAAGACTAAATTTGAAATTCTTGCAGAGTTTTCATATTGTCTAATGGGATGATTTAACCAAATTATTAAGTCTTATTTTGTTTAATGTTAGGATAATTATGAAAGGAATTTCTTCACTTTACTATGCTATAAGTAAATTATGTAACATGCGACATGATGCAATAGTAAATTATGTTCCATGCGACATGATGCAATAATGTGTTACTGCTTTTATACTAACAAAAAGAAATCCTTAAATCATTCTCACTTAATTTTTAATTATTTTATTAATTATATATTTTATTTAATAGTTTAATTTGGATCTGGTGCGTGACTCTTAAGTGCTCTTTGTTATACGATGAAAGAACATAACTGTTCTAACATAAATAAATTTTATATAGCACCAAAAACATTTACATGTATATCTTGTCAGTATACGCCACAATGACTGCGGAGGCACTCAATGAAAGCTTCAACCAAGTCTAACCTTAATGTATGTTGGGGAGGCGGTGGCAGAGTGGTTAGCGCCTGGAAGTGGTGAGCTCTGCGTCAGTTAGTTCCGCCGGGTAAAAGTCTTTCCTGGAAGCTCAGCGTCCCGAGTTCAGTCTTGCCGGGTGCACATCTTTTTAACTCAGTTGAGTGGCTCAAGTCTACCCACATGTTGCCCATCAACTCTACCTTCGACGGCGAGTGCATCTGAGGACACCGGGTGGCGGCATGATCCTTTACAGGCGTCACTAAACCCTGCCTGTACCACCACGGGCGAGGGCCAACCATCATAGCCCTCAAAGGAACCCAGAAGGCTTACCATCTAAGGATTTCGTAAGAGGTAAAACTTTCAGGCGCTATATAAACTTAAATAAAAAACCAGCTGGCGATAGGTCCCAGTGTTCCATTGTTCCGATATATGTTAACTTCATCATGTAAAGTGATACTCTGGTCGTCATCCATTGACTAAGTCTTAACCAGACATGCGATATTTTGGTATGCGATCTCCCTTCGACGCAACAATATTATTCGCAATCATTATATGTGAGGTAAACTAATACAAAATAATGTCATACAATGAGTTCGACCTCACACAGGGACCTGCAGAAAGTAGCAAAGGAGCAAACACACGACTTTCATTATGACTCAACTCAATCCACAGCCTCAATTGAAAACAAGCAAATTTTCGAAAGTATCTTAATGAGGTTTTATATAAATTTATATATGAAATTCCTTTTTACTGTGTACGGCGGTGCCAAATGGTTATCACGCTCCTTTCACAAACGAGAGAACCTGGGTTTGATTCTTCGGGTGTTTCGTCCCAGATACCCTTAGACAAGGTATCTTTATGGTAGTGTTCGTCAGTCACTCATAAAAAGTGCGTGGGGTCAGTGTGTTTGGTTGTCATGGGCCTGTGCAGTCCCGACCCCCATTTCTATACGGTTGAGTGTTTTAACGATGTACGACGCACATAGCATAATACACGGCGGAACTGTGGCTTGAGTAAGAAAGTAAGAAAGGATTATGAAGGTTAGAGCCCTTATTTTAGTCTGGGCAACAACTGGGTTAAGCAGTCTGGGTCGAAGCAGACTGCTTCACTGCTCATTGCTTCTGACTGTGATGAGCGTATCAGCGATAGCCTCAGAGATCATGGGTATGTGCGTCGTTACATTGTTAAAACCGAATTCGCCGGTATAGAAAGAGGTCGGGACTGCACAGGCCCACCACACACAGACCCAGACTTAATGATTACTTTGATCCTATCCTAGGACACTTAGCAAGTGACCCAACGACAAGGGTTATTGACTATACCAACGTGGGCCACCACGCCAGGATGACACCTGGCGTGGAATCGAACTGCCCTGTTCGAAGCAGGTACCCCGAATTTTAGAGCGGCCGTCATCCGCGTTCTGGGGAAAGAATATACATCTTAGTTGTTGGTATGTATAGATTAATGACCCCTCGTGTGTTGTCTAAGGCCATAACCCGAAAGCTTGTCTCGTCTTCTAATTTCCTCAATTTGTAAATTGGCACACCTGACTAAATAATCGGACTTTCGCCATTCATTTCATTCACTCTATAAACTGATTAAAAACAAGGGCGAAGCCAAACGCACAGATCGAACGATTCAGCCGTCCACCTCGAGGCTATCTGCTGAGAGGGCCCGCTGGAGGAGGATGGTCAGTTTACGCGAGTTGGATGGAACTCCTGAAGGTGAGTGCTTTGGTCTTCCCCCGATGTGATAATATCATGGACGATGATATATTAATTATGGTTTGAAATTACGTAATACATAAATTTTTTTCAGAACCGGACTATACCTTAAAGATGAAACAGTGTGGTTTCTGCTCTGTTTCTGGGCCTCTGGCTATCGTATGTATTGAAAGTGATTTCTGGCATTATCTAAGTGTTTTGTTCTGACATGTGTAAATAAGTATTTTGTTTTGATATAAAGAGTTTGAGAAATTAGGGTTTATTTTCAGAAACTTAATTAATCTGTATAAAAGTTTTGAAATTTAGATATGGGCGAAATTAGTTGATGAGAAATTCAAACTATGTTCTCCATACACAGGCGACCTTGTAGGTTACTATCCTATTTTCCTTACGTCCAGCCGCAAGAGAAGACTGTAACGCAAACCGTAACGTAGTTCCATGGAAAAAAATAAATTTCTTTAACAAACTGGGATCAAATCCTTATGGAAATGCTAGTAAAAATTCATTTAATACTAAGCGTTCACCTTCAATGTTTACCATAATTAAAAAGTTTTCTTTTTCTTAAATAATTAAAAATTTACTTGCATTAAATTTTCCACTATCTTCCTTCCTACAGGTTAAGTTACAGCTACTCAAACACTATCAAGGATCCCGTCACCTCTGATGTCTGGGTAAACTCGTCAACCAACATCCAGTGTTTGGACTCACCTGGTTGACCGAATAAATTCTTAACATCCCTGTCGATTCCACTACACGGCCACCAAGGCGTTGATTACAGTCTTCCACTCCGGTTGTATTTTCATAATTTTTAAATTTTATATTCCATAGTAATTTGCATAGTTTTATCGCTTTTTCATATTTCAGGCTCTAAATTTTATTTAATTATATGCCACGCCACTAAATAGTTTAATATTTTGGCAATACTAATCTCTAGGTTTCTGTGGTGAGCCATACAAGGAACATCAACCCGGTCCGAAAACAGCAGTTTCTGTCTTCCCTTCCTTTTGTCACTGAGACTGAGATTAAAGACTTGTACCACACAATACTCACGTAGCATACTACCATGAGGTAAAAGTGAAATTAACTACTAGGTTGCATATGAATATATGATTTATTCTATCGTAACATATTTTATATTAAATTTTTCTTACCTCAGCTTTGAGGGACTGATTCAGTTTCCTCCCTCCAGACCCACTTAATCAAACGGGTCCACCACCATCTGGTTCAAACTGCAACTGTACCGTGACATCCACCAGAAAGGGTTACAACTAATTAGGTGGTGTAAACCAAGCCACAGAAAAATCTACAATGGATTAAAACTACGTAAAATATTTCCTATAATAGAAACTTAGATAAATAAAAGTTACATTGAATATTGTTAAAGTTTTCAGTACCCTAAATAGGTTTGATATAAGTAATTAAGATTGATTTTTCTATCGGTTTTCTATTTGACTTTAGGTATTCTAAACATATAATTAAGCACAGATTGGAGCTGCTCGATATTACTAGTTATTTCCGCGTATTATTATGACTTGTGCCAGAATTTCGGTCTTACTAAATCTGCATTATAATCCATAGTGACACATGGAAACTTCAAATGTTTTGATATTGTAAATGACTAGTTTATACAGGAGGGGCTACCTATGATTATTTATGCACAGAGTTAATCATAATGTCATGTATATTTCGTGGTATAAAAAATATTTGATGATCGCTCTAAAATTACTTAAAACAAATTTATCTAACTCTGTCATTTCATTAAGTTCTGTACTTCCGCAAGGCAAGGGAATGATTATTTTTTAATACTTTGCCAGCCTAGGAAAAAAACCTTCAAATCTGTTTCTTTCTATTACTAGATTCAACCTCAAATATATAAGAAAACTAGGGGCCAATGCACCCTGCATGACTGTTAGGCATGGACGGCAACTGAGATTGTGACTAAAAGTATAAATAGTTTTAAACGATTTTTTTAAACTAAGTAGGCATTAACTATTATTTGTAGTAATTTTTGTAAGTGTTATGGCACTGCAAACTCAATTAATAGGAATGTTTCTTGCAAAACAAACCTAACCAGCAGGTTTTTCAATGGTGGGTTTCAACTTGAGGGTTCAATTGGGTGGATGTGTTAAAATTTGAATCACTAAAAAAAAAGCCACTTGGTATCCCGTCAAGTCATGTGCTCAGATTAACTATTCAAACATTTGCAATAAGTTAATTTGTTTACACGCCGGTTAAGCTAAGTCAGTGCCTGAATAAGTTGCGTATTACCTTCTTCCGCCACAACTGCATGCGTTCTACTTTTGAATTTCATAAAATTTACTTAAACGCGAGCACCTGTGAAAGGTTTTAAACCAGGTGTCTCATTCAGAAGTTTCAACACAGGTATAGACCTAATCAACCTAACTCAGATACAAGTGTGATTAAGCTGGTTGCCTATGTACACACACGCCGTACCTGCCTCGAAACAAGATTCGCAGCGATCATCGCCGGGATCGTTAACGTCTTATTCACTCCGCCGGAGCAGTGATTTATGCGGGTATATTTTTTACACAGATGACGTTTATACTTCGATAGGTTATGTAAAAGTGATTAGTGATGGATATGTTGACTTACAGTATTTTTGTTGCTTGTTGTCACAATCATGATTGTATAATTATCCTTTAAAATTATATTGACATGGGGGCAGCGGCTCAGGGTTGGCGCATTAAAAATGATATTTGACATGGTGGCAGCGGCTAAGGTTGGCGCACTAAAAATTAATGACATGGTGGGAGACAGCGGCTACTCAGGGCGGGCACTTTAAAATATATTGACATGGGGGGCAGCGGACTCAGGGTGGCGCACTTTAAAATTAATATTGACATGGGGGAGCGGCTAGGGTGGCGCACTTTAAAAATTACATTGACATGGGGGCAGCGGCCTCCGGGTGGGCGCATTAAAAATTATATTGACATGGGAGCAGCGGCTCAGGGTTTGCGCACTTTAAACATTATATTAACATGGGGGCAGCGGCTCAGGGTGGGCATTTAAAAAACTATATGACATGGGGGCAGCGGATCAGGGTGACGCATTTAAAAATTATATTGACATGGGGGCCAGGCGGCTCAGGGGGCGCCACTTTGAAAAAACTAATATTGACATGGGGGGCAGCGGCTCAGGGTTGGCCGCATTTAAAAATTCTATTGACATGGGGGGCAGCGGCCTCAGGGTGGCGCAACTTTTAAAATTATATTGACAAGGTGGGCCGCGGCTCAGGGGGCGCATTTAAAAATTATATGACCATTGGGGGGCAGTCGGTCTCAGGGTGGTGGCGCACTTTAAAATTTATATTGACATTGGGGCCAGCGGTCATCAGGGTGGGCCATTTAAAAATACATTGACATGGGGGGCAGCGGTCAGGGTGGCGCATTTAAAAAATTATATTGACATGGGGGCAGCGGCTCAGGGTGGCGCATTTAAAAAGTATATTGACATGGGGGCAAGCGGCTCAAGGGTGGCGCGTCTTTCCTTAATAAAAATTCCCTAGATTTTTTTTTTTCCTTCAGAATGGGGGCAGCGGCCACAGGGTGGCGGGCTTAAAAATATATTGACATGGGGGCGCAGCGGCTCAGGGTGGCCGCGCTTAAAAATTATTTTGACTATGGGGGGCAGAGGCTCAGGGTGGCGCACTTAAAAATTATATGGACATATGTGTTGTGGGGCCGCAGCGGCTAAGAGTTGGCGCAGGCAAACTGCAGTGACAAACACAAGAATTTAGGTGTTAACGTACATTCAATAATTTGATTGAATTACTGTTAAAGTTGAACATTGTTTTTGAAACGCTTGCCTGCATCGAAGTATTTCTAAGCCTACTGAATACCATCAAACCCTTTTTTCAGATTGGAAAGACTTAATCCCGCGACACTAATACTGTTTTCACTGTGTTCAGACGCAAAATAATAAGTTAAAGAAATCCCAGAATATTTAAGAGCTATATTCCTATTTACAATCTAAGTTTAAATCCCTAATGTTTTGTGCGTTACTCATTGTTCGATATCACTAAGATGACTGTTCTTGCTAAGGGGTGGTTTAGGGTTGCTTGTTAGTGAGGGCGTAATCTCAATCTCAATAATCTTAATCTCAAATGTGCTTTAAACCAAATTGTTTCGTAACTTTGTATTCTTTAATCTTTTCCACAGGTTTCAATTGTACGCGAAACTAGCGGAAATCAACCCGGTCCGGACTGTCTTATCAGTCTTTTCCTTTTTCGTGACTGAGACTGAAACCAAATACTTATATCACAGTATTACACACGTTAACATCCATCATGAAGTTAGAATTCTTTAAATTATGGTTAATACTATTTTATATTAGTTATACCAGAAATAGTTTATTGCAATAACTAATTTCTTTCTTTGCAGATAAACACTGTTCAGGTGGCCTCTGTGCAGACTTTGGTGCAGCGCGTCACAACCACTGCCCTCAGGTTGACTACACTGACAGTAACTTCTACTACAAAAGGATATCATACTTCTACTACAAAAGGATATTATCAGTATTAGTTTAAACTTTATCTTAAATCTGAAAACTATGGAGAATTTAAATCTGAAACTATGGAGAAACTAAATCTATTTCTATACAATCTATAAACTTTTGGTACGATATCTTGTGACCTTTTGCAATTCCTTTTGGTACCATTATCCTAAAGATTCTACACAGCATTTGCTGTCCACGTGAGATATTTCGCCTGTAGTACGGTTATAACATTACATGATTATGCTGTGATAAGACTGGTTATTCTAATCAACGCGGATCCCCAACTTAAAACAATCGCTCACAAACTTAAAAGTATTCATTCCTAATAAGGGTTCTTTATTTTCTTTAAAAGCTAAATATAACTTTCTATTTTTTAACACTGCTGATAATATATTTAAACTAAATATTAATACATTAATGGGACATGGAAGTATTAAAGGCTTCATCTATGGACTGGAGGGTATGTACAGACATCAGTCATGGTAGCAGTGATCGATGTGAATATATATATATATATATATATATAGTATATATATATATAATATATAAATATATATATATATATAATATATATATATTATATATATATATATATATATATATATATAATATAATAATATAATAAATATATATATATATATATAGATATATATTATATATATATATATATATATAAATTATTAAAGTAAATACAGGTTTTGTTACTGCGACGCAAAGAGGAGTGTGTTGCCCAGCGGTGACACCGGCTCCACCTTATCTAACCTGATCGCTAACTTCAGCCCATACTGGGCGAGGGCAAAGGCTATTGCCAGCCTTCTTCATTACACCCTTGTGGTATAATGTAAACTCTTGAGTCATGATGCAAGGAAGTTATATAGATTGTTAAGAAACTGAGTAATGGAAAAGTTCAATTTGAATAATACTTCAAATAAAGTACGCTCTTCTTAAACCCAGTTATTGTAAATAACCATTTAACTAACCATCACATTAATGTTTATATAAGACATAAAAACATAAGAAATAAAGAAGCCGTACCCANCGTTTTTTCCACTTCCTTTCACTGAGACTGAGATTAAACTTACCACACAATCACTCACGGAAAGCATACTACCATGAGGAAAGTGCCCAATTAACTACTAGTGTTCATCTGAATATATGATTTATTCTATCTTGTAACCATTATTTATATTAAATTTTCTTCCTCAGTTTGGGGACTGTTCCAGTGTCCTCCCTCCAGACACAAATTTTCAACGGGTCACCACCACTGCATTCAAACTGCAAACTGTTACCGTGACACCCACCAGAAAGGGTTATAATAATTAGTGGGGGTAACCAGCCATAAAAAATCTACAATGGATAAAACTAATAAAATATTAATATAATAGAAAATTATATAATAAAAGTTACATTGAATATTGTTAAAGTTTTCAGTACCCTAAATAGTTTTATTAGTAATTAGATGTATTCTATCGATTTCAGTTTACTTTAGGTATTCTAAACATATAATTAGCACAGCTTGGATCAGCTCGATATTACTAGTTTTTTCCCACGTATGACTTTGTGCCAGAATTTTTTTACTAAATCTGCATTATAACCCATAGTGCACATGGAAACTTCAAATGTTTTCGGTATGTAAAGGGACTAGTTTATAAGGGGGGCTCCCGATTATTACTGCAGATTTAATCATGATTTCATATATATTTCGGGTATAACAAAATATTTTATGATCGCTCTAAAATAATACTTAATTATCTAACCCTGTCATTTCCATTAAGTCTGTACTTCGCAAGCAAGGGAATGATTATGTTTTTAATACTTTGCAGCTAGGAAAAATGCATCTAGGAAAAAAACTTAAATCTGTTTCTTTCTATTACTAGATTTCAAACTCAAATATATAAGAGAAAACTAGCCAGCACCATGCATGACTGTTAATGGCCTGACGCACTGAGATTGGACTATCAATATTTGCATGAAAGTATATAGTTAAACGATTTTTTAAACTTAAGTAGGCTATTAACATTATTTGTAGTAATTTTCTGTAAGTGTTATGGCACTGCAAACTCAATTAATAGGAATTTTTCTTGCAAAAACAATTGGTCAATGTTTTTGTTTTAATTGGGTTAGTGATCCATGGCTTGAAAAGAGTTGAGCCACTGATGTAAGGGATGGCAGGAAAAGGGCACATGCGAAAGGAGAGTGAAATGGCGAAAGGAGAGTGAAATGGTTTATCACAAAACAACTGAATGAAAGCGGATGAGAATTTTGGAAAGAATCTGAGTTGAGATTTTTAGAGAGAATGAAAGACTATTTGGAGTTAGTCGAAAGAGGAACTAGATGGAATAACGGTGAAGAGATGCTGAGAAAATAAGTATGTCAAAAGGTGAATATGATATTTTGAGGAATTAATGAGTGAATAATCAAGAATCGAGCATGGAAGTAGAAATAAGTGACCCCAACATGGAAAGCATGTAATAGGATCTTTGCGTTGCATGATGCGAGGACGGTGATTAAAGGAAAGTAAAAAGGTTTTAAGGGGACAGCATTACTTCCTCAGTGACATATACAAGTGAGACTGGGACGTGGAATAAATACCAGAGGTTTCAGATTCAAGCAGTGGAAATGAGTTATCTGAAGAGTGGTTGACATGTGAAGAGAATGGATGTAAAGTATCATGTACACTCATATGTGCTCAATATTTCACCCGAAACGTTAGAACTATGATTACTCCTGTGTGAGTTTGGTAAATCTTCAGTGTCTGCAAACTCCTTGGGGTAGTTTTCCAGAGATTTGTGGAGAGCAGTCAATCCCGGGAGATGAGTGTTGTGAATTTCTTCATGCTGAAGCAATGTCCTTGGCTGTGGGGTAGGTGTCTTGGAGCCCTGAAAGTTGCCAAATTTGGTTGGGAAAATATATCATGACCAAAAAAAACATCCTTTCCTAATTTTCTATAAATTCAATCCATATTCAGTTTGTCATCTTTTAATCAAACCAAAAACAATAATGCCACCGAGTAATATGCATAGTGGGTACACTCTAAACCAGGGGTTCTCAAACTGGGGGTCGCGAAAGTCTTCTGAGGGTCGCGAGATTTCTAGAATGTGGCAAAATGCACAATATTCATTATTTATTATCATTATTTTCTATTATCAGTATAAAAAAAAACAATGATTATAACTTTCTAGGTTTTAATTAATATATTGCTAATAAAAAAGGGTACTACAGCTACATAATCTGACTGAGAAAAGAGTTGCTCCTTTTCCCCCCTCCCCTTTCCGTCAACCCCTCACTACCACGCTCACAACGCCCCAGTAGCTATACATAGGTAGGCTACTTGTTCATCGCTACCCGACCCTTGTTAATGCATTAAAAATCCACATCACAAGTCTAAATTTTATTTAGGTTAAAGACTTATTTTTTCGATGCATCTAAAGCAAGAATATAGGATATAGATTGCATGATTACAGAAATCTTTTAAGTTTTTTATAATGTTTTACCAAATATATTATAATTAGAATGTTATGATACGGAGAAATACGACCTACTTAGGGTGGGTAAAAACTGTGCGTGTGTGGTGTAAGAGAGAAAAAAGACAAAGAATGTATATGTGTAAGATTGTCATAAATGCTTTGGAAAGGGGGGGGGGATCGCAACCCTTTCAAAATTAATTGGATGGGTCGCAGGCCAAAAAGTTTGAGAACCCTTGCTCTAAACCAGGGGTGTCAAACTCATGCCCGCGGACATGAGTTGTATAATATAATTATTTGTGCTTTCTCAGCCACGTAGCTTCTTATGAGATTTTTCAGCCTGATTAAATTTGGTCTTACTACGCTAAAAATAACCGACAGCACATCATGTAAATGATGAAAAACTTATTTTGTAAAAAGATCTGTAAAATTCTTCAACGACTACTACAACTTAAGCTTAGTTGGTGTTCCCCATGGTACACCATAAAAATGTGGTAGATCACATTCATGCATGGCTATCCATGACTTCATTGGTTTTTCATATTTTTTGAGTAACAAAACCTAGTTAATTAAAGAATTATCATCACTTTGTTTCCTTTCAGCTTTCAGTCTCTGAAATTTTCATCAATGAAATCAGAGTATAAGGTGAATTATACTGCATGAGCATACATTATTGAAAGATTACTTCTATTATTATTATTGATTATTACATAAACAACTGTTTTTAAATCTCAATGTTGATAAGAAAATGCTGGCAGTGGCTATACCAGGCATGGTCACATGTTGGCAGGGTAAGCTATGCTTTTCATCGACCAAAAGACTGACAATACAAAGATCAAGCAAAATAATCTGGTTGCTGATGAGGAAAATTTTGTGATACTTTTTTTCTATCATCCATCACACATAATATATTGCTTGCCTATTGGCCTAATTCAGATTGAAACTTATCTATTAATATTTAAAGAATAGAAAAAATTTCCCACCTTCTGGCATACTGGGGTGCTGATACCTCAAACTGTCACCTCAGGGTTCTTGGGCTGAAGACCCTACTTCTTTTTTCACCTGTGCTGCTGCCTTTCTTGGCACCACAAGGGTCTGATCACAAGCAGCTATGGAAAAATATGTAATAAAATCTCCACCACCTAATGCAACCTGCACAAGTTATCATTGCTAAAATTTGCTTTACATCATTTTGTATTCTCTAAATTTTTGCTTTCTCGCCAAAATCTTTAATGCAGTTTGTTCTCCCTGTATTAATCTGAAGCACAGGACCTTATTGGAGTCACGTGAGCAGCACAGCATGTAAAAAATGAAAAACATAATGTTGAAACACTTTTTAAGGGGCACCAAAACTACTTGCAAAAGCACACATCCAATATGTTAGAGAGAAATATCAGTGGGAAAACCTCAAAGTTTTCTACACTAGTCAATTATAAAAAGATTTTCCATCTATTAAATCCAACCTCTATACCTGAAATTGAGATTAGCTAAAGACAAGCACACACCTTCCCGACATGTTTCATTTTTCCCCCCAATGGGAACAGCTGCAAGATCGTAATCACCTGCAAGCAGTCTTTTGAGCACAGAAGTATTGGTGGCGGGGCATCTCTCGCTCTATAAAGTTGTCATTGTTCTTTGCAGACACCCTGAACAGCCTAGCCTGGTGGGTTAAAAGGGAATGGTAAACTATGAAAATGGTTGGGTCGCTAAAATGTTTACCTGAAAAAGCCCGATTAACGCCGATATTTCTGTGATCTATTTTAGATTATATTATTGGTGGTAGCTAAGTCCCTTCCAGTTACATATTACAGTTTAAATCCTTAACTTGGCGCGCATAATAACCAGCCTGCCTATTCTTTCCTTCTGAATGTTGTTTGTTTGACCTTGCCAAATTTTTCATGTTACTTTTCATTCCCATTATTCAGTTTGGTAAATATCCAGATGAACTCACTTTGGTGGACGAAACTATTTTTTTCTGGTGTGTTTTTATGTGTTTTGAATGATTCTGCTAACTGTTTCTCTCGCAAAATTATTTATTTATTTATTGCCAAAAATGACAAAAAAAAAACCTAAACCTAACCTAACTAATACCTATACCTAAACCCAACCCATACCTAACCTAAAAAAAAAAATAACCTTATCTACCCATAAAAAAGAAAAAAGAATTACGACAGAAACAGTTAGCACATTAATTCAAAACACAGGTATTATTCTAGTTTGCCCCTACTCCCCCTCCCACAAAACCGGCTTGGGGAACTGGGGGTATGCGGGATATTTGGCTGGGGTACAAAATATGCGTCGCAATCACATATTTTTTGAGTTAGGATGTGTTGAAAAAATTCCCTAGATCTGGGGACATTGGATTGGACATTCATTGGATTTCTTGAGTCCAGAGAAGTGTGAACCGGACGATCCAAACATAATGATGACCGAAGTGTCGAAAACCCCCCCAACCCCACGCTAGGAGGTTAGGTTAGATTTGTTTAGGTTTGATTAGATTTGGTTAGGTTAGGTTATCGGTGGGTAAAGCCCCCCGGTAGGTTAGGTTAATTTTAGTTGGGCAAATTTCTCTACATATAAGGAAATTTCCCTAGATAAAGGGAATTTTACCCCCCCTACACAACTCTTAAATTACGTCTTTCCGACGCATGATTTGTTCCCCACCCGAAAACTCCGCATTCCCACAGGTCCCCAAACTTATAATAAGTTCAGTATACGAGTAACAAGTTCAGTATATCAGTAAGTAGTCTTTGGTTCACGTATATACAGGAGAGAGAGGGGGGGAGGTGGTTCACGTATCTGGAGGGGGGGAGAGAGGGGGAGGGGGTTCACGTATCTGGAGGGGGGAGAGAGAGGGGGGGAGGTTGTTCACGTATCTGGAGGGGAGACAGGGGGGTAGGGGTTCACGTATTTGGAGGGGAGAGAGAGAGGGGAGGGGGTTTGCTAGGGTTAAAATGTGTTTTAAATCAGAAAAGAACGTCCTCTCAGGAAGTTGTCTTCATTCCCTGGATGCCATGGCGGCGGGAAGCATATTCCCGTTTTCTGGAAGAGTATGTGGCGTTTACTCTTGAACACGTCAGGTTAGGTTATGTTAGTTTACGGATAGGTTTGGGTAACTCAGAAACCACATACTCGCATAGAGAAAGGAATATGCCGCGGGAAAGTTATTGTGGCAAGGTACGCTACCATTTTATTTTTACTTTACTCAGGAACTCTTAGTGCAATCGTATGTTATATTTAGAGAGAGAGAGAGAGAGAGAGAGAGAGAGAGAGAGAGAGAGAGAGAGAGAGAGAGAGAGAGAGAGAGAGAGAGAGAGAGAGAGAGAGAGAGAAGAGAGAGAGGGAGAGGAGAGAGAAGAGGAGAGAGGAGAGAGAGAGAGAGAGAGAGAGAGAGATGCAATAAGGCATTTACTTAAACAGTACGCTGAATGCCTCTAATTATGCTGGGTATTTGACGTGCAGTGTCTACATGGCTAATGCATGGATTTGTTGCTGCCCTTGTTCCTGTGTAACATTTTCCTAGCAGGAAATTGACCTTACAGGCATTGACATAGCAGGAAGTTATAAAGAAATTCATAACAATAATACTCCAATGAACGGATGAAATAATCCTGCTCTGAAATGTGTTGGATGTCAGTTCCTTTTGATGGTCGGAATCTCTCTCTCTCTCTCTCTCTCTCTCTCTCTCTCTCTCTCTCCTCTCTCTCTCTCTCTCTCTCTCTCTCTCTCTCTCTCTCTCTCTCTCTCTCTCTCTCTCTCTCTCTCTCTCTCTCTCTCTCTCTCTCTCTCTCTCTCTCTCTCTCTCTCTCTCTCTCTCTCTCTCTCTCTCTCTCTTTCTCTCTCTCTCTCTACCTACTTCTAGCTTCTTCTTCTAGCTACCTACTTCTTCTCTACTCTCTACCATGCAGGTCCCAGGGGGGGGGGGGGCGAGGAGGTGGCCGCAATTAACCGTGATCGTACAGTCCTCATTGTGTCGCGGGCCGCGGGCGTGTCATGGAATATTACGGCACATGATTCATAAAAGGCTTAGCATTATAAAAGCTATGAACTTTGGGAAGGTAATTATAGTTTGAAGGGTCGGCCTTTGATGCTGTGAATGATGGAGTGTTTACAGCGGCGGGGGAAAAAGGCGCCGATATCTTCTTTCACGAGCAGGTAAAATATAGAAATATTAAATTTAGAAAAATATATTTGTTGGCTGAAAATACATAATGGAAAAGAAAATCTAGAGAAAGGGAGATGAAAATATGAATCGGTAAACATCACATCCATCACTTATTTTGGAAAATCTAGATGTGTTTTTCTGGAGGATGATGCCAGTAACGAATCATTAACGCAAAAATAATGAATTTATGTAGTTTTTTCTTTGGACATGGATCTGAAAAAAAACCCAACTAAATAATTTGTCTTAATAACTGCGTTAACGAATAATTATTTTTTCACGACCTCTGAGAAGTAATCAAAATCTATTTTTTATTCTTCTTATTCTCACACCATTTTCCTTCCACAATTTTTCTCAAGTTTTTGACGCGAAGACTTTTACGGAGGAACATCAGGAACACGGACAAACGAATGGCTTGTTTCCTGTTCTTGGGGATCCCAACAGAGTAATGTATCAAGCGGCCTTCGCACTCCTCTTTGTCCGTATACGTTTTTCCTGGTCCGGGGTAAGGAGTAAGAGGAGGAAGAGCTGCAGGAAAGTGGAGGATTTAGTGGAACAGCAGGACTTAAGTGGAAGAGGGAGAGGAAGAGGAGAAATAAGTACTCAAGTGGAGGAGAAGAATGGGTTTTGTGAGCTTGGTATTATTCATCAGTGGTACACAAATATATTACAAGGATATTTACTATATCAGAAAAAATATAAACATTGTGGAATATGATGTATTTTACGGATGTATGTATATATTTCCTCATTTCTGAGTTTTATCTTTATACGTCCGTCTATTTGTTTCTGTGTGGTTATGTAATTTTCTCTCATTTGTATTGCTGAAAATTTCTATATGACACACACGCACCCCACGCACACGCCACACGCACACGCACACGCACGCACACACACACACACACACACACACACACACACATTGGGACAAATAAAAGGGACAATGTAAAATAATGGTAGGATGGATCGGGCCGTGAGTGATGGCGCGTCCTTCCCTGCCAATAGCTTTGTGCGTAATAAATTAATATAATAAAATTAAGTGTTCACCTCTGAGGAGGCTAAAGACGGAACAACCAAAAACAAACAGTTACAACAATGCTAAATACCTCGTTTAAGTGGAGAGGGCCGGGAAGGATGATTTGATTAAGGTGGGGGGAGGAGTGAGGTGATTGGGAGGGGTAAGGTGACGGACAAAACGCTTGGGGTACTGGGGAAAGCGAGGACGGGACCAGCTGTCTTCCTTCACCACTTCACTCTCTGCTGCCGTGCTAGAAACAGCAAAACTCAATCAAGGTGGGTTCTGTCTGTATTTGAAATATGGTTCAGTTAATGACAATATTTAAACATTATTGTGAATGTAAATCTTTTGTTTTATCCAACAGATGAGGATTCTGGCTGTGTTCCTGGTGTGTGTGGTGGTTGGATCCACTTCCGTTCTTGCAATGGTAAAACTTGTTTTCTATATTTGTTAAGCTAACCAAATAATGCTCCAAATTTTACTTTTCATCCCAGGATCTCCCATACATCGGAGGTAGCGGCTCTGCTACAGCTTCCCGCCCTATAGTACAGGAGCATTAGCTATAAGGTGGAAATAAATAGTGGAAAGCTGATTTTTTCAATAGAGCTCCAAAATATTGTATATATCGGCCCTATGCAAAGTTCTGCAAATTCAACCTCGTGGCATTTTCAAAAATTCAAAAATGGCCGCCATCACAATTAAACGATAAAATGAAAAGTACTATGATCATCCATCCGAGTTCGTAGTAAAACGATTTTTGTGGTACATCTATGTTTTAGAGTGTGCTGAATACAATGGAGCCATAAAAAATATTTTGAGTTGACATAATTAGCATAAATTCAATAAGGTGAAGAAAAATAAAAAATTCATTTATTTTATTTTAATAATACCACAACTATGTTATGTACGTTACATTTATAATAGCCAAACTATGTTATATTGTACAAAACACCAATTAGAAACTACAAATAACCCAAACCATATGTTGAAGGAATGTCTAATCAGTGATATCCCCTTCGCCTTGCACATCAAGAACATGCGAATTTTTACAATTGTACCCACTGCAACCAGTGCACATTATGGTACACTCCATCCGTGCCTTGTAACAACGACAAGACTTTCCACACCCTACCTTGCAGCCGCAAGATACCATTTTCAGTACCTTCTCGGGAGCAACAGGCCTATCGGTATAGATTGGAACAAGTATCCCCTCTTTGTACTCCCACCCCCACTCATTTGGTGGTAGCTCATTCCCTGCCTTTGCTGACCAGCATGGTATGTTTCTATAGCTATGGAACTTGGCAGCTGCTGAAGTTGGAGGGTTTGATTCCAACTTGAAACAAGATGAGGATAAGGACGCTCTACGTGTAGATCGGAAGTACATAACATAGCGATGCTTGTCCAGTGAATTTGACCGGACAGCCCCCATACAGCTTTAGTAGAAAACAACTCTCCTATGCGTGCTATCTCATCCTGACTGCTGTCAGACTGAGAGAAAACACTCAGACAGTCCCAATTGTCTTTCACTATCGAACAGCTGAAGGGCCCTTTTTTTCCCTGATTGTATATGGAAGGACACTGTATCACATCCAGTGATTGCAGGGTACAAACATCAGGGTTGTTTGATGCTAGAACAAGCTTCCTGGATTCACGTATGCAGTACACATGCAAAGGGTTCCGTCCACAGAGCATATGAAGATTCATGTTTGGGGTGGCTTGTGCGACCATCATCACCAGCAAGTCAGTATCAGTTCCACGACAAGACAGGCGAATTTTGAGTTGGGGCACCATCTATGGCAGTTGATGTAATCATGGCACTTGATGCAATCAGCCAGTCAGCATCTGCAACACCCTGTTTGACAATTATACCCACAGCCTAATACTTCTACTTTAATTTTTGGATTAATCGGTCCTTATTCCTGCCATTACCCAAGAATGCCTATTTTGATGTTGTGGTTTTAATTTCCAACTCAAAGACAATGTCAGGAGAAGTGTTCTGTTTGGCTCTTCGCTGCTGTTCCGCAGTTTTAGTTGAGGAAGCACTGCCATATCCGTCAAACACTACTATGCTACCTGGCCCATAGTGAACAAGAACATGGGATACATACTGGTCACACACCTGGTTGTATGTGGGATCAGCAGGCCATGGTAAGCTTTGAAGAAGATGTCCTTCATTAAGGACGAAACGTGCATTATCTGTAAGTTCTAGATGGACATTCACTTTCGACTTGAGAACACTAGCAAGGACACTCTTAGTGTTCTTCCTCATGGTACCTTTATCGAATAGGGAGGGTGGCTGTTTGGCAAACTTGTGAAGCAGATATTCTTCCATCTCAGAACTCTCCCGGATCACACATGTGACCCTCGTGAACAATACTATTCTATTCACCTTCACCTCAACACCTCGCACAGTGACCTGATTTTTGTCACTTACTGATGCTGGTCACACGGTCTTTTCTTTTAATTTTACGTCAGCATAGGTTCGCAGTCATTACAGAAGCAGCCTTGACCACCAATATCAAATGCTTGATCTGCATTTACACACTTGCCAGCAACAACACCGCTGCTACACAGGACCAGAGCATCATGGTACTCCATATGAAAATGGAGAGTGTACTTTGAGCCAGTTGAGGAAGGTCTCATAGTCTTTAGCACAGTGATTCTCAAACTGTGCGCCGCGGCGCACTTGTGCGCCGTGGGAATCCCCTAGGTGCGCCGCGTAATTTTTCATAGATATGGGTATTTTGCGCTCTGAGGTCGCAGTATTTGTTTTTTATATTGAAGATGGAAAATCGTAAATGAATGAGTTAATATGTAACTAGGCAGGTAGATGCAAGGTCCTTTTAATAATATTATAAGTACTTTGGGTAGATGGATAAAGTAAGAAATAGAGAATAAATAAATAAGTTATTCATGCTTAAAAAAAAAATTCCCGCTTCCACCGCAATACGTGTTGAACGAGTACTGTACACGTACTGTACCAGTCTGAGCCGCAGCCTGCTGGTGTTACTGAGTTACCAACTTACTAGTTTTATCACGCGTTCATGTGAATTGTTTTTAGCGACATATAAAAGGAAAAAGGATGATGAATAGAAACTGATGCATACGTATTTCAGTAGGCTTTTTGCAAGTTTGACTGTTTGACGTGATTTACGTGATCCCCGATCGATAAATAACATGTATAGTTTGGCAACACACGTAGGCAGAGCGTTGGGTAGGCAACTCCCGTGGTCAGTGTAGCCGTGAGCCTCAGTAAGTATCGCTGTTGTGGTGTTAATGAGGACCAAGCTTAAAAAATGGATAAGTACCTCATTAAAATGCGAAAGTGTACTGAAGGCAATAGCGGTGAGGTCGCAGTTGATCATGAATCAAAACGTAAATGTGTCGAAGGCACCGAAGGCGAAGTAACAGTAATAACTGTTGAAAGTGAGTCCTCTCGTCCAGACCCTAGTGTGGAAAGTGAAGAAAGTGAAGTGATAGTTGAAAATGAGCATAGTCGTACAGGTCCATGCTGGCAAAGTGAAGTGACAGTTGAAAATGACCGTAGTCGTGCAGGTCCGAGCGGGCAAAGAGAAGTGACAGATGAAAGTGAGTTTTGTCATCCAGGTCTGAGCGTGGTCAAAACGACGACACGTGCCAGCAAAAGTAACCGCAGTATGTCATTTCGCCTGTATAACGACAGTTATCTTGGACTTGGGTTCACTTGCTGTGATGATGAAAATGGTCCAAAGCCAAAATGTGTT
>JACEEZ010009770.1:26749-46749 GCA_016584305.1 Chionoecetes opilio | reverse complement strand
ACCCACGGGGCATCGTGTTGGAAAAGAGGGAACCCACGGAGGGGTGTCCTTTTTGGAATCCCCCACGGCCCCCCCCATGGACCCTGTTTTGGGAGCCCCCCGCTCGTCGTGTGGGCGGTGCGGTGCTCGTAAGCGGGGGCCCTTTAAAACGGCACCCTCCCGCCCCGGGGCGGGTTTCCCTGACGCTGGGGGGGCCCTCTCCCCGCCGCCCTGGACCTTGGTTTGCTTCGGGACTTCAGGGTGCGCAGGTCCCCCCCAAAGGACCTGTCCGTTTTTTCCCCCTTTGCCAGGTTTTTGGGCACTCCCCAGCGCCTTTGTCAGCGGCGGCAAGAGCTGGGGGGTTGTGTGCAGGGGGGAAAGCACGTTCCGGGAAATTGCGTCCGCCCCCTCCGGGAGGGTGGGGACGGCCCCCTGGCTTGGTGCCCCATCGGCGGTGCCAGGCATCACCCGGGAACGTCGCGCCCTGCCCCGGGTCCGGCAGATTCCTGGGGAAACCCCGGTTTTCCCCGCCGCTGCATGGAAGGGGGCTTCCCCCGCTTCCACCTCGGGTTTCCCCCAGCCCCCCCGTTCCCCCAAAAGAAAACCCGGGCCGGACCCCGGGCGGCCCCGCCCCAGGGGGAGGAGGAAAAGGGGCCCCAGCGAAACCGGGTTTTTTTCCCCTGTTGGGGGTATGGACGGGGCGCCCCCGGCCCCCGTGAGAGCCAAAGGGCCCACCCCCCTTTGGAAATGGCGGCCGTTGGAGCGGGGGTTTCAGCTTGCTGTGGGCCCCCCCCCATGCGCCGGGGACCCAGTGGGAGGCCGTTCCTTTTGGTCGAGTGCGGAACGCAGATGGAGGCCTTAACTTTTGAGGGAAAAGGGACCCTTCTTTCTCCTTAGGTCCTATGAGTTCCGGGTCAGTCAGGGAAACCGTGGGGTATCTAGTCCCCTGTCTCGCCCCCAGCCGGGCCCTTTTTCTTACGTGGGCAGGCGCTGCGTGAGGGGCCCCAAACCTGGCATTCAGTTTCCCCCGGGGAGTCCCCTCAACGAGCCGGCCTATCATCGCCGCCGTAATGAAAGTGACTGGGTGTGCTACGACCCCGCCGCCGGAAGTCATTAAGGCCACATGTTTGTCTATTCTTTGGTTTTGTTATTATTTTTATTTTTTGCATGTATTTCTATTTTTGTTCTTTTGTATGTATCTGCCTGACGCTTGTGGGCGCAATAAATTAATTAAAACAAAAAAAAAAACATAAGGGTGCATAGTTGCACCTCTAAAGGTAGATATTTTGCTCAAAATTGCCCCTCTAAAAGTGCATATTTGCACCTTTAAAGGTACAAAATTGCACCCTACCATAAGGTGCAAAAGTTGCACCCTAGTGTTAAGGTGCAACTTTGCACCCTTATAGGTTCAAAATGTGTGACATCATTTTGCACCCTTAAAGGTGCAACGTTGTACCTTTTTTTCTTAGTGTGTAGAATTAACAAATAAAATATTATGTTATCAAATTAATTTCTACTTCTATAACGCCACGTTTTAGTAATGGTAACTACCTAATATGGATCATGAAAGAGTTGAGTGTTACAGGTAAAAAAATCTTCCTTGAGCTTGTAATTTTGCCCTATTGTTAATCATTCATGGTTAAACACATAACTAGAAAAATGTAGCTATTAATACTTTCTTGGAACGTTTTCTAATATTAATAATTTTGTGACCATGTGCATTGTGAAATTTAGCGTATATATACTATTAGTTAAGTTGCATGCACGAGGGATGATTAATGAGCTGTTAAGATACTCAGATTATCTATACAGTACAATTCATAGTTTAACATGCACAGTCCCAGCGTTCGATCTCCACAAGCACTACCATCATCACAACCATGCACCTGCAGTCATAATTCACGGCGTGCTAAAGGCATTCACTCACGGGGGTAAGGATGATGAAGAATAGAAAGAAAGCAGAAAAGAGGAATACAAACCCGACGAGAGGGAGAGAAGCAGGCAAGCAAGCGAAAAAGGGAAAGAGGAATCCACAATTTAAAAGAAAAAAGTACTTTGATCCACCAGGGAATGGAAGAGGATGAAAGAACTGAGAATGAAAACACCTCCTGCTTTGTTGATAACCTTAGTTTACAGATAATTTTTTCTCTCTCTCTCAAAGAATTATAGCTTCCTGCCAATTTTATTCTCTACTAGTAGTTTCCGGACCACTAAGCGTCCCAGGGAAAGTTACGGTTTCCGAGGACTACCTCATAATTTCGCGATAGAATAAGTGGTTGTGGCAATAAAGTGACTACGCCACAAATAAAATATATCTCTACTACCGCACACGCACACGCACACGCACACGCACACGCACACGCACACATGCACATCACACTTGGGATGTTTATGAAGCATTTTAAGTTTCATTTGAAACTTCTAGATAGCATCAAAATTATATATATTTTTTCTTCTCTTCTAAGATTCTTTTTATACTTAGTCACAAGCAGATGAAGGCCTTTGACCGAGTAACTTTGCACGCCCTCATAAACCATCACAAACCCTAACGTGCATATTCATATGGATTATTTGACACTCTTCTCTTTCTCTATTTTGCGTAGACTGCACCGTGCGTTTTGGTCTTATTATTCGGCCAATAATATATATATGAGCAATCAATGTAGAGAGAACATGTGTGTGTGTGTGTGTGTGTGTGTAAGACAGTAAAGCGATGCTGAGGAAATAATGGAAGGGAGTGAGAGAGAAAGGGGAGGGGGGGACTAAGAGGAAGAACGCAGGCGGGGACACTGGTTGCTTCAGTCTGGTTAGATGCTTCGTTCTCGTTAACAGCTAAGCAACAAAAGACTATTAAATGTGTGTGGTGTGTGTGTGTGTGTGTGTGCGTGTGTGTATGTAGAAAGTGTATCATTACCAACAAGAGGAGGAAGTGATGTAAGAAAAGTGATGTGCACTTCGGAAATGTGAGAAGGTTTATGAATAGGGGGAGGGGGATGGNTGCTTTTGTGCTGGCGTGTGCGTGTGCGTGGCGTAGTAGAGATATATTTTATTTGTGGCGTAGTCACTTATTGCCACAACCACTTATTCTATCGCGAAATTAGAGGTAGTCCCGGAAACGTAACTTTCCCTGGACGCTTAGTGGTCCGGAAACTACTAGTAGAGGATAAAATGGCAGGAAGCTATAATTCTTTGAGAGAGAGAGAAAAAAATATCTGTAAACTAAGGTTATCAACAAAGCAGGAGGTGTTTTCATTCTCAGTTCTTTCATCCTCTTCCATTCCCTGGTGGATCAAAGTACTTTTTTCTTTTAAATTGTGGATTCCTCTTTCCCTTTTTCGCTTGTTTGCCTGCTTCTCTCCCTCTCGTCGGGTTTGTATTCCTCGTTTCTGCTTTCTTTCTATTCTTCATCATCCTTACCCCCGTGAGTGAACATCCCACGCTACAACCGAGATGTCCACATACTCCAATATTGGTATCCTTCTCATCTAGGCTGAAGGCCCCTGGCCAAACAAATTATTGAAAATAGCTATTGTCTTGCCCTTTCCTCAAATGTCTGTCTCAAAATTTAAATGCTCCTTGTCTTGTCCTCAAATTGGGTCGGGCTCTGACCCCCGCGAAATACATGCCTAGACATGGCAAAACATGGAGATCACCAGATAAATATTAGTAAGATGCCATGTAATAACTAGGAACCACAGTTTTTCATCCGAAAAATGTATTGACCAGAAATATGAACTTCCAACGAAACTTAAAACCTTCACAGAATTACCTTCACACGGTGACTAGTACTGAAATTATTTTAATTGCACATAATTAACAGAACAAGAGTAATGACACTGGAGACTACAAGGTATAGTTATGTTTTAGGTTAAGTTTGGTTAGTTTAGATTAAATTAGTTTAGGTAAAGACTACATTAAAATAAGCTAGTCAAGGTTATTTTATATTTTTATACAATAGGTTAGGCTATTTTTAGGCTGTTTCTTCACAATTCCACATCATTTTGATGTGGCATTTGATGTGACATCATTTTGTCACTGCATTTTGTACCCTTAAAGGAGCAAAATATGCACCTCAAGAGGTGCATATTTTGCACCCATAAGGGTAGAGTTCACCTCGCACCTCGGTTGTGAACGGACCTCCTCCCTGTTCTCTCCTCTCTCCGCTGTTAGTCGTGGTGGTTGAGTTACCTCCCACCATGACGTTTACGCGGAGGCGCCCCGAGGACCCAGACGACGACGGCTTCATCCTCCAGAGGAAGCGCTTCAGGGTGACGAAGCCTTCTTCACTGCAGAGTGGTGCCACGGCTGCGGAGCAACCAATCCCGGTGTGGAGGGTCGTTAGGCATGACGACTTTCCCAGCCCCTATCAGCTTGTTCGGTGGTTGGAGTGCGAGCTTCGGCTCGCCCTCAAGGTGCACTCTGCTACCGGCTTCCGCTGGGTGCAGACGTGCTTCGGCCTGCTCCTGGTTCTCTCAGCTTGGTTCCTGACACGCTGGCTCGACTCCCGTTTCCTGTGAGTGCGCACCATGGAGCCCTCGGGCCCTGTCTCTCTTGTGGACCTTCTTGATGCTGACCTGGCGCTGAACGACGATGATGGTGTTATGTCTCTGGAGGACTGGCCGTCGTCACCTCACCATGGCCGCCATTCTGCGCTGGTCCCGGGTGCCGAAGCGGCCCCGCCTTCCCCCGTGCCGCCCCTCGCTACGCTTCACCACGCCCAACAGGCCCCTTCCTCCTGTGCGGCCCCGTTGCTGCGCGCCCCTCCGCCCCCAGCGTTCGCGCCCAGGGATGCCTACATTAAGCTTCTGTTTCGGGACAACCCATCTGTGGCCATCAAGCTTCGGTGGTTGTCTGAGGTCAACGGGGCCTTTCATCTCGACCGTGACCAGGCTGAGGTCAAGATGGCTGCCATTACATCTCGTTTCGTCTACATCTCCCGCCAACGCCCGGACATTGTCACCAGCGTAACAAAAGGAGAGTTCTTATCACTTCTTCTCGAGATCCAAGACTCGCCGGACAAGCCCCGTAAGTTCCCTACATACCTCCTTACCCGTTACCCTGTCTGCAGTGATCCAGCCCTGGCCAAGGAGCTGCCGGGCGTCTACTCGGCTCGCCGCTTCTACCAGAAGGGCTCGGCTATTAACCGTTTGGTCGTTACTTGGAGCCTTCCTCAGCCACCTCCCCCGAGTGTCGCCTTTAGCTTCCTTCCCAGCCTGCCATCCTGTGAGTTTCGCAGGATGAAGGATGAACAGCCGTGGTGCTTTCGATGCTGGGGCTTCGGTCACATCTCTCGGTATTGTTTCGTGGCGGAGCGGTGTGCTTGGTGCTCAGGCCCCCACGACTCCCGCTCGTGTCCTCACCGCGCCCCTCCACCAGCTGCCCCTGCTTCTGATTCAGCCTCGACGCCTCCTCAGGTCTCCCCACCGGACACCTCTCTCTGGGAGTGTCCCCGTTGTCACCAAGCCGGGGTTAACGTCTGGCACGGCTGTGCAAGACGCCAGACTGTCGCCGCTCCTGCTGCCACGATAATTCCTCAACTCGCACCTCCACTACCACCTCCCCGCAGTACCCCTCACCCTGCCTTACCTACCGCTTCGGTCATCTCGAGTGACTGCACAGAATTTACTGTTGCAACGAACTATCACAGCACCGGATTGTTTCGCATTGAACGGTATTGATGGATTAGGCTCGCTAGATGTTTAGGCTGAACACGGCATTTGATACTCTAGCAGACGTCTATCTTCAGATCTATTATGTTCCATCGGCTAGTATGAAGAAATGATTTTTTTCGCTCTTAGAAAAAAGTCCTTGCACCTTTGCCAAGGGTCCACCTTGTGGTGCAAAGTGCACCTTGACAAGGGTCCACTTTTGCCCTATGGTCGCTGCATTTTGTACCTTTAGGTGCAAAAGACTTTTAGGGCAATTTTGAGAAATTCTGCCTTTAGACGTCACTTGCACCCTTTTTTTGCTTGTTTGTTTTATTAATTTTTGCGCACAAGCGGGGGCAGATTCAAGACAAAATATACATGCCAAAATTAAAATATATCAAACCAAGATGCAAAATCGCCTAAGACAACGCCAGGTGTGTCCACCCGGGATTCCTCTCGGGGCGACGAGGACGGCCGCCCCGTGCGACCTCCGGGCACCTGCAGGTGGGCCCAGCAGGCTGCTCACTAAGAGGCCGCTGGCGGCAGGACTTGGAAGCCCGTCCTGCTGCCGGACTCTGGACTAAGGGGGTAAAGGCCCTCTCCGAAGGTATAGCCTCATCTGCGTCCGCCTCGACCACAGAGTGGTAACGGGCCTCACTGGGTCCGGCGTCCATGCGGGGGGCCACAGCAAGCTGCAACCCCGCTCCAACGGGCGCCATTTCAGGGGGCTGGGACTGCGTCATCACGGGGCCTGGGGCCGTGCCAGTCCATCATCCCCACAACGGGGACAACAGACGGTTGCGCTCGGGTCTTTTCCTCCTCCTCCTGGGCGGGTCCCGGGTCACGGGCGCTTCATCCGTGGAACGGGGGGCTGGGGTGTAAGACCCAGAGTGGAAGCAGGGGAGGCTTTCCACTGCAGCGGCGAGGAACCGTGGTCCAGGAATCCCGGAGCCGCGTGAGGGCAGCGCGATTCCAGGCGTGATCCCTGGCCCAGCAGTTGGGGCACCAAGCCACGGGCCGCTTCCCCACCTACCCTCAGGAGGTGTCGGACGCAGTCCTGTGAAGCGTGCTCCCCACTGCCACACAGCACCACACAGCTCTTGCGCGCTGACACTGGCGCTGGTAGTGCCCAAATTGGCAACGGTTAACAACCGGACAGGACCTGGATGTACTGCGCACCGTGAATGTCCCGAAGCAGCAAGGTCCAGGGCGGCGGGACGAGGCCCCGCAGCGTCAGCTGAACCTGCCGGGTGGGAGTGCCGTTTAAGGCCCGCGATGGTACGAGCACGCACCGCCGACACGGGAGAGCGGGGCGTCCAATACCAGGGTCCATAGGGGGATGGCCAGTGGCATATCCAACAAGAACACCTCTCTGCTGGTTGGTTCCCTCTTTGCCAACACGATGCCCGTGGTTGCCATCAGCACTTCCATGGGGGGTGGCGGCGCGCGTCCTCAGTCGCCCCCGGAGAAGGAACCTCCCCGGAGGCGGAGACATCCACCTTGAGGGCGAGCCGAAGCTCGCACTCCAACCACCGAACAAGCTGATAGGGGCTGGGAAAGTCGTCATGCCTAACGACCCTCCACACCGGGATTGGTTGCTCCGCAGCCGTGGCACCACTCTGCAGTGAAGAAGGCTTCGTCACCCTGAAGCGCTTCCTCTGGAGGATGAAGCCGTCGTCGTCTGGGTCCTCGGGGCGCCTCCGCGTAAACGTCATGGTGGGAGGTAACTCAACCACCACGACTAACAGCGGAGAGAGGAGAGAACAGGGAGGAGGTCCGTTCACAACCGAGGTGCGAGGTGAACTCTACCCTTATGGGTGCAAAATATGCACCTCTTGAGGTGCATATTTTGCTCCTTTAAGGGTACAAAATGATGTCACATCAAATGCCACATCAAAATGATGTGGAATTGTGAAGAAACAGCCTAAAAATAGCCTAACCTATTGTATAAAAATATAAAATAACCTTGACTAGCTTATTTTAATGTAGTCTTTACCTAAACTAATTTAATCTAAACTAACCAAACTTAACCTAAAACATAACTATACCTTGTAGTCTCCAGTGTCATTACTCTTGTTCTGTTAATTATGTGCAATTAAAATAATTTCAGTACTAGTCACCGTGTGAAGGTAATTCTGTGAAGGTTTTAAGTTACGTTGGAAGTTCATATTTCTGGTCAATACATTTTTCGGATGAAAAACTGTGGTTCCTAGTTATTACATGGCATCTTACTAATATTTATCTGGTGATCTCCATGTTTTGCCATGTCTAGGCATGTATTTCGCGGGGGTCAGAGCCCGACCCAATTTGAGGACAAGACAAGGAGCATTTAAATTTTGAGACAGACATTTGAGGAAAGGGCAAGACAATAGCTATTTTCAATAATTTGTTTGGCCAGGGGCCTTCAGCCTAGATGAGAAGGATACCAATATTGGAGTATGTGGACATCTCGGTTGTAGCGTGGGATGTTCACTCACGGGGGTAAGGATGATGAAGAATAGAAAGAAAGCAGAAACGAGGAATACAAACCCGACGAGAGGGAGAGAAGCAGGCAAACAAGCGAAAAAGGGAAAGAGGAATCCACAATTTAAAAGAAAAAAGTACTTTGATCCACCAGGGAATGGAAGAGGATGAAAGAACTGAGAATGAAAACACCTCCTGCTTTGTTGATAACCTTAGTTTACAGATATTTTTTTTCTCTCTCTCAAAGAATTATAGCTTCCTGCCAATTTTATCCTCTACTAGTAGTTTCCGGACCACTAAGCGTCCCAGGGAAAGTTACGGTTTCCGAGGACTACCTCATAATTTCGCGATAGAATAAGTGGTTGTGGCAATAAAGTGACTACGCCACAAATAAAATATATCTCTACTACCGCACACGCACACGCACACGCACACGCACACGCACACATGCACATCACACTTGGGATGTTTATGAAGCATTTTAAGTTTCATTTGAAACTTCTAGATAGCATCAAAATTATATATATTTTTTCTTCTCTTTTAAGATTCTTTTTATACCTAGTCACAAGCAGATGAAGGCCTTTGACCGAGTAACTTTGCACGCCCTCATAAACCATCACAAACCCTAACGTGCATATTCATATGGATTATTTGACACTCTTCTCTTTCTCTATTTTGCGTAGACTGCACCGTGCGTTTTGGTCTTATTATTCGGCCAATAATATATATATGAGCAATCAATGTAGAGAGAACATGTGTGTGTGTGTGTGTTGTGTGTGTAAGACAGTAAAGCGATGCTGAGGAAATAATGGAAGGGAGTGAGAGAGTAAGGGGAGGGGGGGCCTAAGAGGAAGAACGCAGGCGGGGACACTGGTTGCTTCAGTCTGGTTAGATGCTTCGTTCTCGTTAACAGCTAAGCAACAAAAGACTATTAAATGTGGTGTGTGTGTGTGTGTGTGTGTGTGTGTGTGCGTGTGTGTATGTAGAAAGTGTATCATTACCAACAAAGGAGGAATGAGATAATAAAACTTCGGAAATGGAAGGTGTAAGAAAGGAAGGAAGGTTGGCGAATCTGTTGCTTCATTCTCTCGTTACTGACCAACTTTTTGCTGATTGCTTTACAGGTTTACTGCTAATATGTGGTGGTGATGCGAATGGTGGGGGTGTTGGGATGGGTTGGGGGTGAAGGTGGAGGTGGTAGTGTGGGTGGGGGTGATAGTGGGGTTGGTGGTGGTGGGGGTGATGGGGATAGTTGTGGTGAGGGTTGAGGTGGTAATGGTGGTTATGATCCCTAACTGCGATCAGTGATCACGACATTAATGGATCTAAATACCTTCATATTTATTACCATAAATGTAATATAATCTAGTAAAATAATGAGTAAAATTCCCAATCAGATTTTATAAGAAGCATGTACTGATAATAGGCTTGCATGAGAATACAAGCTAGCATAATTATCGAAACATGACCGAACACGCTGATATTATGAAGCATTTACCTCCACCACCATCAACACTTGAATAACTATAAACCACTCGTGTGTCTCACCTCTGTTCTCTTGTTTTGCTCATGTTCACGCCACATCACACGTTTTTCCGGCCACACAATACAAAAACAAACTACGCAGCGAGCTACTGCACCACCGACTATCGAGGCGGAGAATGCCACCACGCCAATGTGACGCCATGTGCACATGCCCGCCGCCTCCAGACGACATGTAAACACCTCTCCGATTGGCGCATGTTAGAGCAGGAATGTTAGCTCGATTCTGATTCTCCGAACAGTCCGGCAGACACATTTGGACATTTCTGATTGGTAGACTGTGTTACCCAGGCGACATTCAAAGCCATGATGTTATAAAGAGATCCTTATATTTAATTATTATCATTGTTATTTTCGCGTACAAGGGGACCTGGTGTAGTTGCTTACAAAACTCATTCCTTTCCCTACTGATAGCAGCAAACACGTCACATCAAGCGTGTATATAAATATCAACTTCCATAACCAATTGACTATATAATTACTGAAAAACCCATAACTCAAGGAACAAAGCAACCAAGTCAGAGTTAATATTTCCTATATAATGTCGCTATGTCCAGCGCCCTTTATATCACCCCGAGAAGAATGCGGCACTCTGTCTTGCGGGGGAAGCCCACACCCCGTTTAAAACCGCCTCTTACATCAACGTGTCCCGCATCCGATACGCACCAGTAAGAAAATAGTTCGTCTTTCCCCTGTGTAATCGCCCAGTTTTCGCCGATGGTATAGGATATTTTCTTCGTTTGTTAGTTTTTCTGTAGTGCAATACTATTTTTTCAGGTGTTGGCTGCTTAGGATGTTTTGTAGTGGTTTATCTGTTGCGCTGCATGTAACGTCATTAGGTGAAGTAGAATTGATGACTGTTGTTCCTACGAGACGATTAACAGGTTCATTGTTTGGTTTATAGCTTTATTCCGATGCCCCTGCGATTCACGGATGCCCTCCGGCTATGGTATAATGGTGATCCATAATGTAATACTCAGGGTATATGGCATGGGGGCTGATTCCACAGTACATTGCATACGACAACCCGAACGAGAGGTGTGGAAAATGTGATAGCGTGACTGCACGGCAAGGAAATACAAAACACATTTGGCTCTATAAGCTTTGTACAGCTGGGAGCCGCGTGAGGAGAGAAGGGCTGGCAAGGGCAGCGGCACCGGCCGTCAATCATTGATCTTATGGTGTGGCGTTGGAATCTTTGGTATGATTCGACGGTACTCTTTTATGACCAGAATTTCATTTTTCAATACGATATTCTTTCGTAAGGTTGCGATAGATATTGATAAATTACCATATCTATATAGTTTTCCCACACTGTGCAATATGTTGCACAGCTGTAACAAATTTTGTCTTGTAATCCATATCAGTATAGATATGCAAAACACAATATTGAAATGTCTTCTCTGTTTAGTTATTTCTTGCCTTTCGTCCCGCTTTGATCGTTTGGTTTCGTGAAGGCGACGTGACGTCACTCGCACTACTTTGTTCGTTTCGTTTTGACTTATGAAACAGACGAACACAAAACCGAGACCCTATAGGGTGACTCGAGCAGCGCGGGCCGGTGCCTCACAAGGCTTCGTGGTGGACCGCCAGCTGGTCCTCGGCAGTCAGTGTCCAAGCCACTCGCTTTGAGGTGATCTTAGATTGTGTTGCTACGGTTTGTGTGTTGTGGGTCACTTTGGTAGTTGTTGAGTTATTGAAGATTGTAGTTTGGGATATACTATTGAAATGTGATCCTATAATGATAGATAAGTTTATAATTTTTCTTCTTATTCAGATATTTTCCTGCGGAGATGGCGTTTACTGCTGTTATTACGGTATTCTTGGTAGCTTTGGCTCAGGTGAGTATTTACTCATTTCTCTTAATATATATAATATAAAAAAAGAAAAAATTTTTTTAAACATTTAAAAAAAAAAAAAAAGGCTTAAGATAACTTTTACAAAATTTACTCTGAATATACTTTTAATCTTTACTACGAATATCTTCCCAGGTTAACAGCCAGCTAGCATACGATCCTCATGGACCTTACTATCAGCCTCAAGTTGAACCTGTAACGAGAACTGTAAGTACCACAGGAGAAAAACTACTATACTAGGATTCCCAATTAGTAAAACTATTAAATTTATAGTAAAATCTATTTATAGAAAACACACTAAACTCTTTATTTCATTCAAATTTCAGGAAACTGTTACTGCTACTCAAACAATTAGGGTTCCTGTGACAAGTGACGTCTGGGTAAGCACGGTAACCCAGCATACAGTAACAGTGACTCACCTCTCCACTGACTACAGTTACGTCCCTGCCCATCCAGATACTGTTACATCTGTCATTGCTGTTACAGCTACACCGGTAAGTATTTTCGAAAGCATTTTATGATTGTTAACTAAACTTAAAATATAAAATTATTCTTAAACAAAATTTTTATTTAAATATTAAAAAAATTAATCCGGTTTCGTAACTTTGTTTTCTTAAATCTTTTCCACAGGTTTCCATTGTAAGAGAAACTAGCGGCATCAACCCGGTCCGGACTGTCGTATCAGTCTTTTCCTCTTTCGTGACTGAGACTGACACCAAATACTTGTATCACAGTATTACACATGTTAACATCCATCATGAGGTTAGAATATTTTAAATTCTTGTTAATATTTTATATTAGTTATACCAGAAATAGTTTATTGCAATAACTAATTTCTTTCTTTGCAGATAAACACTGTTCAGGTGGCCTCTGTGCAGACTTTGGTGCAGCGCGTCACAACCACTACCCTCAGGTTGACTACACTGACAGTAACTTCTACTACAAAAGGATATCATACTTCTACTACGAAAGTATATCAGTATTAGTTTAAACTACCTTAAATCTGACGAAACTATGGAGAATTTATCTTAAATCTGAAACTAAAGAGAAACTAAATATCTATATACAATCAATAAACTTTTGGTACGATCTTGTGACCTTTTGAAATTCCTTTCGGTACTATTATCCTAAAGATTCTACACAGCATTTGCGGTCCACGTGAAATATTCGGCCGTAGTACGGTTATAACATTACATAATTATACTGTGATAAGATTGGTCACTCTAATCTACGCGTGATCCCCCCACGTAAAAGATCGCTCGCAAACTTGAAATTAATCGCTTAACTAATAAGCTTTCATTTCTTTAAAAGCTAAATCCATAACATTTCTATTTTTTTAACAATATTGATAATGTATTTAACAAAATATTAATAAGTTAGTGACATGGAAGTAGTAAAGGCTTTATCTATGACTGGAGGGTATGTACAGAAATCAGCCATGGTAGCAGTGTTCGATCGAACATATTATATAATTTATTTTTATAAAAATATTATAAAATAAATAAAGTAAATTCAGAAGGTTTTGTGTTACTGCGACGCAAAGAGTAGTGTTGCCCAGCGGTGACACCGGCTCAAACTTTTCTAACCTGATCGCTAACTTCAGCCCATACTGGGCGAGGGCAAACGCTATTGCCAGCCATCATTACGCCCTTGTGGTATAATGTACTCTTGAGTCATGATTGCAAGGAAGTTATATAGATTGTTAGGAAACTTTAGTAGATAGGAAAGGTTTTAAGATTCAAAATTTGAATAGTTTAAAAAAAGTACGCTATTCTTAAACCCAGTTTATTGTAAATAAGGAATTTAAATAACTTAATCACTTGTTGAAAATTTTTTGTAAAACTTTACAGAGGTAAAATGCGGATGACTCAATGACTACTTTTAGTCTCCAGAATATAATCATTATTGTTAGAGGAATGACAACCCTTACAATGTACATAATGACCATATCCGTATTTTTTATTAATTACCTGTATCATCTTCATTGATATCAGCCAAACAAGCTATTTCAAAGCTAGTAGACAAGCAACATAAGGCGTGGCAGTGATTAACGGCTCAATCCATTCACTTACCAGACACTCACTCTAGGTTCAGGAGACTGTTACGATGTTATCAAAATACGCACCAAACTATCTATTTCAGACCCAATGAGGCATAGTTTTTCGCAAATATCTTCTAAATAGTCTGATCAAAATGACAGTTTGGCACAGCTTGTCTGAGACCGTCCCCTAATTTATGGCAGAGTACATTGCCAAGTGTGTTTAATGAAGGAGTTTACTCTTGGCTTTTACGGCGAAGCTGGCAAAAGCCGGGCATACATTCGGACAGGGAAGGTATGAGGTGACGTACTTGTTTCAAGCCACGCCCTCATCCTCCCCTCCCGGCTTTCCCTCCCTCCCTCCTTGCCGTCCCCCCCCCCCCGTACTCTCACCATCCCCCCCCGTACTCCCACCTTCCCCCTCACTCCCATTTACCTATTCTCTCTCTCTCTCTCTCGTCCACTTGCGTTGTACATGAGATAATATTATGACTCCATGCACATATTACTTGTCTAATGGCAGATAACCCGAAAGTATATGCTAAGTATGGTAGGGTCTTTTATCACACGACAGTGATACCTGTTCCAGCGTAATTGGCTGTTGCTTAAGTGCTGTCAGAGTTTTGTTGGGTAATTATACAACCATTGAAAGTTGTATATGACACTCTTTCGTTCTTACTCTGCTCTTGAATCCCCGCTCCATTTCCACCCTTATTCTTTTCCGACTCCAAACCGATGTCCTATAAATGATCAAGCCACAGCTACCTCATCCCATCATACGCACAACGTGCCCTTCTGGGAAAGAGGCTCGTATACAACTTTCAATGGTTGTATAGTTACTCAACAAAACTCCGACAGCAATAGCCAATTACGCTGGAACAGGTATCACTGTCGTGTGATAAACACCCTACCATACTTGGCATAGTATACTTTCGGGTTATCTGCCATTATAGACAAGTAATATGTGCATGCTGTCATATCTCATGTACAACGAAAGTGGCAGAGAGAGAGAGGGGGGGGATAGGTAAATCGGAGAGTGAGGGGGAAGGTGGGAGTATGGGGGGGGAGGAAGGAAGGCAAGGAGGGAGGGAGGGGAAGCCGGGAGGGGGGATGAGGGTGTGGCTTGATACACGTCACAAGTACGTCACCTCAAACCTTCCCTGTCCGAATGTATGCCCGGCTCTTGCCAGCTTCGCCGTAAAAGCCAAGAGTAAACTCCTTCATTAAACACACTTAGCAATGCACTCTACTGCCATAAATTAGGGGACGGTCTCAGACAAGCTGTGCCAAACGGTCATTCTGATCCGACTCGACTGTTTGTTGAGAAGATATTTGAGAAAAACGATGCCTCATGGGGTTTGAAATGGATAGTAGTTGAAAAGGAAACTAATAACATGTTTGTGTTTCTGTACAGACACAATTTTTGTAGTTGTATGATGAGGTGAGTCTTTTCGGCAGACCAAAGGATCGGCGCGGCTGGTGCATGAAAAGTATTACATTGTACTATGTACTCAGTTGTGCCCTGCGAGACACGGTTATACTCCTATGTCTTCATGTCTCTGTAGCTTGGTTTGTCGCCCAGTGGGCTTAATAAATTTATCAACCAACCAAACTATGTAGCTACTGATTTAGTATTCAGTGTCCACCTCTGATGATACTTAAAGAAGGAACAACCACAACAACTGTTTACAACGATGTTTTTACACCTCGTTTAGAGGGAAAGAGCATTATTTTATTTAGGAGGGAGGAGTGAGGTGATTATGAGGGGACGAACATTTTGCTTGCAAAGCAATGCATTGTTTTACTTCACTACCACTCATGTTCCATATCCTGTTTTGTTGTTGCACTATTTTCCCATTCAATTATTTGACTCATTTACTTTTTGTTATTCTGTGTTAACACTGGTAACGTATTAGACTCGTGCCATTTGGTGTATTTGCTGTCTACTTCATTATTCAGCTGTCTTATGTACATTAATAGAGTGACGCTTTGTGCGTAATAAATTAATCAAATCAAATCAAGTGTTCACCTTTGAGGAGGCTTAAAGACGGAACAACCACAACAACTGTTTACAACAATGCTAAACACCTCGGGGGAGGGGCGGGATTTTGTTGGAATTAATTTATTATGCCCACAGGCGTCAAGCTGACATATACAAAAAGGACACAATAAATACAAAGAAGCACATGCAAACAGATAGAAACATGGGTTATCAATGACTCCCGGCGGCGGGGTCATAGCTCACCCAGGCACTTTCACCCACGGCGGCGATGGTAGGCCGGATGTCTATCGGTCTCTCCGTGGGCAGCCGCACGTCTGGCCTGCGGCCTTTTAAAGCAGCGCCTGCCTCACATAAGAGAGGGCTGGCTGATGCAAAACACGGGAACGAACAGCCACAGTTTCCTGACTGACCAGGAACCAAATGGACACAAGCAGTAAGAGTAGGGCTTTCTCCCGTAAATATAGAGCCGTCCCTCCATCTGCGTCCCGCACTCGACCAAAGAGGTAAGCGGCCTGCAAATGGGGGCGCGGCGGCATGGGGGGGGCCACAGCAAGCTGCAACTCCCCTCCAACGGCCGCCATTTCCAAGGGGGTGGGACCTGCGTCATCACGGGGGCCCGGGCGTCCACGTCCATATCCCCCACAGGGGACAACAGACGGTTGCGCTGGGGCCTCTTCCTCCTCTCCTGCGGCGGGGCCGTCGGGTTCCGGCGGCGTCTTCATTTTCCCTGAACGGGGGGCTGGGGTGTAGACCGAGGGTGGAAGCAGGGGAAGCAGGATCCAAAGGAATCAGCCGGAACCGGGCAGGGCAGCGACGATTCCAGGCGTGATGCCTGGCACCGCAGTTGGGGGCACCGAGCCACGGGCCGCTCACCACCCTCCCGGAGGAGGCGGATGCAGGCCCGTGAAGCGTGCTCCCCACTGCACACACCACACAGCTCTTGCCGCGCTGACATGGCGCTGGTAGTGCCAAACGCCTGGCAACGGTAACAACGGGACAGGTTCCTGGATGTACTGCGCACCCCGAATGTCCCGAAGTAGCCAAGGTCCCGGCGGCGGGGACGTGCCCCTGCAGCGTCAGCTGAACCTGCCGGGTCGGGAGGTGCCGTTTAAGGCCCGCGCTGTACGAGCACCGCACCGCCGACACGACGAGCGGGTGCTCCAATACAGGGTCCAGGGGAAGGCCAGTGGGGTATCCTACAAGGACACCTCTCCTGCTGGGTTCCCTCCTTACCAACACGATGCCCCGTGGTTGGCCATCAGCTACTTCCTGGAGGGTGGTGGCGGCGTCCTCAGTCGCCCCCCGGAGAAGGAACTCCCCGGAGGCGGAGACATCCACCTTGAGGGCGAGCCGAAGCTCGGACTCCAACCACCGAACAAGCTGATAGGGGCTGGGAAAGTCGTCATGCCTGACAACCCTCCACACCGGGATTGGTCGCTCCGCAGCTGTGGCACCACTCTGCTGTGAAGAATGCTTCGGCACCCTGAAGCGCTTCTTCTGGAGGGTGAAGCCGGCGTCGTCAGGTGGGTCCTCGGGGCGCCTCCGCGTAGACGTCATGGTGGGAGGTAACTCAACCACCACGACTAACAACGGAGACAGGAGGGAACGGGGAGGAGGTCCGTTCACGACCAAGGTGCGAGGTGAACTCGAGGGGCGGGAAGGATGATTTGATTAAGGTGGGGGGAGGAGTGAGGTGATTGAGAGGGGTAAGGTGACGGACGAACGCTTGGGGTACTGGGGAAAGCGAGGACGGGACCGGCCTGTCTTCCTTCACCACTTCATTCTCTGCTGCCGTCCAGTTCTGCCCTAGCTCTGACAGGGTTTGGACGTTGCCTACATCAGCTCTGGCGAAGTGTGGTATTCCCCCGAGGCCGTGGTCACTGGTCAAGCCTGGTTGGCTTACCTACCTGGCTCGCAGACATGCAGTCCGCCAGCGTCGATGAAGTAAGAGGGGATCTCGAGATGAGTGACTCTGATTCTGCAGCGGACTGGGTACAGCGTCCGATTAAACGACGTAAGGGGAAGATGGTCGTTTCAGTTCGTGAGCAGAGGTCCAGGGAGAAGCAGGAGGCCCCTAAGATGGAGGTTGAACAACATTACAGGCAGGAGCAGCAGGCCTCCGCGTTGGAGGAAGAACTGAATCAGAGGAAGCGTCTGTATTTTCCCGCTGTGGACTTAATGACACTATCCCAGAAGAGAGTGTGGGCAGCGCGGTTGGCTGTGAAGCATCGTGAGTTCCGCCCGCTGTTGAAAGGAGGGAAATGAATAGGCCGCTTGTGACTGTGGAGGGGCAAGCTGCGGTGGACTCCCTAACGTCAGTTGGGTTTCAAGATACTGTCCTTGTTGACCTTGGTAAGATTGAAAAATATACCAAAGTCTTTATAGCGCCCTATGATAAGGAACTAGACCCAGAGTTGTTGCTGACCCGTGACGTTAATGTTGTTTGGGCCAAGGGGTCACGTGATTAACAAGCAAAAATGAAGGCAGTTTTTGTGGCACTTAGACGGGTGTGGTTCCAGATCGCATCTGGGTGCCAGGGAATGGATGGAGGAGATGAGAAAATATGTGGAGCTGCCTCCTAGGTGCTTAATTGCTGTAGGTATGGCCATAAGGCTTGGCGTTTGTCGTTGACACAGTGTGTCGTTTTTGTAGTGGCAAGCACGGCAGTAAGGATTGTGCTGCGAAGATTCAGGAGGGTGTGGGGGATTCCACCTAAGTGCTGTAACTGTGGTCAGGCCCATAACGCAGGCTCTACAAGGTTTTGCCGAAAAGCCCCCTTTAATGAGTGCAGTCAAAGGTCATTCCGAATGAAGCTCAGAGACAGTTTGTGCCTGCACACCCTCCTGAGAGGAATGCGTGGTTCCCTGCACTGAGTGTTCAAGACGAGGCATCGGCAGTGGCTGTGTCGGTCCTGCTTCCACGTGATATACCTAAATGTACGACTCGGCCTCATAAGCAGGCTAGGATGTGGACTGCAACCAATTCTGAAGTATTTGACTCCCCGCAGGGCCGGCGGGCGGTATGTGGCGGGACGGCGGCTGCGTCTGAGGAGGCAGCGCACCACGCCGCCTGTTAAGAGCCCCAAGCACCGAGCTGTGTTGCCTCTCTGCGAAAGGGGAATGTGGCGCCGATGTGGAGGATAATGATGCCCTCAGGGCCTGGTATTTTGCGTTACCAGACTGAGGTGACAATAGGAGGGTGCAGGAACGACACGGAAATTAGAAGAGCGGCAGGCGATGTGGCGACAAGGCAGGCGTTACGACAGAAAACTGAGCTATGGGGGGGTTGGTGATCCCTAAGGAAAGAATCAGTTCACTCACTGGTATGTTGACTGAGTTTCTCGCTAAAAAGGTTGTGTTGTTGGATGATGAGATGCAAGGGTCTGATTTACGCAAGGTGATACTGGCAATAGTGCAGCGCTGGAAACAGGCATAAATCCTCTCAAATGTATATCCTGGATTGTAAGTGGCCTTGGTGCTCGGATGACTGACCTGCATTGTTATGTGTTGTGTTGCATAATTGGCTCATGTATGATTGTCTCTTGTATGTCGCTGTTCTTTTGTGTTTTGTGGTTGATGTTTCAGTGCACTATTCTTTGCTAATGTTGGCGGTTTTTTTATTTATTTTTTATGTAGGTGTCTATTTTGTTTGTCGACGTGTTTTGTGATTGTGAGAGATGTTTCATGAGCTGTAATTTGAAATTGGGATGGATGTGGTACTGGGTGTGATTAGGAATCTGTTTCATCCATTTGTCTTGTGTTGTAGCATTGACAATAAAGTTATCAATCAATCAATCTGCTGCCGTGCTAGAAACATCAAACTCAATCAAGGTGGGTTCTGTTTGTATTTGAAATATGGTTCTAGTTAATGACAATATTTAACATTATTGTGAATGTAAATCTTTTGTTTTATCCAACAGATGTGGACTCTGGCTGTGTTCCTGGTGCTTGTGGTGGTTGGATCCACTTCCGTTCTTGGAATGCTTGGTAAACTATTTTTACTTGTGTCCATGAAAACTATTTTTCTATTTTGTTAAGCTTTCTAATAATGCTCCAAACTTTATTTTACATCCCAGGATCTCTCCTACATCGGAGGTAGCGGCTCCGCTGCAGGTAGTGGCCATACGGGGTCTTCGAGCAGCTCAACTGCAGGGAGTTCTGCAGGTTCTGTTGAACAGTCTGGCACAGCTGCTGGTGTTAAACCGGGTTTGGTGCAGCTTCCCGCTCTACTGATGGGGCGAGTTTCGCTGGATCACAGGGAGGCAACGCTTTCCAAGGTTTCGGCGGATTTGTTGACCAAGGTGGCGCGGCCTTCGTGTAGGGTTCTGGCAGACATAATTTCTTGTGTTACAACAACAGATTGTGCACATCACTCAAACTGTTATGTTTACGTTTTTCAAAATGACAGACATGTTCCCGAGTACGCGGGCTCAATCAAATTGTCGTGGAGACTGGCCACCAGACAAACTTTTT
>JACEEZ010009770.1:0-25397 GCA_016584305.1 Chionoecetes opilio | reverse complement strand
TTCGGGCCTCTTAAGGGACCTAAAAGACGGCTTGAGTAGAAAAGCCTATTTGGGTCCTGACAGAGTAGTGCAGGGCCTTCGCCTCCACCTTTCCTCCCCGCCAAGTTTTCAGCCCCTCTCCCGGGATGATTTTTGGGTGGTAGAGGCTCCGATCCGGCTGGCGGACAGCCGGCCTCGGTTCAGATGGCACGGCGTTGCCAGACGTATTTTTTCTTTTTCAGTTTAAATCTATGTGTAGCCTGGTAATGTGTAACCAGATGTTGGAATTGGTTGCCTGTATACCCAGGGTTTGCCCTGGGTGGCGATCTTTCCTATCCTATAGCTTAGTGCACTAGCTCTGTCAGGGACCCAAAAATAGGCTTTTCATACTTCAAAGCCGTCATTATACCTGTAGTACAATTCTTAAGGGGTATCCAGACGAGCGGGCCTGATCGGCGGGCATGCCCTTTGACGGGCAAACCATCAAACTGCCCGATCCCCCGTTGAGCGAAATCGCAGGCAGTGCCCGGTGGCTTTAGGAGCTACGACGCTGCCAGAGGTAAGTTAACATTGTGTACTCATAGCAGGCTTTCCTCCCACATCCTACGTCGTTATAACACTGTTCACATCAGGAACTTGCGATGTCTACCCCGGCTACCTGCAGTGAGCCACCTACCATTTGCTGGTCTAAACCACTAACAAATACTGATATGGAATGTGAAACTGAAGTGCTACAAGAACATAAATAAACTGGAAACTTCACTGAAGGTCATTACTGTAGAAATAAGGGAACATGGTGCTTTCGTTAAGACAGATGACATTAAAAAGAAAATAAGACACGCTACGAAACCAGTGTAGGCGTGAAGCCAAGATAATTAAGTATCTTAAGTGTAGGTATCGTTGTATGGCTTCCATAAACATCTCTTCCTTTAAGCCAATCTTTGCACCATATCTTCCTTTATACACAAAGCAATTATCACGCTACAGTATTTTCTTCTCATTAATACTGGGTGCCATGTTTATCGTACCGCACTCTACAACCTACAGCCATCGTCGGGCACGCCCGCCAATTCATCGACTTGGCCGTGTGGACAACATTCACGGGCATGCCCGGTAGAATTTGCCCGCCGACCGCGCTGCCCGCCGATCAGGCCCGCTCGTCTGGATAGCCCTTTAGTTTAACATTCGGTCCTAGTGTTCCATCCAACCTACTGCCAGTAGGGATAATGGGCGTGGTAGCAATTTATATATAACCATTGTTACGTGCAATTTAACATTACAAAAATTTGTTTTAATTACTTTAGTAAATGATTTAAATGACTATCGAGACAGGCAGGCATTCCCCTTCCAGCAGCATGGTTAAGGAATTGGTAGCCTAAACGAGGCTAGGGAAAATCAGATTGTGCCCTTTTAGTAAAGTCCTATCCAGACTAGCGGGCGTGCCCGGCGCGCGGTCGGCGGACAAATTGTGCCGGGCATGCCCGTGAATGTTGTCCACACCACACGGCAGAGTCTATGAATGGGCGGGCGTGCCCGACAATGCCAGTAGGTTGTCGAATGCGGTACGATAAACATGGTGCCCAGTACTGCGAGGAAGTATTGTGTAGCATAATTGTTTGTGTATAAAGTTCCTGATGTGAACAGTTACAACGAAGTGATAGTGGCTGGCAGCGGCGTAACTATATAAAAATTTAAAAATAAAAATAGAATTACTTTGTAGTTAATTTGTTAGTCATGACTTTAAATATAGTCTAATCACGAAATGACCTAATTTAATAATCACTAAGCATCAATATAATTTATTTTTTAAACCACCGAAATTAATAATTTATTTTCCTACATTCAATTAGTTGACCGTAATAGGAGGCAGTAAGATTTGTAACATTCCTATGCTAGTTTACTTTCCATTCTTATCTAATACTGCTATAAGTAATAAATATTTAAGTTATAGTTTAATTACCAAAGTAAAGTAAGCAAATTAATAAGTTGGGTGGTCTGGATTATTTACTGATTTTGCCGTAAACATTTCACGAAATTATAAATTTCGTAAGTGAGAGTAGTGAGTAATGTTAAGTGGCTTGCTGTTCGTAGAACTAACATAAATGTTCAAAGCAAATTCTTGAAGTCACTAGCACAATGGTAAACCCCATAGCAAATGTCTTATTATCTGATCGAAGCCCAGACCCATCTGTATTAGAGGCTAGTAACTTTAAATGATTGGACTAGAAATTAAAGTACAGACTACATGTCACACCAGAGCAGCGAGTTATTACATTGACTAGTAAATGTTTGAGTTGTTTGACTTTTAAATGTTTGTAAGAGGATTTTTAAATGTTTGTATAGATAATTATCAGTAATAAAATGGGAAAATACTTTAGTTTAATACGAATATTTATTTTGTATTAATAATTTTTTCAAATTTTAATACATTAATTAACTCTACATGGCATTAATTTAAAATTACTCAAAACATTAGGTTAATGATAACCAGCGTGGACATAAACAGTGTTAGTAACAGTGCGGATCTTAGTCACTACTTGGACGGAGGTGCTGATCACTGTGCTCACCACTGGAGAAGTTATTCTCACGCTGAGGAAGAAATTTATTTTATTAGGTGACAATGAATTGTGATTATCATTTATCTAAGTTATCTATTTATAGTGAGAATTCACGAAGAAAATATATAAACATCCCAAAGCTTTAAGTATGAATAACCAAAATCAAACTTACGTTTCAGTAGCGGTGATTGTGAAGGGGACGTGGGTAATGGCATAAGATGTATGAGTCAGAGTAACATATGCGAGTGACGACCTAACAACCAGGCGGAAGTCAGATTTTGTTCCCGTGATAGTTACGAATGTTGGACTGATGACAACTGATGTACTGATAGTGAGAGCATTGTTCGCGGGAGTGGCCACAACCTATGACAAATAATTAGGCAATAAGAAATATAATTATGAAGCAAACAATATATGTAGTAGATATAAAAGTTATATACTGAATGCTTTTAAAAAATTAAAAAGTTCCTTACCACGCGAGTCAGTCTCGTAGTAGCGTGTAGAGAGAATTGTGTTAGAGTCACTGGATAAGTTTGGAGAACCAGGTCTGTTACAGTTTCGAAGGTGTCCACAGTGGATGTTTGAGTGACTGTAGGATTTACCACGTGTTGAATAATTGAGGGACCCTTTCGAGCATCAGCCGCTTGAACGTTAACTCCAACTTGGCCAAAGACTGGTCTGTGATGAACCCGCTTGGACCGCCGGGGAAAATAGGACCTTGTTGAGGGGATAAGTTCAGGAAATTTACATTACCTTGGTCAGAAAAGCCATCAAAATTGCCTTGATCGAAAACTGATCTGTCACCGACTACTCTATTTTGACCGCCGAGGAAGACTTGTCCTTGTTGTACGGGAAATGAGGCAGGTTCCCCAGCGAATGAAAATCTGCTGCCGCTGCTACCAGAGTCACTCCAGCCTCGACGGTACAAAGTCGTAAAAGGCACCCTTAAATGAGAAAAAATATATATTTTTAGTAGAGATATGTAATTTTTCCCTAATTCATTTAATTAACAAATCTAAATAACTTTCCCAAAAACATATTACTTACATCTTGCGACGCAGCAAGGTGAAAAACTGTCAAAGCAAGGGAAGACTGCACCCCCAAATACATCTGGAATTAAACAAAGTATAAATCCCTAGTCAGGAACATATTAACTTAACACTATATCATACGTATAATCAATCTTACCTTGGCTGAAAACGAAAGAGTTATTGCTGGGAAGTCCGTTTCACGTGGGGCCGTTTGTATGGCTTTCTGCTCCGTTTCACCTTTTCCTCTCCCCCCATTTCTCTTCCCCCCCTGATCCTTCTTCACCCATTGTTTCGTACAGCTGGCAACGAGGACGTGAAGAGCTGAGTATTAAAACAAGGCAACGATCCCCGAGGAAGTCAAAGAATGTGGTTAAGTAGACTATTACGCTTTCACCCTTAAATTTTACACGATACGTAAGACAAAACGTAAATGCTTTGTAGTTACGGTGAAAGATACTATTTGCTAGCATTAACGTGTTTAGTGGCCTGTTGTTAGCATATGAATATCATGCACATATGTAGAAAAGATCTGTTTAATTACGCAACCCCATGAAGAATTTCACGCTGCCAGTACTTGACAAAAGGCAAAGATTTGTATCACTATGTAAACTAGCGTTGCTGCATCTTTCAACGCACCAATAAACAGTGATCATCTATTTTGCACAAATCAATGAAAATATATCTGATAAGTAATGAGATTGATTGATAACTTTATTGTCAATGTTACAACACAAGACAAATGGATGAAACAGATTCCTAATCACACCCAGTACCACATCCCAATACAAATTACATCTCATGAAACATCTCCACAATCACAAAACACCTTGACAAACAAAATAGACACCTACCTAAATTTTTTTTTTAATTAGAAACCGCCAACATTAGCAAGAGATATTGCACTGAAACATCATCCACAAACACAAAAGTACAACGACATACAAAAGACAATCATACATTAACCAATAACCCGGAAAGAGGGACAAAGAAAACTACACTGAAACAACACCACAATGCACACAAGTAAAGGAGGAACATACAAACAACAAACACGCACGCAATCACCGTGGCGGGGCAAAATCCTTACATGTTTCCCTAAAATTTCTTCCACTACTCCATTCTGCAACATCATATGATCTGTTCAGTCACATCATCAATGTTATTGTTCCGAAAACCACTGACACACGAACACCGCAGCACATAATGCTCTAAAGTGTGGACCATTTTCAGCCCCACAAACCCTACACCGTTCTCCTCTACAGTAGCTACTCCTGTGTACTGCCAATAATATTTATACCTCAACCTCATCCTCATTTTCACAGTGTCACTTTGCGTACCCTTTTTACCATAAGTAACAGCAACATGATCACTAACCTTATCGTAGTGTCTAAATGTACCACTATCGGCATGCTCCCTCATCATCCTATCTCTGGCAATACAATACTGTTCCTTCCTAACTATACTTCGGATCTGCCTTATGGATAAATGACAAATGAAATCATATCATCCTTCTCAGTTCCACATTTGGCCAAAACATCTGCCGTTTCATTTGGGGAATGCCAACATGAGAGGGTATCCAGTGGAACGTGACCTTAATGCTTTTCATAAGGGTTTTACATAAAGACACTATCTCTACATACACAGGCCTCGACTATTAAGAGAATCTAAAGCTGCCTACTATCCACAAATATATACACATCCTTGCCTTTGTCTTGCACACGACAAAGAGCAGCATAAATACCATACAGTTCAGCCTGAGTAGATGAAATACCATCAGACAATCGAAGAGTTACAGTACTCTCACATTTCTCCTGACATCCGTCATAGTCCCACATCAGTATACCACAACCAGCCCGCCCATCTTCACTCCCGAACCATCACAAAAAACATGTATAGCATTATCCTTGGGAAGACAATCAACCATATGGCATACCAAGGCCTCAGATAGCCCGGAATAAACTCGTATTTCTTCATAGATAAAGGTTCAACTACCACCTCCGCTCTCGCCTCCTCCCAGGGAGGGAGGGGATTGGTGTTCAACTGTAAAGGACAACACAAATGTGCAACCTTGTACTTAACCAGGTGTTCCTTAACATTCCTTACAAAGGCTGATTTACTCCTCCTAATGCATTGCAGATCCCTCACAACATCCGATTGGCCACTCGTCTAACATATTTTACAACACTTTTAACATTGAGTTCCTGTATCCTGTCACATACACTAGGTAAATTCAATTCCAAGCGCATTGCATAAATCATAGCATTTCGTTAAAAACCGGAATAATCCTCATGGCCTCTTTTGCAACAGTTCGATTCTGTTCCCCCGAAGCATTCCCAAAAACAGACAAGCATGTTGCGGCATAGTCAATTATCGACCGAACAGTACTGATATACATCATACTAGGATTGGTTTAACCCAACACCACGGTCCCTGAGTGGGACAAAGCACGCAGTGGCACTAGTCTGCCCCGACATAAGGGCCCTTTCAATTTGTCGTAATTCAGCATTCTTTGCAGTCTTATTATAACCTACTACATACCCAAGTACTTGTATGCTTGTACTCTTTCAAGTCCCTTACCATTTAATGTCATTGCAATATTTCTGTGGCTCCTACACTGATATTTTGTCTTCACCTCATTAACAACAAGCCCTAGTAAAAACCAATTACGCTGAATTGATTCAGAAGCAACCTGCATCTGAGCCACACCAGAGGACTGGATCAATATGTCGTCTGCATAAATTATAGGCTTAAACCCCCAGAAGGATACACATCGGTTTCGCAATTCTAGTCATTAAACTTTAAAATAATGTGGACTGAAAACCCCTCCTTGGGGAGTTCCCAGCTCAAAATGGCGAACAACAGAAAATTTCCCTTCATACCAAACCTTGCACTCCTATCACTAAGATAGTGAGATATCCAACCAGCATCCTCCCCAAAACCCCAAGATTAGCCAACTCATATAATATCATGTGACCATTTGCCTTATCAAAGGCACCTTTAGATCCCAAAACTCTGGGAGTAATCAATCTGATTCGAGGACAAGCATGACACAATCAGATGTAACTTTACCTTTAACAAACCATACAAATTAAATGGAAATATTATCACCAAGCAGATATAATAACCTATTCAAAATTATTCTCTCCATCATCTTTTCACATGCATGATGTTAGGGACCCCAGGCCTGTGGCCTCCGCTGCTCTTAGGAACCGGAACTACAACAGCTTCCTTCCATTTTCTTGGTAGTCTCCCCAAGCTGAACTCATATTAATAAATCTAACCAAAGGTCCCTTCTCCATACTCGCCAAACAATTCAGAATTTCATACGTAATGCCATCAGCACCAGGAGGGTGTGGATTTTCCCTTCTTGACCGCAGCCACAGTTCATCCTCGTGATACAGCACACGAACGGTCACTTCTGTCAATGCAAGTACGTATAAAAGCACTCCTCCCAAACTCATGGTGCTGGAAATCTTGAGTAAATTTTCCCCCGGCAAACAAACATGCTGGCTGCACGAGCCCACTTATCCATCAAATCATCAGCTACTGTCTGTGGATCCCCCACCCCCTCACAAACCCCTGTGCACCCCTCTGTGCCCCGCACTAAAGTTTTAATATTTTGCAAAAAAATCTCTAGGTTTCTGTGGTGAGCCATACAAGGAACATCAACCCGGTCCGAACAGCAGTTTCTGTCTTCACTTCCTTTGTCACTGAGACTGAGATTAAAGACTTGTACCACACAATCACTCACGTAGCATACTACCATGAGGTAAGTGACAATTAACTACTAGTGTTGCATCTGAATATATGATTTATTCTATCTGTAACAATTATTTATATTAAATTTTCTTCCTCAGTTTGAGACTGTTCCGGTGTCCTCCCTCCAGACACTAATTCAACGGGTCACCACCACTGCATTCAAATTGCAAACTGTTACCGTGACATCCACCAGAAAGGGTTATAATAATTAGTGGTGTAACCAGCCATCAAAAATCTACAATGGATAAAACTAATAAAATATTTCTATAATAGAAAATTATATAATAAAAGTTACATTAAAAAAAAAAATATTCAAAAGTTTTCAGTACCCTAAATAGTTTTATTAGTAATTAGATGTATTCTATCGGTTTCAGTTTACTTTAGGTATTCTAAACATATAATTAGCACAGCTTGGATCTGCTCGATATTACTAGTTATTTCCGCGTATGACTTTGTGCCAGAATTTTTTTTACTAAATCTGCATTATAATCCATAGTGACACATGGAAACTTCAAATGTTTTTGGTATGTAAATGACTAGTTTATAAGAGGGGCTACCTAATTATTACTGCAGATTTAATCATGATTTCATGTATATTTCGGGTATAACAAAATATTTTTATGATCGCTCTAAATAATACTTAAAACAAATTATCTAACCCTGTCATTTCCATTAAGTCTGTACTTCGCAAGCAAGGGAATGATTATGTTTTTAATACTTTGCAGCTAGGAAAAATGCATCTAGGAAAAAAACTTAAATCTGTTTCTTTCTATTACTAGATTTCAAACTCAAATATATAAGAGAAAACTAGCCAGCACCATGCATGACTGTTAATGGCCTGACGCACTGAGATTGGACTATCAATATTTGCATGAAAGTATATAGTTAAACGATTTTTTAAACTAAGTAGGCTATTAACATTATTTGTAGTAATTTTCTGTAAGTGTTGTGGCACTGCAAACTCAATTAATAGGAATTTTTCTTGCAAAAACCATTGGTCCATGATTTTGTTTTAATTGGGCTAGTGATCCATGGCTTGAAAAGAGTTGTGAGCCACTGATGTAAGGGATAGCAGGAAAAGAGCACATGCGAGAGGAGAGTGAAATGGGTTATCACAAAACAACTGAATGAAAGTGGATGAGAATTTTGGAAAGAATCCGAGATTTTTAGAGAATGAAAGACTATATTTGGAGTTAGTCGAAAAAGAAAAGAGGAACTAGATGGAATAACGGTGAAGAGATGCTGAGAGAAAATAAGGATGTCAAAAGGTGAATATGATATTTTGAGGAATTAATGAGTGAATAATCAAGAATCGAGCATGGAAGTAGAAATAAGTGACCCCAACATGGAAAGCATGTAATGGGATCTTTGCGTTGCATGATGAGAGGACGGTGATTAAGGAAGTGAAAAAAGGTATTAAGGGACAGCATTACTTCCTACAGTGACATATACAAGTGAGACTAGGACGTGGAATAAATACCAGAGATTTCAGATTCAAGCAGTGGAAATGAGTTATCTGAAGAGTGGTTGACATGTGAAGAGAATGGATGTAAAGTATCATGTACACTCATGTGCTCAATATTTCACCCCAAACGTTAGAACCATGATTACTCCTGTGTGAGTTTGGTAACTCTTCAGTGTCTGCAAACTCCTTGGGGTAGTTTTCCAGAGATTTGTGGAGAGCAGTCAATCCCGGGAGATGAGTGTTGTGAATTTCTTCATGCTGAAGCAATGTCCTTGGCTGTGGGGTAGGTGTCATTGGAGCCCTGAAAGTTGCCAAATTTTGGTTAGGAAATATATCATGACCAAAACAAACATCTTTTTCCTTTTCTTAATTTTCTATAAATTCAAATCCCATTTACAGTTGTCATCTTTTTAATCAAGCCAGAAACATATAATGCCACCGAGTATATATGCATAGTGTGTACACTCTAAACCAGGGGTTCTCAAACTGGGGGTCGCGAAAGTCTTCTGAGGGGTCGCGAGATTTCTAGAATGTGCAAAATGCACAATATTCATTATTTATTATCATTATTTTCTATTATCAGTATAAAACAAAACAATGATTATAACTTTCTAGGCTTTAATTAATATATTGCTAATATAAAACTACTACAGCTACATAATCTGACTGAGAAAAGAGTTGCTCCTTTTTCCTCCCTCCCCTTTCCGTCAAGCCCTCACTACCACGCTCACACGTCCAGTAGCTATACATAGGTAGGCTACTTGTATCATCGCTACCCGACCCTTGTTAATGCATTAAAAATCCACATCACAAGTCTAAACTTTATTTAGGTTAGACTTATTTTTTCGATGCATCTAAAGCAAGAATATAGGATATAGATTGCACTGATTACAGTATCATTTAAGTATTTATAATGTTTTACCAAATATATTATAATTAGAATGTTATGATACGGAGCAATACGACTCTACTTATGTGTGGGTAAAACTGTGCGTGTGTGTGTAAGAGAGAAAAAAGACAAAGAATGTATATGTGTAAGATTGTCATAAATGCTTTGGTAAGGGGGGGGGGGATCGCAAGCCTTTCAAAATTAATTGGATGGGTCGCAGGCCAAAAAGTTTGAGAACCCTTGCTCTAAACCAGGGGTGTCAAACTCATGGCCCGCGGACATGAGTTTGTATAATATAATTTATTTGTGCTTTCTCAGCCACGTAGCTTTCTTTATGAGATTGTTCAGCCTGGATTAAATTTGGTCTTACTACGCTAAGAATAATGCCGACAGCACATCATGTAAATGATGAAAAACTTATTTTGTAATAAGATCTGTAAAATTCTTCAACGACTACTACAACTTAATGCTTAGTTGGTGTTCCCCATGGTACACCATAAACTGTGGTAGATCACATTCATGGCATGGCTATCCATGACTTCATTGGTGTTCATATTTCTGAGTAACAAAACCTAGTTAATTAAAGAATTATCTATCACTTGTTACCTTTCAGCTTTCAGTCTCTGAATTTACATCAATGAAATCAGAGTATAAGGTGAAATTATACTGCATGAGCATACATTATTGAAAGATTACTTCTATTATTATTATTGATTATTACATAAACAACTGTTTTAAGTCTCAATTGTTGATAAGAAAGTGCTGGCAGTGGCTATACCAGGCATGGTCACATGTTGGCAGGGTAGCTATGCTTGTCATCGACCAAATGACTGACAATACAAAGATCAAGCAAAATAATCTGTTGCTGATGAGGAAAATTTTGTGATACTTTTTACTATCATCCATCATCACACATAATATATTGCTTGCCTTATTGGCCTAATTCAGATTGAACTTATCTACTTAATATTAATGAATAGAAAAAATTCCCACCTTCTGGCATACTGGCTGCTGATATCCTCATCTGTCACCTCAGGGTTCTTGGGCTGAAGACCATACTTCTTTTTTCACCTGTGCTGCTGCCTTTCTTGGCACCACAAGGGTCTTGATCACAAGCAGCTATGGAAAAATATGTAATAAGATCTCCACCACCTAATGCAACCTGCACAAGTTATCATTGCTAAATTTGCTTTACATCATTTTGTATTCTCTAATTTATGCTTTCTCGGCCAAATATCTTTAATGCAGTTTGTTCTCCCTGTATTAATCTGAAGCACAGGACCTTATTAGGAGTCACGTGAGCAGCACAGCATGTAAATAATGAAAAACATAAATGTTGAAACACTTTTTAAGGGGCACCAAAACTACTTGCAATGCACACATCCAATATGTTAGAGAGAAATATCAGTTGGTAATCCTCAAAGTTTTCTACACTAGTCAATTATAAATAAGATTTACCATCTATTAAATCCAACCTCTATACCTGAAATTGAGATTAGCTAAAGACAAGCACACACCTTCCCGACATGTGTTCATTTTCCCATCCAATGGGAACAGCTGCAAGATCGTAGATCACCTGCAAGCAGTCTTTTGAGCACAGAAGTATTGGTGGCGGGGCATCTCTCGCTCTATAAAGTTGTCATGTTCTTTGCAGACACCCTGAACAGCCTAGCCTGGTGGGTTAAAAGGGAATGGTAAACTATGAAAATGGTTGGGTCGCATAAAATGTTGACCGTGAAAAAGCCGATTAACGCCGATATTACTGTGATCTATTTTAGATTATATTATTGGTGGTAGCATAAGTCCCTTCCAGTTACATATTACAGTTTAAATCCTTAACTTGGCGCTGCACAATAACCAGCTGCCTATTCTTTCCTTCTGAATGTTGTTTGTTTGACCTTGCCAAATTTTTCATGTTACTTTTCATTCCCATTATTCAGTTTGGTAAATATCCAGATGAACTCACTTTGGTGGACGAAACTATTTTTTTCTGGTGTGTTTTTATGTGTTTTGAATGATTCTGCTAACTGTTTCTGTCGCAAACTTATTTATTTATTTATTGCAAAAATGACAAAAAAAAAAACCTAAACCTAACCTAACTAATACCTATACCTAACCTAACCCATACCTAACCTAAAAAAAACTAACCTTTATCTACCTATAAAAAAGAAAAAAAGAATTACGACAGAAACAGTTAGCACATTAATTCAAAACACAGGTATTATTCTAGTTTGCCCCTACTCCCCCTCCCACAAAACCGGCTTGGGGACCTGGGGGAACGCGGGATATTTGGCTGGGGTACAAAATATGCGTCGCAACCACATAGTTTTTGAGTTAGGATGTGTTGAAAAAATTCCCTAGATCTGGGGACATTGGATTAGACATTCATTGGATTTCTTGAGTCCAGAGAAGTGTGAACCGGACGATCCAAACATAATGATGACCGAAGTGTCGAGAACCCCCCCAACCCCACGCTAGGAGGTTAGGTTAGATTTGTTTAGGTTTGATTAGATTTGGTTAGGTTAGGTTATCGGTGGGTAAAGCCCCCCGGTAGGTTAGGTTAATTTTAGTTGGGCAAATTTCTCTACATATAAGGAAATTTCCCTAGATAAAGGGAATTTTACCCCCCCTACACAACTCTTAAATTACGTCTTTCCGACGCATGATTTGTTCCCCACCCGAAAACCCCGCATTCCCACAGGTCCCCAAACTTGTTTGGGGGAAGTGGGAGGGTATGGGCAAACACTAGAAATTACCAAAACACATAAAAACACACCAGAAAAAAAATAGTTTCGTCCACCAAAGTGAGTTCGGTGTTCATCTGGATAAATACCCAAAGAAATGTTACACTGTACTCCTGCACACTGTAATGGACCAATTTACTCTACTTGAGGTAAGGATTGATTTGACATCTTCAAGCCTCATATAGTTGGGCAGTGATGTTGATTTTTCTATGTGAACAGTATTTTTGATGATACAGCCAATTTAAGTGCAGAAATGTATACGCTCTAAAACGACTGGCGCCATGTTGTGACGTCACTAGCTTAGACAACAGAGCAAAACAGCTGTCAAACGGCCGCTACTATTATGTACTACCTACTAATACACCAACTTGCATTACCCTACTACCGCAAGATGACCAGTAATCCTCCTTCAAGTGATGTAGTAGGTATTCACTGTGTTTGTGAATATGTAAGTTGTAGTTTATAAGGAAAAAGGGGATAGACAGAGATAAGTGGCCCGTGACACCTGACAAGTGACGACTTCGGGGATGGGCCTTCCTTTTGGGGAGCTTAAATGAACCTGCAATGACATGTAAAGCAGACAGATAGACGAACTCTAGAGGAACAGGTAGAAATTAGGGCTTTCTTTCCCCAAAAGCAAAACTACACCCTTCGTCACTTATCACCACTACAACCTTTATAACCAACCTTTCTCCCTGTTCCTTATAGTTCGTCTATCTGTCTACTACAGTCAGCGGGTTCTTTTAAAGCTCCCTAAAGGTGCCGATCCCAAAGTCATCACTTTCTGGGTCGGGGGCCCCCTTTGCTCTGTCTATCCACTTTTTCCTTAAAATACAACTTACATATTCCAAACACAGTAAATCCCTACACATCATTTGAAGGGGATTACGGTCATCTTGGGTATAGGGGAAATCAATCATTAGGTTAGTAAAATAAAACTATAATTTGCGGTTTGCTGAGCCAAAAAAAGCCGATCGCTGATAGGCGAGCTGAGTTTGCATTTTATACGTCAAAAACAATCACAGCGCTTCCCCCGGTTGTATTTTTTGGCCCCCAAAGGCCATTTTTTCATTTATTGCATTTCTCACAAAAAAGATATGAGTCAGTGATATGTAGCTATATTGCCCCCAAAAGCTTTATAATCTCCCGTGTTTTAGGTGTGAGAAAAATTGGGTCCTTAGGAGGGGAACTGCAATACCACGGTCACGTTTGCACAATGACACAAAATTTTTTCATCACAATAATGCGGGAAAATTAACTTTATGTCCGTCAGGTGACACCAAACGTCGGTTATGGTGTCGTCAAAGTTAAACCCTTTTTTAGATTATTGAAATACTCTTTTTCATTTTTGCCGTGTTTTTTTGCAATATTTTTAATTTTTTTATGCCTAATATTACCTAATTTGATATAATATACGCGAACCAAAATATTGCAGAAAATAGATCACTTTTGCTAGCGGGGGGCGGGGGTTTGGGCCGAAAACCAAAGAATTTTTTTACGTCATTATTTTAAAAATTCAACATTTTTCATCCTTTGATATTACCACACCCTCCTACTCCCCCCTGGCGTCCTTGGGGAAGAGAGAAGTTTTTACCCGGGATGATAGTACTTCTTTCTTGCCGCCCCACGCAACTGCCCTTAGTATTTGGGCCATTTTAAAAATTTTTTTGTTGAAACGGAACTGAGGCTTGGGTCTTGGGCTGGGCCCCCCATATGCATCGTCGCCAGCCGCGCCCGCCGCGCCATCTTCGGAAAGAAATCCTAAAACCTCTGTCCCCCCTTCGCCTTTGGCCCTTTTATCCTCTATTCATCCTTGGGGCTAGACTGTGGGCTTTGATCACCTTTTTACTCATTTCCCCTCTATCTCCCCCACGCACAGTACGAAAGTGTAAGGGCGTACGCTGTTTTTCCCCTGACGACTATTTGTTATTGCTGTAAGGGGAACTGTCGTGAGAGAGGTGACAGCTGGGGTAGAATCTCGGGCCCGTAAACCAAAAACCCGTCAAAACCTATAGTCCCCACTGCCTTTTGTCGCCAGGCGCTAAATATTACTAATTTTAGCATCACTAAGATTTGTATGTGCCACTGAAGCAGGTCTTATATAACTACGTGCAGCCTCTTTAGTGGCACAACTATGTTTGTAGTGATGCAAAAATTCATAATATATGGCGCCTGACGACTATATGGCAGTGGCGCATGTTTTTATTGGCGGAGGGTTTAGGATACGTAAACAGGTTTATAAATTCCCCAATGGGAATTCTGCAGAAAACACCAATGAGATCTGTCGCCGCGGGGTACACTCGCCGACGGGAATTTTTTGGTAACATTTTCCACTTAAAATAAATAAAATGAAGAAAAAGTCTATTTTTTGGGATCCCACCATCCCACCTGCTTTTAAATCTCTGAATGAAAAATCTGGTAAAAGCTTTTAATTAAATTTATGTACTGAAAATATATGCATGATCAAGAACTGGAACTGTCGACAAAAATAGGCGATGAAAATTAAATGAAAATATGACAGTGTTAATATGATTTTACATGCTTCATGTTTGCTTTTAATGTCAGATTACGTGATAAAAAATGCTGTTATGTATATGCAGGGTTTTTTTTCCTCTAATCAAGAGTTATGTACCATTATATGCTAACCTGCCACTATAAGAGATAAACTGAAAAATATTTTTACAGCAACTACTTTTGAAAAGAAGAACTCCCCATTGTTTTATTTTTTTTTCGTCAAAAATTATTGTTTTCCACTTAACTAATTCAATTTACCCCAAAATAAAACAATTGCTAAGATAACCCAGCCTTTCTAACTAATGAAAATCTGGATTGTTTAGTAGCTGTCTATTAAATTTCAATCGTATTATCACAATATTGTGCCCCATTTACACATTGGGGCTGAAAAACCTCCTCGGGCCCCCCTCGCCCCCGGGGCCCTTATAGCTCCTAACTAGTAAAATATAACCATAAACTTTTTTCTTACCTAATAACCAAAAATTTCCCTAAGGTGGGTAAGAAGGGGGATTTAAAAAGGGAAAACAGTATTTTGTTAAAGAAAAGGTATACAAATTTGAAATCACGAAAAGAAATGGAAAAATGCATTTTCAAAAAAAAACTCCCTTTGACCATTACTCTTCTGAAATAACTGCGGGGGTACACCCCCCAAACCCAAACTAACCTGCTAACCTGGGGGATTTATTTCATAAACCTTGCTCACTGAGGCCGGGGGTTTCGCTCACCCCCGACCCCCCTTGTTAATTTTTATGTTTTATTCCCGCCGGGGGTAATGGCAGTATCAACCTATACTCTCCTGGGATAACTGGGGGGGCTCTCCCCCCGAATCCCCCCTAGTTTAAAAAACCTAACCTGGGCATTGATTAGAACCTTACCCCCCTAGGGGGGGTTTACCCCCCCCCCCCCGACCACCTTGTGTTATTTTTTTTTAGGGTTATAAATACTCCTTAGCGAGAGAACGAAATGTTCATGAACTTAACGGGAAAATTCTAGTGTTTTCCATACTCTCCCCTTCCCCCCAAACAGTTTTGGGGGGGTGTGGGAATGCGGGGTTTTTTAGGTGGGGGAAAAAATTAGGCGCGGAAACACGTAAAATTTAAAAGGTGTGGGGGGGGGGGGGGTAAAATTCCCTAGTCAGGGGAAATCTTTAAATCTAGAGAAATTTTCTCCAAAATTTAACTAACCAGGGGGGGTTGACCCCCCCGAAAATTAAACCCACCAATCTAACCAAGCTAACCTAACCTAACCTAACCCAAAAACTAACCTAAGCTAACCCACCTAACCAAAACTAACCCAACCTAACCTAACCAAAACTAACCTAACCAACCAAATCTAACCTAAAACCTACCCAAAATATAACCTACATAACCAAACCAAAACTAACCCCACCTAAACAAATTTAAATAAAACCCCCTACAGGGGGTTGGGGGTGTTCTACCTTTGGTCATATTATGTGAGGGTCTAGGTTCTCACGTCTCTGGACCCGAAGAAATCCAACGATTTTCCTAATCTAGGGAATTTTTACAAAACCCCTAACTCAAAAACTATGTGGTTTGGACCTATTTTTTACCCCACCAAAAATTTTCGCATTCCCCCAGGGCCCAAATTGTTTTTTGGGGGGGGGGAGTATGGGCAAACACAGAATAAAACCACTTTCCACGATCGTGTTTTGTTTAAACGACAATACCCTGCCGGCTTTTTTAGGGGTTAGAAACTCCCTTTTGATAGAATGAAACGTTCAGGATATCTAAAAAACCAAACCCATTTGTATTTGGTTTAAACTGCACATATACCAAACAAATACTAGGAAAAACAATGCTTAATAAGGGAGTATTTTAAAATTGAAAAAAGTTTTCCCCCCCCCCCCTGTTTATTGGACCCCTAATATGTAAAAATTATCACTCCGATTTATGTATTTTCATTATTAATTATAATAGGCTCCGTACGTATTAGCGTGCTGTCAAGCATGCGCGGGGTAAAATTGTAGTCTTTCGCTGAAATCGGCAGGAATAGCATAAATCTATCTCAAAATTCCCTCTTTTTTTGGGCGGCCATTGTTGTTGTATACGTCCACTCGCAGAGCGCCCAACTCTGTGGGTTGGGCGCCGGTCGCCACTCAGGGGCCCTCCCCGGGTCGCGCACAGGCTTTTTGAAGAGATTTTTTGAGCGGCTCGCAGCACTAAAATTCTTCCCTAAAACGCACCCTAGAGCCCGGGGTTATCATGTCTCCCTGCCCAAGTCCTGAGGGCCGACTTCTCGCGCCCCCCTGCCCCGAGACCCAAAAGGGCGAGATACTCATACTCGCACTTCACAGGTACCCAAACCCAAAATTAAACCCAGCAGATAATTTAAAACTTCAGACGTAAGGGCGCCTTGTTTGCCCGCCTTGGGCTGGGGGTCCCCCCGACGCCCCAAAAAAAAAAAAGGCCCCACCCACCCCCAAAAAAAAACCCCGGGGCACCGATTCGAAGCTACTCCATCACTGAAAGAGAATGGGCACACGAAAACTTGCCGGAATTTGAAGGCGACTCTCAGCGCCAGGGTCACACCCCCCGGAGTCCGCACGCGCCTCGATCAAAAAAGGCGGGAAAAATTTTTAAAACAACTGTTGCAAACAGGCAAAAAATAACGTTTTGGCTACTTCAACTCCCTTAAAAAGAGCTTGCTTTTCCCCTGCCCCGATTCTGACCCCTCACGGGTGGGGGGCTGCGTACCACCTCAACCTTTCCCCGCCCCCTCACTATACCCCAAACTCACTACTCACCCCGGAGCTACCCCCGCCCCGCAGGCAAGCTCTTGTATCTTATCTCACTCACTAACGTTAGAGGTTTCCAGACAAACGTCGGTGACCTAACGACAGCCATTTTTCCCACACTCTGAGACATATTGCCACTACTGAGCCTTCCTCAACTCCTCAGTGCAAGAAAACTTTGGGCGATGGTGGCTACTAATTGGTTGGGGTGACAGAGCCCAAAGGGGTACCTTTGGGAGAGTCGCTGGTGCTTCCGCAACGCCTCCCTGTAAAAGCTCTCCCCGTCGACCTTCCTCTCATTGAAAAGATGTTCTTCAATTGGGGACACACACTCAAACTCATTATGCGTGGTGTGTTACCGCCCAGGGGCAAGGGGGGTGACCCCCTTCGCTACTACCCCCAAACTTAGATGCCCTGCTCCTCCCGTACCCTGAAAGCATCTCATCATTGTGGTGATCTCAACCATACCTTTGTCCAAGGCATTTGACGAACTCTTGACGGTTTTTTGGACTCCCCAATCCGTCGACTTTCCCCCCATCTCAGGTCTCTTCATTGCCCTGTAACCCGTTTTTCCCTGCATATAGGACTTGCCGCCCCAGAAACAGTGGGTTCCTCCGCCACCTGGTTTTCTCACCAAGACAACTGGCCATCGACAAGATGAGGCAGTGACTCGCACCAACTTGCTATGGGACAAGGAGGAATTGGGACAAGGGGGTTGAAAGCAATATTTAAACAACATTGTGTGGTCTGACGGGGTTTTAAGGTGAGTTGACACCAAAAGTGAAAAACTTCCGAAATCCTGATGTCCCACCAAAAAAGATTTGTGCCCTGCCGACTACAATCAAAATCGAGAGACCACCCGGGTTTGGCTTTCAATGCGGGAAAGACCGAAAATGGGAGAAACTGGCTGCGATTAATCCCCCCACAAAAAGCAAAAACCCAGCAAAAAATGGCCTGGGGAAATATGAAAAAACCCCCAAAAAAGAGCATCAAAATTTAGGGACCCCCTCAAGCAAAGCTAACAGGCCCGTCAGGGGGCACTAAGGGATTGGGGGAGCAGCATCAAAAAAACGGGGCTTCTCTCGTGACCAGCATCCCACCGCTGACAGCCCCTGAGCTCTGTTGTCAAAAGTAACCCCTAAAGCTCAGGTGTGGCTGCCGACTTCTCCTCCAGAGCAGTTCCGACCCGAAGTGAACCTCCTACAGTTCCGGTTCTAACCAAGGCCCCTAGGGGGCATCACCATTCCCCCCGAAAGGGGGTGTTGCAACACTTCAACAAGTTGATCCCAAAAAGGGGCTGGGGCCAGATCTCAGCCCTCACCTGCCCTTAAAAATGTGCCTCCAAATTGGCTGTGCCCTTGCTCCCTCTTCCGGGGTGCCCTTTTATCTAGCGTGGCATCTGGTAAAAAGTGGCGGGTCTGTGCTATCCCCAAAAGAAAGAGCAATCGATCCTCAAATCCGCCCCTTTCCCTCCTTTCGTTGTTGGGGAAATTCTTGAGTCCTCTTGCCTCCAATCACTACATTTTTTTTAAAAGCTCACCGCTTGCTAATTCACGGCTTCGGGTTCCGACATGGGGGATCCGCAGCAGCCTTCTTCTCCCCGCCTCACAACGGGGAAACCCTTCCCTAGTCGGGCGAAGACACCTTGTCGTCGCCCTTACTCGCTGGGGCCTTTATGGGGTGGCATCGGGCATCATTACCAAGCTGGGAAGCCGGGGATCTGCGGGGACCTGTTACACCTCCTGCGGATTACCTCCCCGGGCTCGCGCGTGGTGATGATAGTCACACCTCCCTGAAAAAGTTATCAAACCAGTGTCCCTCAAAGGAAAATGTACTCGGCCTTACTATGGAACTTTTACTTTAAAGACATCCTGCGCTGATTCCCGAGCAAAGGGGGTATCAACCCTTATTCTCCATTCCCTGTGAAGGATGACCGCCCAAACAGTCATTCGCTCAACCAGGGACTGCGAGCATCGCCTCCTGGGGAAAGATGGCAATCCCTTTGCCCGACAAACCCAAAACCTCATCTCCCGCAGGGGAAGAAAACGTCAACTGGGTCAAACACGCCTTCTCCTTTGGAAGGCAAAAAAATACACCTCCCGGAATCTCAAATTCTAGGGTTGAGTTGATCTGGGCCCCACTACACCCGCCACGTCAGGAAGGTCGCCAAACGCCTGAAACTGAGCTGCTCCGACGCGCGCGCACCTCCTGACGCTCAGGGGTCGGCACACTCTAAAAGTCACAAGTCCACTCCCCGATGGATACTCGTCCCTCGCTGGTCCTCCTGCCCCCCGTCATACCTGGCCTCCTTGACCGGGTTTAAACCCGACCCAGCGGCTGCCCGGCTAAGCCCCAGCTGCTGCCAAAATATTCACCCCCTCCAGCCGGCTGCGTGGCAGGCATGTGCGTCATGTAAAGGCTCACAGGATGCAACTCCTACAACAGCAGAGCTGCGCCTCAACCCACGGCCGGCCCTCCCTTTCTACCCTGCGGCCCACAACTAGACCTCGGGGGATGTGCCCTTCGCGGGACGGAACTTACCTCCCCCCCTTTTCCCACCCCCTATGGTCGACTAGGAACACCTTGGTGCGCCGACCCCTGCACCTCACCATTCCCTGCCGCCTTCAAATCGGGGGTAAAAGCCCGGGTGCAAGCGGAACTAACGCAATAAAACATGCAATAAAATAATTACTAACATTTGTATAATAAGATTATGTTTTATATTAGTATAATTTCTTTATATTATTTGAACTAGCCTATAGTTGTTAGTATAATTTCTTAATCATTCGTGTATTAGTATTAGTTTATAGTAGAATATTGCTATACTTTTTCCATATTATTTGTATAATTATTGATATGAATACAATATAATACTGCTAGAGATAGAGAGATAGTCCTTGGCGTCCAAGCCGGGAATTTAGCACATCAACTCCCCTTTTGTTTTCAATGTATTGAGTTAAAAAAAGAGAGAGAAGAGAGAGAGAGAGAGAGAAAGAGAGAGAGAGAGAGAGAGAGAGAGAGAGAGAGAGAGAGAGAGAGAGAGAGAGAGAGAGAGAGAGAGAGAGAGAGAGAGAGAGAGAGAGAGAGATAAATAAACACGTACCATCCCGCACAGAGCCATGAGCACCACGAGTCAAGCCCTTCACTCCCCCATCCCTCACAATAGTCCCCACTACAGTGCCACCAACATCCCACGCCCGTAACACCCTGGCCCTCCACGCCCACCTGCCTCCACGCCCGCCCCGTCACTTGCCACGCCCCCATAACGCACACACCATCACACCATAACCTCAACCATAGACCACTGTATACCTGGACTGTTCACGCGACAATGTTTTGAATTGCGGGGCTGCATAGGGGCCTGCGGGGCGCCCGACAAAGAGATATAGTGGTCTATGGATATAGATTATATCTTATATGGATATATAATCTATCTATATATATATATATATATATATATATATATATATATATATATATATATATATATATTATATATATATATATATATATATATATAATATATATATATAGTAATTTATGTATGTGTGTGTGTGTGTGTGTGTGTGTGTGTGTGTTGTGTGTGTGTGTGTGTGTGTGTGTGTGTGTGTGTGTGTGTGTGTGTGTGTGTGATTGTTCTATTTGGTATAGTCAGGCTAATATACTGTTTTACAGTTATTAGCTTATTACGTATCTGTTTTGGTTTTTTGCATTGTGTAGGTGATTCTAACAGAAGAGTCATTCATACTGCAATACCATTATTATCTGCCTATTGGTAATATGTCCATGATTATGATTTCAGGCCCAATATTTTTCTGGTATTCAACACTGCAACAGTCCTGCATGTACTGGATGTAAAGTCTAACTCCCTAAAACCCTTAATACAATTTAAAATTTGAATACTTTTTCTTCATTTCCCCAAAAATAAATTATTTATGTCAAAATATAAGGTGAATAAAATAATGGAAGGGAGTAACGAAAAAAGGGAGGGGGATGGGGGTTAATAAATCTTTAAAACATCCCTAAAAATCTGCTGTGTTTCGATTTTCTCCTGAAGATGGGGGCCGTCCGTCCTCCAAAATTTACACCCCCCCCCATCCTTGGTCTCGCTGTGGGTCGTCGTTTCCATGGTAAAGGCGGGATTTGTTTCATCCATGCGAGGGCCCAAAAGCGTTGATAGAGGGGTACAGAAACTGACGGCGCAAGCCGCCCAAAATTTTTCTTCTCAAACGCAGCCCGCTGGTGGGTCCGTGGGGCCCCAAGGCGTCTTTTCCCCGCCAAAACAATTCCCTTTAATTTTTATTTTTTTTTTGAATAACCAATCACAAAGACTTTCTGATAAATAGGCAAAATATAAAACACACCATTATAAGGCTCTGTTTAGTTTTACTTCAAAGTTTTCCGTATGAAAAAGAGAACTCGTCGAACACGGGTTGGGCGACTCGTCTATCACGCGCGAGCCTCAGTCTAGTTCACGTCGCCGCGGGGATGGACGCCCAACCCTCGAAACCCAAAAAATATCTGTGGCGTCTCCAGGGTTTTTCATTACCCGCGTCACGGGCCGGTTCCTTCAACACTCCTCCTATCGCCTCCCGGGAGCATGCGTGGGATCAGCCCCGGGGTCACAAATAAGGGAAAGGGAATGTGGGAGGAGGGTAGGCGGACTGGGCGCGCTAAACCCCCAAAAGCAATTTTGGGAAGAAGCCGTAAGAAGCCGGGTTCTTGCGCTTTCTTTTTTTTGTTATGCGAGGCATTTTTAAGAAGCCGGCTTTTTAGATTGGCCCAGCTGGTCAGCCGTAAAAACCTAAGAAGCGGAGCCGGGCTCGCTTACCACGACTTTTTCCCCGCTTGTTGCCGTGACGTCAAGATAACAAAAAATATGGCGGGGAGGGCAGAGACTGGAGGAGTATTTCGTCGTAGAAATACTGAAATTACGATAACAGGACACAAAAACACATAGATGTACTTCAGAAGCATCGACCCCTTTAAGACCACGAACAAAATTTAAAGGTTAATGACACACGGGAAAACTTTAAACGGGTGAAAGAATGATCATGTCTTATCACCCGGGGACAATGTCCCTAGCTGCGACAAAAATTTTTTGCTAAATTTCGCTGATGAATGGCAAAAATTAGCCTGATTTGACATTTGACAGGGGTTTAAAACTTTCGGCCCCAAACAAAATAGAGCTAAAAGGGAAGCTGGTGATGGGGAAAAGTCGTCGGTAAAATAATTTCTCCATTTTTTTTTAACTTAACCAAAACGTTTTTTTTTAATTTTACTTTTCAATCAAAGCAGCCCGGGAACTTTTCGCGTTCTTATGCCCCAATTTTTTTTTTAGAGATCTCTCACCTTGTTGAAAACGTGAAAATGTTGGAACTCTCGCCGACGGGGACGAGATACCATAAACCTTCCCCTCTCCGAATTCCACCACAAAACTTGAAAGATTCTTAAGTTGCATGACGTTACTGTTGGGGAACATGAAAAATATTAATGTTAGGTAGGGGTGCTGATAGTATTGGGAAATGACTAGCTTTGCGTTGGGGGGAAAATCTTAAAACAGGGCTCCGGGGTAAGCTGACCCAAATTTTTGGCTCTTGTGTTATACTTACTCTCCAAACACATCTGTTTGATTTTAATAGTGCCGCCTTATTTGCACATGGCCGATATTAAATTTCGGGTTTTGAGAAAAATAAGCCAGTAGGTTGGTTTTGGGGTTAGTTGTGCACAGCCCGAGGGGGCCGGGGGGGGTCTGGGTTAGGTCTGTAGAGTTTTGTCATCTTTAGAATAAAGGGTCAAAACCCCCTATCTTTTCTTCTTCTTCTTAAGGCAACAAGCTTGGGGACATAGTGGAAACCGAGTTTTTTTGGGGGGGGGCCAATATAAGGGGAAAAAGGCCCCGATAAATCTATGAAATAGGGAAATTTTCTAGTTTATGGATTCTTTTGTGGGGGGGTATATTTCCCCTTTTGTTTGGGCTCCCCCCCAAAACCCCGGTTTTCCCCCTTCCCCAAGCTTGTTGGCTTAAAAAAGAAAAGATGGGGGTGGGGCCCCTTTTTCTTAAATTTTCCCTATTATATATATATTATATATATAAAAATATTAAATTTAAAAATATATATTATTATTTTGGTTGGGGTTTTTTCTGTAATTTGGGGTTTAAATTATATGTTTATGAGAGAAGGATTAATGGCTATTTTTTGGGGTACTTGATTTTATGTTTACATTAATTAATGGTGTAAATGATGTACGTAAACCCTCGCTTTGACGAAAAAATTGGGGGGAGGATCGAGGTTTAATTATCCATGATCCGAAAAATTTTCTCATATAACAAATTGTGGTCGTTATATGAGGGGAAAGTCCCTATTTCCGACTAAATTTCCCTGTATGTGAACTTTGTCCGTTACATCTACGAAATTCGTAACTTACTACATCACCTCAAAATACTACAGATACAGGGCAATTAAAAAAAATCAAACCCTACACCAAATTTCTGAACTTATTCGTAAAAGCAGCATTACCGGACTGGCAAAAAGTGTTTAAACCATTTTGTTACCTAAAAGGGCCCTAAAAACGAGGGGTTTAGTGTAACACTAAAATTTTAAAAAGTACTACAGGGGCGTCAGTGTATATAACTAATACGTTCGTTTGGTGACATTAAGTGGATTAGGGTTTTGGTTAAGGTTTCTGTTTTTGGAAATCAAAATTATGAAAATAGTTATGAGAAATTGTTTTGTTTTATATGAAGTTAATCGTATTTACTGGGTACTTTTGGGCAAATTTTCTGGACCAAAAAGTATTAACCTGGCCCCCCCCGTGCATTAAAAACTGAGGTTTAAAAATATTTTTTTATTGTATGTATATTTTGGGTTAAATTTTCTTATGATTTTAATTTACTTGTCCCTTTAAAACTTTTTTATAGTACCTCAACAACATATGTTTTTTTTATTTGCTTTCCCTTTTATATTTAGCCTGTTTATCTATAAAGGTGGGAAATATCGGGAAATTTTGGGTGAAAAATATGAACATGACATGTCATGTATGAACAAAAACTCATAAACTGTCTTCTCTTTTCCTTTCTGGGAAGGGGTTTAATCGCAAATTAAAAACCCGTCTATGTTTCAGGTATTTGTGCCGGGTTGCATAAGTGTTATCCGCCGAAGATGAAGGAGAAACTGAGAGAAGGAGTGGAAGGGGGTAAAAAATTTAATAAATAAATTATTCTTTTTTTCCATAAAATGGTTATACATCAAAATTTTCTCACAGATGGCTTTCAATATTATACAAAAAAACTTCTGAAAGTCACGCAATAAAAAAAAAAACATAAAAAAAGTCAAAAGAAACATTAAAGGAATATTTAACTTAAACATTAAGAAATAAAATCACTTAAATATCTGTAAAAAACTCTATCAAAAAAATATAGAGGGCCTCTTGCCCCTTTGCTTTTGGCTCAGTTCTTTCGGCTGGAACGTGACAGCGAGCCCGTTCCAGCCAATTAAATCATTCGTAATTATTCATTAAGGGATTCTTCATTAATTATTTATTTCTTGCAAAAGTTTGTTTTTAGACCCCCCTTGATTTTTACAGCTTTCTTGCGTGTCAAATTTCACTCAATCCGACATATTAGGAGTAGTTTACGCTTTTACTCATTGGGGTTGTTTTTAACGCAAAAAGTTTCTTCCGCGACCCCATTATTTGACAGCACT
>JACEEZ010009769.1:0-11610 GCA_016584305.1 Chionoecetes opilio | reverse complement strand
AAAACCCTTGGAACGAGCGACTGAACTGCCCTTGGCTTCCTTGATATATATACAGAGAGAGAGAAAAGAGAGACTTTTTTTAACTAACAAATTGACAATCTTGTGTATTCCAACTCACTCTCCTCAAAGCACACTGGGGAATGCACAATTCCTCTCCTAAACTCCCATCGTTTGGGGGGCGGGAATCATACAGACAGATAAAAAAAACGAACTAAAACAGAGGAAAGGGGAAGAGTGGGGAAAAAGGAAAGGGTGAAAAAAGGAAAAAATGTCTGAACGTTTTAGGGGGAAAGGGAAACCTCAAAGAAGAAAAGAGTTTAGGATTTAGGAGAGTTCATGCTCACCGACAAAATTTTTTGGGATCTAATGGCTTCCCCTGCCCTTCAAAATTCCATCTTGCATGTTTAGACCGGTCAGCTGTTCTTGTCCTTTTCCCCGAGCACCCAAATAAGTGCAACCGCCCCAAAACCAACCACCCTCACACACACCCTCCCTACACACAACAGCACCGTAGCAGCAGCCACCAGACAAGATGGTCCAATTTAAAGGGTTTTTAAAGAAGCCTCCTAAGGCAACTAACCTCTTCGGGGCCCCCGCCTTTGGGGATCATTCTGGGCCGTGGATCCCTCTTGGATCTTCCTTTTTAATATGGTCAAAATGCACTAGGGAACCCGCCCTCTCCCCTCCCCCTCTCTTCTACGGGCGCTGATGGTGCATTTTCCTCGTATCTCACTACCAAATCACAATATCTCACTCTTAACACGGCGTGACACTGACAGCAATCTTCACTACAAAGGAATTTTAGATTTTGTCCCCTCTGTATGAAGATTGCTCTGTCCGTGGTCAAGCGCTGTTGTTAAACAATTGTGTTGTATGATGATCGAGATGCCCCAAATCACTGCCCCGTAGAAAGGGGGAAGGTAGGGTGCATGGCCTCCTTAGTGCATTTGACCATAAAAAATATAATAGACTATAGTGCCTATGCAGCTACCGAGTAACACTATATCCCAGTCACTTGCCACTTCACTAAATTTGCCAGGGACATTGTTAGATTTTAGCATCACTAAGACTTTTATGTGCCTGAAAACATGTTTGTGTTTCAATAAAAAACCACTGTGTATCATCTTTAGTGGCCATACAAAAAGTAGTGGCTTAATTCGTAAAATATTGTGCTGGCGAGTTGTGCGTGGGAATGCTGGCGACTCTAGTTATTACGTAATAATATCCATTCAGGGGCTTTACTGTTAAAAACTTTGTTCTTAAATTTTTTTGTCAGTTATACCCTTGGGTTAGCTTTCGCACTTTAAATTACTTGAAAATTGTGTTTATTATATTTTTTTCCCCCTTTTTTTTTTGTGTAGTCTTGGTTGTATATTTTGAAGTGCTGCCCAAAGTCCTGTTTTTCAAACTCCTCTTCTAGTTTTACCGGGGTTAGTTTTTCTTTTTACTGTTCTTAAAATTATACCTATATATTTTAATATTACGTATGTTTAAAGGGTTGCCTTGCATGTTCTTCAGGTAATTACATCTTTCCATTTTTTTAAGGGTACCTTTTGCATCCCCCAAATTTCATTGAAGACCCCTAAGGGGAAAATTATATATGGGGGATTAAATAATGTTTTAGGTATTTAGTGGCTTGGCTAGTGTAATAGGATTAAAAGCAAAAAAAAAAGGTGAGATGTGGGATAATGGCGGGGGGAGACGGCAAAACGTAGGGCTAGAGGTAGATACAATTTCAGGCCCCCCGGGTGAGTCACAACCATTGGACAGTAATCTTATAAGGGGCATGGTTTTCTCCCCCGACGGCGTTCTGGTTTTGGACCCCGTCCTACCTAACGACCGCGTGTGTTGGGGCAACGGGTGTGCATTTCCCGGGTGGGCCGCGAGAGGACAAAGGGGATGGGCCTCAAATTCCAGAAGGACCTGTCCTGGCGTCCGAGCGATCTCCCGCCCAAGAAGGAGGACCACCAACTGCAGAGCGGGTCTCAAGAACTGGGGCCCCAACCCCACCCCTTCACCTTTCAAAATGCCCAGCAGGCCCGCCCCCCGTCACCATCCAGCCCCCCGGCGATGACGAGGACGCCCCTGCGGTTGGAAAATTACATCAAGGTTACTGGGGGATAAAGAGGAAACCGCGCCACAGAGGTTGTTAGAGGGGCTGTGCTTGTAATAAAGTTTTTATGTGCATACCTGTCTCATTCTGAATTTGGCTGTGGATTTTCCGGCGTTTTTTTGACTCGCTCCCTTGCTCCATTTCCTGCCTCGCACGTCATCTAATTTTTAAATCTTTTCTTGACATGCCTAATGACGGGTTTCGTTTCTGTATGACTTCGTAACGGTAAATTTTTTAGTCAGGCATTGCTGCAGCTACCTTTTCCTTGAGTCCTACACCTTTTTTTTCTCATGCAACTTTTTGGGGGCCCTGTTGGCTTGGGCCCGCACACATACCTGATACAAAATGTTCCATAATGTCCCCCGCCACAAATCGCCACCCCGCCCCGTGCCCCCAGGCCCACCGTGCGCTAAACATCCGCCGCCCCATATGCCCCCCCGCGGCCGCCGCCGTGCACCATCGTGAGAAGGACTTCATCTGACCCCGGAGAGGGGGAGTTTGAGGTGCCCCGGACAAGCACTCTACTACCCAACGAAAATCGCCATTACAGATCATCGGAAATCACAGAAACAAACGATAAAGAAGACAAGTCAGGGGGTCAGCAGTTTTGGGGACGTGTGTCTGTTCCGGGCGGCCAGTACCGCAGCACCGTGGCCAGCGTGGAGACCCAGTGAGAGGGGCCCCCCCCCGATAGCCCCCATTTTCTGGAAGAATATCTTTTACTCTTGAACAGTGGGGTTTGGGTTACATATTTTCGGATAGGTAGTTAGTTTTCCTGCTAAGTCATAGTAACTACTGGAATCACAATAGGGGATTTTCGGACAATCCCCATGGTTTTTTTCGGAGCTCGCCAAGCGTCTTCACTGGGAAAAAACAGACTCCATAGAGAAAGGGGAAAATGCCCGCCCCTTTCCGCCCCTGTAATCCCCCCTTTAACCCCCGCCCCTGCTCATCATTACTCTCATTGTCTTGCCGTTTTCCCACGTTTATGGGGAGCAAGCAGTGCATTTTTTTTTTTCCCTCATTGATAGCAAAAATTAAAAAAACTAATTGATACTCCTTTTTTGCTCAAAAAATTCGATTGATATTTATAAAACCTTTATGTGTCAGCTCTTTGCAGGAAACACACACCACACAACACAAACCAAAAAACACACACACACACACACACTATTTATCGTAAGCTTTTCGATACAATCGATACGTGTAAGCTCCTCCCCTTCCCCCTTTTTTTTAAATTTAAATTTTGGAATAATAAGAACCGTAAGTTTTTTGTGCTGAGTGCTGTTGCCCCGTTTTTCCCCTTCGCGGCCAGGGGGGATCCCCCTAGCCCGGGTCCGCCGAGAAGGGTCTACCTCCCCCAAACCCTCAGCTCCAAAATGGCCGTCGCGGCATCGCCCTGGGGGCCACCTCAAAAACTCCACACCAACCTGGCTCATCCACACTGTAAAACCCCACCCCCGCTCCCCACCACCCCACTATCCACACCCACATCAGCCTTTCTTCCCCCTCCTTTAATTGTCACCTGTTATTCATTATTTCTCCTTTACCTCATTTTCTATCATTAAAGGCAAAATACATGACATGACCCCCCTCAGGGGGCCAAACCCGGATCCCGTACTTTGGGCATGATCATCTCTACCCGGAGGTCAACTCACCTCGGGCCATGGGGGCGAGGCCCCACCCGAGCTGCCCTTCGCCTCATGCACCCCAAAAAAGCTGTAAAAGGTCTCATCATCTCCTAAAACAACCTCATTGTAAACCTAGTCGCATTTTTTTTACATTTCGCTTAAAAACCCCCTTTTATATCTTTACCATGTATTAAAATTTAAATGGGGGTCCCTTTTTTCACCGGGAAAAAAATTTAGAAAAAGTTGAATAAAAAAGAATAGAAAGAAAAAATAATAGATAAAAAAAAAATTGATGAATAGTAGGAAAAAGAAAATTAGGCTTTCACAGAGAATAACCACAAGGGGCAGGGCTGGGAACATTGTGCATCTATTCGATCGACACCTTTGTGTGCTTACATATTGCCACGTACCTGGGTAGAGGTTTTGTGCGGAGTCATTAGGAGCTTTAAAGGGGTAGATAAATTCAGGGATGGGGATGAAAGGTGGATGTAGTAGTGTTAAAAACGGGAAACTCCTCGGTAGTCTCACGGCCTCTTGTAGTTTTCCCTTTTTTTTTTTCTTATGTGCTTATGTTCTTACCCTGCTTGAGGATAAAAGCACACATGGTTTCCCCAATGTGACATCCCGCTGGGGCATCTCAACCTTTTTTTTTCCCACCTTTGCGTATTTGCAACAGAAGAGGTTACGTTTTCCCTTTTTCAGTCCCGGGGCACAGCCTCCGTTTGATAATATAGTCTTGGTTTTGAAGGTTTCCATCCTTTGCTGGCCTGGGGGGAAAGATTTGGGATGGCAATAAATTTTCCCGGTCTCTCTCTTCTCTCTCTCTCTCTCTCCTCTCTCTCTCTTCTCTCTCCTCTCTCCCTCTCCCCCCTTCTCTATCTCTCTCCTCTCTTTTCTCTCTCTCTCTCTTCCCTCTTTATATTTTGCTTCCCTTTGTTCTGCTTCATTTTTCGTTCGACTGCTTCTTGCTTCTCCCCGACTTTTTTTTTCTTTTTGGGGGGGGAGAGAAAGGAATGATTTTAAAGGGTCATCCTTTTTTTTTTTCTCTCTCTCTCTCCCCCTTTCCTCTCTCTCTCTTTTCTCTCTCTTTTCGTCTCTCTCCCTCTCCCCTCTCTCATCTCTCTCTCTCTCCCTCTCTCTCTCTTCCCTCTCGTGTAGTAGAGGGGAGGGACCAGCAGTTGTCACGTCATCAGGGAAATAAATGAACGAAAATTTACTAGTACCGATTTTTTTTTTTATGATGATCAAAAATATTTTTTTCTCCCTCTCGTCCCCCATCCCTGCCTGTCCATCCCCTTTTCCCCTTCTTTTCCTATCCTATTTATCAACTTACATCCCTTCCTCTTCCTTCTTCGGACTTTTTTCTTTTATTCCTGTTTTATTACTAATCCTTTTTGTTATGTCCGTTTCTTTTTTTCACTTTTTTTGCGGGGGTTTTTTTTCTTTTATCTTCCACTTTATTTTGCCCACTCTCGCATGCTTTTACCCCCCCCGCCCCGCCTCTGCCCCGCCCGCCCCCGCTCCCCCCCCGTCCCGCCCCGTCTCTCCCCCGTCCCACCCACACCGGGACCTGCGCGCATGATGGGGGCTGACACCCAAAGCCCAGGTGGAGGCGTTCCGTTCAGACACCTTTGCCCATCTTTGACATGGACTAGCAACCCCGCTAGACAGCCTGAGGAGCGGAGAACCACACGGGGGGGAACGTTTTTGGGGATCAAACTAAAAACCCTTTCCTGAGTCCTCCCTTTTTTGGGTCACTCTCGATCTGCTCCTCCCTCTTGCTTTTTTACCGTAGCTCGATTTGGGTGAAAGAAAACTAAAGTCATTCTATACCGCATTCTGAAATGGTAATTAAACCCCCTTTTGCGAATTAAACTACTCGTATTCGCTCATGGGTTTAGTTGTTTTTGGGGCTTATAGGGATCTTTTGTCGTTTTCCGCAGAAAAAAGCGTACATCTGAAGGAGGGTTTTTGAGCTAGAGGGGGAGAAAAAGCCCTTTATTGATACCTAGAACCGAGATTTTTTTGGGGAAAGTTAGTGGTAAATGGAAACTTAATAGTGCCTTATCCCCCGTACGACGAGGAAATTGTTTTTTTTTATTTGACTATAGTTTCATTTGGTTTTTTTCCTATCTCTCTCTCTCTCTCTCTCTCTCCTTCCTCTCCCTTCTCTCTCTCTCTTCTGTGTCCCCTCCCTCTTCCGTATTTGCCGACTTGCTTGATCTCTTATGCTAGTGTCGTAATTTTTCCCCCCTTTCCCTTTGTTATTTTTTCCCTTTTTCCGGAGTGAACCCAAAACAATGAAAGGTTGAGCTGATAAACATCATCTGTGATTAACAAAAAACCCATCCTGGACTCTGTTTGTGTGTGAGGGCGGGGTCGGAAACGGGCCTCCGACCCCCCTCTGGGGGATAAGAGCCGTTATGAAAAAAAGGCAAAGGGGCCCTTTATGATAATATTTAAAGAAAAAAAAATAAAAAGATCAGTAATAACCTAAATTAATCGACGTTTTCGGGGTTTACATAGTGTGGAAATGAAACCGAAAATTCAAGAAAAGAAAATATGGTGTTGAAAAATCTTCTACGTAGATGATTAAAGAAATTTTTTGACATCAGAATGAATAATTGAAGTAGAACTTTTTGGTGGTCAATACGCTGCTGTGTGTAGTTTTTTTCTGCCGTTTTCCTTTCAAACCCCCAATATTTGGAAAAAACGTAATTTTCCCTTCTAAACCCCTTTTCTGATGATTTGTTCCCAAAAACAGAAGTATTAAGCAAAAACGCAGGGGTTTTTGCGTCTTTTTATTGTCCACGCCACCATTACCACTTATTAGGTGGGCAGGCAAAACATAAAAACATAAGACGTAATTTTATGGTAACAGACGATTTTTTAGCAAAGGAAAAGATCGGCATAACATACCTTGTGGACAATCGTTTGTCTACATTAAAAAAAAAAAGGGTAAAATTTGGGAAAAGGGTAATTTGCGTCGATCCGAAAGGGGAATTTGTAAGGGCAGAAAAGGGTAGCAGTATTTTCATCACTAAAAATCCCTTTTTTTTACCCTTTTTTCCTACCCTTCTTTTCTAAGAGTGTAGAAAACAAAAAATTTTTGAGAGCTATGCATTAATGTTTTCAGCAAATTGCATACCCAGCAAGCGTACTGTTTTTCCCCTTGTCAGGGAAGTAACTAATGTGGAAGAAGTTTATGTCATTAGGTTTTTCCCCTTGAGGCCCAGCCGTAAATCCATTGTAATTTTTTTCCCCCATTAACGATATTAATGTATTTTTCAATGTTTTATATATTGATCATTTATACCCTTGTCCCTACTAATTTGGGATAACACTTACTTTTCGTATTTTATGGCCCAAAATATTTTGTTTTATTAGCAAAGGAAAGATCTGGGGGGAAGGGTTAAGTAAAAAATTGCTCCTGATCGAATGTTTTTTCGGTATAAAGTTTTTGTTAAAATTGCGTTTGGAGCATCATTAACTTCCAAAAAACATCTGCATTAATTTTTCTTCATTTGTAATCTACTCAATTACTTCTGTCTTTTAATTTATAATATATTCAATAAGTTAGATTTATACAAATTTGTTAAAAAGAAAAGGCCTGTTTTTTCCCCCCCCACCCCCGCCCCCCCCCTCCCAACCCCTCCTTGGTCAGGTAATGGCACCCCCTTCCTCTGAGATCACATCCGGGAGCTATTCCCTTTTTTCTGGAAGAGTATTGGCTTTACTCTTGAACCGTCATTTTAGGTTCTTGGTTTTCGGACGGGTATTTTTTTAATTGGGTTTGTTTACCCTTGGTATTAACGTTGGGAACAAAATGAAGGTATTTCGAAAAAATCCGATGTTTTTCGAATTCCAAGTGTCTTAACTGTTAAACCCATACTCGCAAGAGAAGGGAATTTGCCCGGGGTTTGGGTGACGGGGGTCCGGAATGCCAGTCCCTTGCAGTTGTGGAGTGCATCTACGATAAAAAACCCTTATATTTTTTAAAACGTTAGAAAAATTAAAAGAAGGAAATGAAAAAGGAGCCTACAGAGATGGTTCCATCATCAGGGTTTCATTTAAAGTACTACGGGAAATAGGGAGAAAACTGTTCACAAATAGGGGGGTAAATGTTGGAATGCTCAGTCGTCGGGTGGTAAATGGGAGTCAAAGGGGACTTTAAAAGGATTTGGGAAATAAATTCTGGATGGGGGAAGAGGTGGATTTAGTTAATTAAAGAAACGGAACTACTCGTGTAGGTCTCCGGCCTTTTTAGCTTCCTTATTTTTTTAGTTCTTATTTCTTAGTTCAGCAAAGTACATTTTTTGTTGGGAACTGGAAGGGTTTCGATATCTGCCCATTGTTGAAGGGGAGAGTCCCTCGATCTCGGGGGAGGCGAGGACGCGGGGGCCGACACCCACGCCTGCCCCATTGACCAGGCCCAGCAGGTCGAGACACGAGAACGGCCGTGGTCTCGTATCCGTCCCAGCACGTCGTAGGCGCCCACAAAGGGGGAACGTGGCGGGGGGAGGGCGGGTGGGAGGAAACACCACGCACACACGAGGAACACACATCCACACACACACAAAACACCCCAGGCACCCCGAAAGGAACTGTGGCGGGGGGCGGCGGGGTGGGGAGGATACACACCGCACACACACGATGAGGAAAACCACACACACCACCGAACACCAGATGAGGACACACACACACACCAGAGATAGGACAACACAACACACAACCACACACACACCACACACCACACACACACACACACACCACATAAACACTGAGCCCACACACACACACCACACACCCCACCCACACACACCAGGGGCCCACACACAAACACAACAACAAAAACCCACACCACACACACACACCACACACACCCCACACACCCACCCCCATACACACACACGTGCACGGATGTAGGCAGAGTGTGGGGGGGAATCTAGGATAACAATTATTAAAAAGAGGAAGGATGACTACACAGTCTAAATAGCACTAGGACACTGCGCATATGACGTTAGTTAACAATTACATGAGGATTTTGGGACACTAATATAAACCCGCCTTACTAGCCTATACTACTACTACTACACTACTACTACTACTACTACTACTTCGACGTGGAAGCTTAGCGGGGAAGACTTCTTTCCGTTTCTATATTGGAGGTAAATTTTGCGGGGGAAAGGGGAAGGGGGTGGGGTGGGGGGAGAGCTGAGAAGGGCGAGGGGGAAAAGGGACGGGAGAAGTTTTCTTGAAACTTTTTTCATCGCGACCCAGTTTTTTTTTTGCATTACTTTCCCCCCTTTTACGTCTGTACTGCTTTCTCTTTCCGATGTGATTATTTTTTTACAATTCATACATACATATGCTATAAATCTCTAAAATATACATAAATACCATTATGCTTTCAAATAATTGCATATTTTTTTGAGTGTGCCAAATGAAAATTTTTCTTTAAAGTATTTAAAAAATATTAAAATTTCGAAAATTGTAACTACGTAATAAGAAAAAATTGTTTTAAATTTGACTGACCATGAAAATTGCGTACAAGTCCTGCCTTCCCCTCACATTCTCCCTCTCTCTTCTCCCGGGCCTTCATTTTTTTTAGGCTTTAAAATAAATAAATCTCTTACTCTCTCTCTTATTAATCATACACATATTTATTAATTATCATTTTACGTGTGGGACCCCCTGAGCAAAGGCTTGCGACCCATATTGGGTCACACCCTACTTTGAAGCCCCTGCGGTAGAACACTTGAAAACTAGTCCAGGGGGGGAGGAGAGCGAAGGGGGAAGAGAGGCTTGGGGGAAGCCCGGAAGCTTAAAAAAAAATTATGAAATGCGTAAAACCTTAGGGGAGTACGGCCTGGGGGGGAAAAGACCCCCAGCCGTGCCTACTTTCCACCTCAAGCACCTACTACTAACTGGTCTAACTAAATATTTTTTTTTTTTTTTTTATTTAACATCATATACATGAAGCCCAAAAGGGGCCTGTCGTGTGCTACCTATCTAAGGGCAAGTAAATTTAAACTATTACACATAAATACAAAAAACCTAAAAATAGCACTATATCATATAAACTCACTAAAAAGTTTTTGAGGCCTGTTCTGTCACATGTCACGTATCACTAGCGCACGGGTGGGCTTCGACCGTCTCCACCGATTGGCCGCCAACTTTACACTTTTTGTGTTCGCTCCTGGTGTGGGGACAGCGGGGCCCGGGAAAATGTTCCACATTCTGGAGACGCGCCCACAAAATGCGTTATGCTGGCTGGGACGGGGAAAGCGGCACCTCCACTGCATCCCACTGGTAAACACCGTTTTTCGGCTTCGTGTGGGGGATTCTCGGGGCGTCGAAACCCGCCAGGTTGGCACCCCCTGCCCGTGCCTTGTGGAATCCCAAGCGCCGCGACGCCTGCGGGGGTTCCCGTGAGTCGAGAGGACTCACCCGGGTCGACTCCTGGAAAAACCCCCAGGGGCGTCGCGGCGCTTTTGGTATTTCCCCAAGGGACGGTGCAAAAAAAACTATAATAAAAATAAACACTAAAAACAAATAGCTAAATCCGTAACTAAAACCCAATACTCAGCTTCCTCCTCCCCTTACTACTTCTCTATCCCTCTTGCTATCTTTTAATCTTTTTTTTTTTATTCGTATTCGTATTCAGCTAAGGATGAGTAAAAAGTTAAACTCACTCTTGAAAGCGAGTACGTGATGCCCTGTTTTTAAGTACTGGCTGACTATCGGAAAAAAATGTTCCCAAATGGTGGTAAAAGATTGGGAAAGGACCATCGTCAGATAGTTATTCGGAGTCATATGGGTTAAAAGGGGGCTGGATAATTCATGAGGGGATGATGGGTTTAGGTAGTTTTAAAGTAACAGGAATACCTCGTGTAGTCTCGCCCTTTTGAGCTTCCTTATTTTCTTATTTTCTTCCCTCCTTCCAAATGTAGGGCGAGAGACCCCCTGTCTGTTACTCCACGTACCAAAATTTCCCTAAACTCCCTTTAGCCCCAGTCCCGCTTGTGGGCCCCGACGGGGCCATCCCCTGCCGGCAAACCCCCCGCTGGCTCTTAGGTATCGTTAATAAGGGGGAAATAAAGGAAAAAAGAGAAAATATTAAAAGACAGAATAAGAAAGACAATGACTAAAAACCCAGACAGCGGGTGTGGTTTGTTGGTGTGGGTGAGGCCAAATTTTTCGGGAAAATTGAAAGCATGTTCAGTTCATTCTTGATGTGATAGTTTTTTTGAAAAATACACATCGCAGGTCAGTCACAGTCAGCAGTAGCGCTGCAGACCCCTCTTCTGATACTCGGCGAAGTTGCAGATCTGGTCCCCCCGATACTGGTGGGGAAACGCGCGATCTCCAACCCTTGCCCGGTACGTAGTGGAGGAGCAAATACCCAGTCACAACATAATCAAAATAAAATAATAAAAGAGTACAAAAAAAAAATTCCCTCATATGATAGGAATGAAAACTACTACAAATAAAAAAACCAGTTAATACCGAGGTCGCATCCTACAAAGTACAGAGAAATTGAAAATCAACATCAAACAGCATCACTGCCCCCCCCTGAAATCACACAACAGAAAACCCTGTCCTCAAGGGGTGCTATGCTATCTAGCTATGTTTTAGAAAAGGGAAAACCTACGCTTTGGCTGATTTTTCCCCCTTTTTTTATTGCTGATGAGGTGCGGTAAAGTCTATGATTGCGGCCCCAAAACTGCTCAAAAAGATTTAAAGCCCTTTGGCTGTAATAATCTTTCTTTTTTAGTCTGCAAAATTTTCACCCAAATATTGTAAGACAGAGAATAAGGGGAAATAACTCTTACCGGCCTCAAACCCGGGGTTCAAAGGGTTTTT
>JACEEZ010009768.1:625000-629825 GCA_016584305.1 Chionoecetes opilio | reverse complement strand
CTTTCTATATTTTTCATTCTTTATCACCTGTTACTTCTTCTTCTTCGTCAAATGTGTCACTAATGTTTATGCCACCATTGTCTCCTCCTTCTGAATGTCTATTTATAAATTCATACGTTTTCTTTTCTCCTTCTTTATTCTTTTGTGTCCAGTTTCCTCCCTCGCACCATCCTCCCATTATTACATCACACAATACCTTCAACCCTACTCACTCCCCTCCTCTGTCTCCTTTCTCTCCTCTCCTATAGTCGCCATGAAATCAATATTGGCTCCCTAACTCACACCCAACTCGCAGCACAATTGATGCGCGTGATTTATATGATTTATGTTCCTTAAGGAGTCTGACACGTTGTCGTCGTTCTACATGAGTATTGTGAAATATTAATTGCCTCCACAGCCCACAGACACTAAATATTTCAATGCTGAACACTGTAAAGGGGAAGATGCGTTCTCTCTCTCTCTCTCTCTACGATACCTCTCTCTCCGCCTCTCTCTCTCTCCTTACTCTCAATCTCATCATCATCTATCGTCTCTCTCTCTCTCTCTCTCTCTCTCTCTCTCTCTCTCTCCTCTCTCTCTCTCTCTCTCTCTCTCTCTCTCTCTCTCCTCTCTCTCTCTCTTCTCTCTCTCTCTCTCTCTCTCTCTCTCTCTCTCTCCTCTCTCTCTCTCTCTCTCTCTCTCTACGATACCTCCTCTTCTCTCTCTATCTCTCTCTCTCTACGATACCTCTCTCTCTCTCTCTCTCTCTCTCTCTCTCTCTCTCTCTCTCTCTCTCTCTCTCTCTCTCTCTCCTCTCTCTCTCTCTCTCTTCTCTCTCTCTCTATCTCTCTCTCCTCTCTCTCTCTCTCTCTCTCGTCTCTCTCTCTCTCTCTCTCTCTCTCTCTCTCTCTCTTTAATTATTATTTTCTTATCTAGTGCGTGAGTTAATAATCATATGTTTTTCATGCTGGTGTGTTTAGTTGCATGATGACATAAGCGACTCAGAACACACACACACACACACACGCACTCACACACACACACACACACACACACACACACACACACACAACACACACACACACGCACACGCACACGCACACACACACATGAGCAATGACACACTGTTGTTCGAGTAGGTGTGAAACTTTGATTACGTCCCATCACTCAGTTCAGTGCCTTCCCTAGCCCAAGACCTTGCTACTCTCTCTCTCTCTCTCTCTCTCTCTCTCTCTCTCTCTCTCTCTCTCTCTCTCTCTCTCTCTCTCTCTCTCTCTCTCTCTCTCTCTCTCGTAGTCCGCCATCTGTTAAAGCGACCAACAATTTCAAGGTCGCTGTCTTTACTGAGTTCACACAAATAGTACTTTATCTTTTACACTGTATTTTATCACAATACATTATTTTATCACAACACTTCTTCACTTAAGTAACAGAAACTACCACGTGTAGGTCTCACGGCTTCTTGTAGCTTCCTTATTTTCTTATGTTTGTATGTTCTATTCGCTGAACTGTTTTGTTTCTTGTGGCGAATTTGAAAAGATTTACTGTTTTTTTATTTATCGTACAATGCTACAAGTCATCTTCCCTTCCTTACACACGCCTTTCTTCCTATACTTTCACCTCTTCTCTCCTTTCCACTTCTTCCTTTCCATCTTTTTATATTTTCCTTCTCTCCTCTTCTCTTCTCTTCGTTTACTATTTCATACATTCCTTCCTTCCTTCCTTCCTTCCTTACTTACCTACTTACATATTTACTTCCTACTTTCCTTGCATCCTTTCTTCATTTATTCATTTTAATCTCACGCCCTTTTTTTTTCTCCTCAGTTTTATACTCACACTCATTCACTCGCTTATTAGATTCTGTGTTTTCGGAAGAGACAGGATTTCTCAGACTGTGGCATGCTTTCTTATGCCTTCAGTATGTTTCTATGTGCCTGTATTACACTCTTATGCGTTTAATGTGGTGTGTCACGCTTTCTGTTGGTCTGTCTGTATGTTTCTCCGTCTGTATGTCTGCCTGCCTATTTTGTTACTCAGTTGTTGTAGTTGCTCTCTCTCTCTCTCTCTCTCTCTCTCTCTCTCTCTCTCTCTCTCTCTCTCTCTCTCTCTCTCTCTCTCTCTCTCTCTCTCTCTCTCTCTCTCTCTCTCTCTCTCTCTCTCTCTCTCTCTCTCTCTCTCTCTCTCTCTCTCTCTCTCTCTCTCTCTCTCTCTCTCTCTCTCTCTCTCCTACGTAGAACACATCCATCTACCTCATTTGCTGATATAAAGAAGAAAAAAACACGCAGAGTCATGTGCAGAAGAAATTTAGAGTATTTTTCACCAAGAGCTTCATTACGCGCTAGCACTCACGATCGCCGTTTTCATCCTCCCGATAGAGAGCTTTGAACTAGGTAATGGTAATGATTTTTGTGATTTGTGAACTCTCCGCTCTGGGCTCTGTCAGTCAAAAACCACACAAGTTTTGAATGAGTGTACAAAAACAAAAAATCAATTCCTAAAAAAAAAAAAAAATATTCCTACTAAAAAGAAAAATCCTACAAAAAAAAAAAATTGCTACTAAAAAAAAATCCTTCTAAAAAAAATAAGAAATTCCTACTAAAAAAAACATACCCTGTAGAGCCTTGGGTCCTATTATGTGCCAGACCAAGACGTTATCAACGCATTATGTACTGTAGGCAGCTTGTGTTATTCACCTATAAGCTTAATCTTGACTAGACTAGTGATCGCCAGCTTTTACTTTCACGGGAAAAAAAACTTTGAAGCTTGTAGTGACCAATGTATGGGCAAGGCACACTCCTCAAACGCCGTACGCACCCCATCTCCTTGCTCAAGTGGGAGAGTAACTACTCGCTTTGTTGTCGAGAAATACCGAGCCTTGAGCGGAGCGTGTTAATTGACAGGTCAGGACCTTATCCCCTGACCTACGCAGGTGTGTGTAGGTGTGTGTATGTGTGTGTGTGTGTGTGTGTTTTTTTTTGTTCATTGTTGTTTGTACCCACACGTGCGTTGATTGAGTACAAAGATACACACAATTGGACATGTAAAATTCAAGCGATCCCTCTTTCAGACATATCGACAGGAATCTAAGCGTCCTTGAAATTGACTATTTGGCAGTCTGATGCGTGTTCTATTTTTCAACTCTGGGACTCTTGATGCGATGTCTTTGGTGGCACAGAGGAAACAAAAGTTATCTCAGTCTCCCTTAAACCGTCACCGCTGGAGAATATTTATATCAGGGAACTTTAATGTGCATTGTGATTTCTTTCCTATTGGAGTCGAAAAGATTGTGAGTGTGTGTGTGTGTGTGTGTGTGTATTTATGTGTGTGTGTGTGTGTGTGTGTGTGTGTGTGTGTGTGTGTGTGTGTGTGTGTGTGTGTGTGTGTGTGTGTGTGTGTGTGTGTGTGTGTGTGTGTGTGTGTGTGTGTGTGTGTTCAGGCGGCAGTAAGTGCTACGTTGTTTGCTTGAGGAAGATTACCTACCTAATTGCTGACATACATACAGACAGACAGACAGGACATACATGCACATGCACACATTTACGGTGTAGAAACGCACACGCACACACATTCATATATCTACACACGCATACACATGGACATAAATGCATGAGTATGTAGTCGTTATACATTAGATGATACACTAATGAAAAATATACCTCTCTCCTCTTCTATTTCGTTTGTATAATAACCGTCTTTTACAACTTAATAAGTGCGTGAGAGTAGACCTGAGGCATAGATGAAGCGATAAACACACAAACTCCACGAGAAAGAACAGAAAACAGAAAAATACTGCAATTCTAAAAAAAAAAAAAAGACGAAGTACAAGAAAATACACAAAAACAGCAATTAATAAAGATATAACCCGGCAAGTGAAAATGTGTTAGTGGAGTCAAGGAAAGAAAAAAAGAACGAAAAGAAGGAAGGACAAGGACCCGTAACCTTCAATTAAGTACAGCATTAACAAAAGTCACCTCGATTCCCTTCTGTGTGATTTGGTGGCCGAACACGATCGACCTGTTTCGGGTGGGGAGGGGGGGAGTGGAAGGTGGAAGGTGGAAGCTAGTGTAGAGGGGAGGGGATGAAGGGGGAGGTGGAAGCTAGTGTAGAGGGTAGGGGATGGAGGGGGAGGTGGAAGCTAGTGTGGAGGGAGGGAAGAGGGGAATCTGCAAGTCCTACAAAAGGGCACAAACGTAATGACTGGCTGGTCGTACTTAAACAGGTCAAATCAATCCTTTCAGACGACGACCTATAGTCTATTTTTTTAACTTGGCAAAAAATCCTGACCCCTTGCTACTTACTGACTGATAATTGATGCCAGGAGAAGGGAATACTACACTTCTTCTAAATGGCAGCTGTATTTTATCATAGTTAACCATATTATCAGGTAAACATAGACATAATTTTAAACATGAGACCTTAAGATAGAATGGATTTTTTGCCTTGTTAAAAAAAGTAGACCTAGTATAGTTGTTATTTTTGCCTTCATGCTTCTTATCCCTCCTTTAGGCCTGCCTTGTGTGACGGCCCCCTCCTCTTCCGCCTTACCCTACCCCCTACCCCCTTCCTCCTGCCTCCCAACCCAACCTTCTCACCCCACCCCAACCTTCTCCCTACACCCTAAAACCCTCCAACCACCCCAGCCTACCCCCACCCCAACCTCCTCCCCAACCCCCTCCTCCCCTCCCCCTTTCACACACCGTCAGTCCAATTCATTAAGATCTACCAGTTGGGTTTTTTTTACCTTTTTTTTTTTTCCAAACCTGTGGTGGGCCGGGGTTGGGGGTGTCAGGGGCCCTAAGGTGGGTATTACGATGATCCCGCCTCATGAAGTGCGTAATGGCCTTGG
>JACEEZ010009768.1:607500-620000 GCA_016584305.1 Chionoecetes opilio | reverse complement strand
TCTCTCTCTTCTCTCCTCTTCTCTCTCCTTCTCTCTCTTCCTCTCTCTTCCTCTCTCTCTTTTCTCTCTCTCTCTCTCTTCTCTCTCTCTCTCTCTCTCTCTCTCTCTCTCTCTCCTCTCTCTTCTCTCTCTCTCTCCCCTTCTCTTTTCTCTCTCTCTCTCCAGCCATCGGTGTTGTTCCGTAGCTCGCATGAACAGTGAAGTTAAATTGGTCGAGTGTGGTAAGTCGGGGCGGTTTAGGCGGGCGAGGTTGTCTAGGGGGCCAGGGAGAGGATAATGTCATGTCTAGGAGGGACAACGATGTATGAGGAAGATACGTAAGATAATCCTATTATAATACTAGTAAGAGAATAATTTTATATTTATAGTTGTGTCAAAGCGTGCTGCTGTAGAGGGAGACTTCGTGCTCTTATATATATTTTTCGTCGTCTCTTGTAGGACTTGTGTTGACGTTGCGTGAGTGATATCTTTCCCTATCTGGTACGACTCCTAACACTGTCCTCTCCTTTCCTCTACACGAACACTTCTAACTTTGAGACCGAAACAATATAGAAAGAGTGTCATTGCAGACTCAATTACTACTCGTTTAACTACTGAGCTATGTTTCTTTTCTATTATCTACAAATCTCAGTGGGACTTACCATTCTATTTTTGGGTTTTCTTGTTTATTTGGCTTAGTATGTTGGTGGTCTAAAGCTGTATAAACACACTTCTCTAAATGTTCCTTGTTCTCGTGCTTGGTTTTATGTTAGTCATTGTTTAATCTTGTAATGAGAGCCTTGTAGCCTAATTATAGGGTAATTTGATGATGCGCTTGTGAGGGGCTAATAACTGGCGGTTTTTCTCTCTGTTTTGTGGATGTGTTTGTTGCATCACAATTCATGAAGTTTCACCAAGTGTATGCTTTGAGAAAATCCGTGAAATAGTAATCTGGGAATCCCAATTATTATATCTTCTAAAGCAATTGCATAGAACGTGATGTAACTCCTCCTTCTTAATACGTAGAAACTATAGTGGTAGAAAATAGTCATACAGGCAACCTCGCTTGGCCAAATAGGTCTGTTAATAGAGCTTTTTCTTATTCCATTGTACTCCTTATTCTCTATAGGCAGCGAAGGAAATTGTGAACAGAAGTGAAATGTAAAATATAAAAATATGGATCTGGTCGACGAATATGAGTGGGAATATGCAGATTAACCCAATAAAGTTAAATGTTAGAATATATATTTATAGTATACATACACACACACATACAAGCATACCAGATACAAACATGCAAATAGATAGACAGATAGGCAGACAGACATTCACTCAGAATTAGCAACGTAAACCACGACCGCCACACATTACACGGCAGGTGGTGAGTGTCTGAATGTCTCCTTAAAGAGGATGTCAATTCTGTACCTTGGAAGACACTACTAAAGCAATCTGGCAACGTTTAAAAGAGAGAGAGGGAGAGAGAGAGAGAGAGAGAGAGAGAGAGACAGAGAGAGGAGAGAGAGAGAGAGAGGAGAGAGACGAGAGAGAGAGAGAGAGAGAGAGAGAGAGAGAGAGAGAGAGAGAGAGAGAGAGAGAGAGAGAGAGAAAATGCAGTCTTCTCCTTCTCTAGCCATGGCGCCCAGACGGCAACCATTAGTCGGCTGGTAATGAAATCAAGCGAACCTCAGCCATGTCGCTCCCCAGACCCTCACGAGGTGCTGCCACAATGCACACACACGCACACACACACACATACACACACACACACACACACACACACACACACACACACACACACACACACATACACACACAGACACACATACACACACACACACACTCACACACTCACACACACACACACACACACACACACACACACACACACACACACACACCACACACACACACACACACACACACACACACACACACACACACACACACACACACACACACACACACACACACACACACACACACACACACACACACACACACACACACACACACACACACACACACACACACACACACACACACACACATACTATAAGGACGTTGGTAATAGCGTTGACGTGATTAATTCCTCCTCGCAACAAGGAGAGTTGAACGCCGTCGAACTCCAATTATTACTGAACCGCTTTACTCTCTCTCTCTCTCTCTCTCTCTCTCTCTCTCTCTCTCTCTCTCTCTCTCTCTCTCTCTCTCTCTCTCTCTCTCTCTCTCTCTCTCTCTCTCTCTCTCTCTCTCTCTCTCTCTCTCTCGTCTCTTCTCTCTCTCTCTCTCTCTCTCTCTCTCCAGACCACCCACTCTAATGCATACGCCCGCACACATACTACTTGCACAAAGCTCATTCAACTCGGGCAATAGTAAAGAGCGACTGAGAAAAGCATCAACTAGCAAGCAAAAAAGAGAGAGAAGAGAGAGAGAGAGAGAGAGAGAGAGAGAGAGAGAGAGAGAGAGAGAGAGAGAGAGAGAGAGAGAGAGAGAGAGAGAGAGAGAGAGAGAGAGAGAGAGAGAGAGAGAGAGAGAACTATGTAAACAAGTGAACTGAAATTGTTTGAAATGAAATGAGTGAATAATACTCCCTCAAAAAAATCTAACATAAAACCGGAAAAAACTACGTCAACCCGATAGAGATGTGGGAGTGAAAACGTTTTTAAATGAGTGAAATCTGCACAAAGAGGACATCGAGAAAACAGAGATGGACAAATGATAAGAGGGAAGCGCAGGGAAATGTTTGCAGGCTGTGAACCGCATTAGTGTGCCGAGATGAAGTGAATGAGGAACTTTCTGAAAATCTAACGCCACCAGATGTCTCTAGCGCTGTCACTTCTTTTGCACTTTGAGCCTGAATCATCTATCAATTTCCGTTAATTCAAAACACCTAAACTTAACCTACAACACTTAAAAACCACACACACGTCACCTTAAAACACACTTAAACCATAACTATAATCCCTTACAAGCACCCAAACAGCCTTAAAAGTACCTAAACCCAACCAAAAAAAACAATACCACATCTAAACCAAACCTTAAACCCTTAAAACCCCCTTAAAAACACACCTAACTCTAGCGCTGTCACTTTTGTTGCACTTTGAGCCTGAATGATCTAATAATTACCGTAAACTCCTTGTGCCTCTTCGGGGCATATCAGAGTTACAATTCAATACAACAACAGAGGCAGTTCTTAGTAAAAATGTAGCTTAGTGTTTAGTGTAGTTTAGTCCAAGTGCAAAAGAAGTGACAGCGCTAAAGACATCTGGTGACGTTAGCTTTGAAAGTTACCCATAAAATGACGTAGTTTGCAAAAGACGTACGAACCATATAGGCTAAGTAAACAAAAAAATATCAAGAGATTCTGGTTCCTAAAAAAAAAAAAAAATGTCTGTTACTTGTTTGGTAACTTTAACCTTCCATGGATCTTAGATTGTTGTTATTTTTGTTGTTGTTATAGTTACTCTGGTATGGTTACTTAGTATATCGTCGTATATCTTGGTATATTGTAGTCGTTTCTTTGTTAATGGCTGTAGGCGTCGTTGTATTTGCTGTAATGTCATACCTCTTCTCTTCCTTGCTAACATAAAGAATCTGGAGAAGTGCTGTAATCATCCCTTATATATGTGTGTGTTCGTGTGTGTGTGTGTGTGTGTGTGTGTGTGTGTGTGTGTGTGTGTGTGTGTGTGTGTATGTGTCTGTCTGTCTGTCTGTCTGTCTGTCTGTCTGTCTGTCTGTCTGTCTGTCTGTCTGTCTGTCTGTCTGTCTGTCTGTCTGTCTGTCTGTCTGTCAAGCTCTTCGCCTCTGATCTTGAGTACACTAAAAGCATAAGATCACAAAAATAGTCGTCACTCATTGATTGAAACTGCGAACATTAAAAGTTATATCTGTACAGACTGGCTATTATGTTTTTTGGTTATTTTCAATCACAAAGGAATGGCCAAGGGCAAAGAAAAAAGGAGCAAAAATCCGGTTTAGTTTCCTGACCCTATAAAGAAGACAGAAAGAGAATGTAACAAGGGGATTGGCCCAATTTAGTTCGGTGTAAGGATGGTGTAAGGAAGTGTAAGGATGGTGTAAGGAAGTGTAAGGATGGTGTAAGGATGGTGTAAGGAAGTGTAAGAATGGTGAAAGGAAGTGTAAGGAAGTGTAAGGAAGTGTAAGGAAGTGTAAGGATGGTGTAAGGAAGTGTAAGGAAGTGTAAGGAAGTGTAAGGAAGTGTAAGGAAGTGTAAGGATGGTGTAAGGAAGTGTAAGGAAGTGTAAGGAAGTGTAAGGATGGTGTAAGGAAGTGTAAGGAAGTGTAAGGATGGTGTAAGGAAGTGTAAGGAAGTGTAAGGAAGTGTAAGGAAGTGTAAGGATGGTGTAAGGAAGTGTAAGGATTGAAGTGTTGTTGTTGTTGGTGTTGGTGATGGTGGTGGTGGTGATAATAATGGTGTTCTAAGAGGTGGTGATGGTGGTGATTGTGGTGGTTGCGTTACAGCCAAATGTGTTGTTATTGTATGTTGTACTCTATTTTGTTTGTTATGTTAGAAGTGTTGTCCTGTGTTCGTGGCACCACTAATCATGCTGTACTATTAATGTTGGTGCAATTATGATATTTATGCTTCGATTTTTTACTCCTATCAGTTCGACTTCCTTCAATTATTACTACTACTATTTATGTTATCACTATTCTAACTACTACTACTACTAATACTAATAATAATAATACTAATACTAATACTAATACTACTACTACTACTACTACTGCTACTACTACTACTACTACTACTACTACTACTACTACTACTACTACTACTACTACTACTACTACTACTGCTACTACTACTACTACTACTACTACTACTACTGCTGCTGCTACTGCCTACTACTACTACTACTACTACTACTACTACTACTACTACTACTACTACTACTACTACTACTACTGCTGCTGCTACTGCTACTACTACTACTACTACTACTACTACTACTACTACTACTACTACTACTACTACTACTACTACCATGATCATCATTACTATCATTATCATTATTATTTTTTTTATCATTATCATAACTACTCATATACCACATAAAACATATCCCATTGAACGAGGAGAAAGAGGAAGAACATCTGGAGAAGAAGGAGGAGGAGCAGGAAGATATGGAGAAGAAGGAGGAAGAAGAAGATCTGGAGAAAAAGAAGGAAGAGGAAGAGGAGGAGGAAGAAGAATTCACCAAGAAATAAGCTCGGATGAAAACCGTAATAAATTGCTAAAATTAAAACAAAATTTAGGTAAACGAGCAGCCTTATGGTGCGTCCCGCGAAGTTGTGTTTCCATCCTCATAACTTGCGGCTAAAACACGAAACTTTAACGCGTGATAAGAAGTTTTCACTTTATCACGCTTGGATGTAAATTATATAGATCAGTTTACATTATTAGGCGCTACGATATTCATTATCTTCTTTTAGAAAATTTTCCCATTGCTTTAGGACGATGTAAATTGATTGTTATGTAACCGTTCGTGGTGGAGAATGGTGTGTGTGTGTGTGTGTGTGTGTGTGTGTGTGTGTGTGTGTGTGTGTGTGTGTGTGTGTGTGTGTGTCTGTGTCTGTGTCTGTGTCTGTGTCTGTGTGTGTGTGTGTGTGTGTGTGTGTGTGTGTGTATAGATATACCTGCAGATTACCCTCGGCTCTGCGTCTCCGTCAAGTAGATCCCATCCTTCCCTTTACCACTGTCCCACCAATAACTTTTTTCCTTTTTTCCCCTTTTTTCCTTTGCTCCTTTGCTCCTTTTTTCCCTTTTTCCTCTTGCTCCTTTTTCCCCTTTTTCCTCTTTTTCCTCTTTTTTCCTTTTTTTCCTTTTTTTCCTTTGCTCCTTTTTTCCCTTTTTCCCCTTTTTCCTCTTTTTCCTTTTTTTCCTTTGCTTCTTTTTTCCTTTTTTCCTCTTTCTCCTTTTTCCCTTTTCCTTGTTTCCCCTTTCTTCCTTTATTTCCCCAAAACTCGTCCACCAACACACTTGTTTTGGCTCTAATTTTTCTTTTCGTGTGGGCAGTTTCACATCATCACAAGTTGGCGTCAGTTACCATGGAGGAAATCACATTAAGAAATTATACCTATACCCTGAATGATCATGCGAAGAAATCAAATTAGATATCTATACTACAGCCAAATTCCCAACATCCGACCTCCAAACATCCGACTTGTCCAAACAACCGACTTTTTTCACCACCACATTGTGTCTTGTTTTGGCCATTTATTTTACTTCGTTTTTTTTTAGTTATTAGAAAACATTGATTTGTGGCTTTATTTATGCATGAATTTTACTTTCGCGTATACCACTGGATCGGCCTTCAAGAGCTGCATCTTTTATGTTCTATACCATTTTGTCCTTACGTTTATGGTTACTGTGATATCCGAACATCCGACTATTCCAAATTATCCGACCTACCTGCAGTCCCCCCAAGGTCGGATAATTAATACTTAGCTGTACATAGATTCATTAATTGTTATTGACTACCGTGAGCTTCTTTTTTGTCTTGGTTTAATAAGTATGTCTCCTTCCTCCCTAATAGTTCTTTCTCTAACGTCTTATACAAATCAAATTAAATATCTATACACTTTTTTTGTACATGACTCCCTTCAGCCTTTTTTTCTTGGCCTAATCTTTTTCTTTTCCTCTTCCTTCCCTAACAGCTTTTCCTCAGCCGTCTTAGCCCACCATCTTCATTAATCGCTCCATTAATTCTTGTCGTTCCTCCCCCCCTCTACACAGGAGCGAAGGCCACTCGTCTCTATTACCGTAATCGGACATTTACTGCCATTGAACCGCCCGCCGCCTCCTCGCTTCCATGACTTCGCAGAATTCATAATGTTCGCCCGGTGCCTCCTTTCTACCCGACAAGACATGACGTTAAAAAGGTTTCCATAATCCAATCGCCTGCCATCGCTCTCTATCTTTCCCTTCCCTCTACACTCTCTCTCTCTCTCTCTCTCTCTCTCTCTCTCTCTCTCTCTCTCCTCTCTCTCTCTCTCTCTCTCTCTCTCTCTCTCTCCCCCCCCCCCCCCCCCCCCAGTATCCAGAATATTATGGTTTGTACGTCGTCTTCTCTCCTCCTCGCCTTCCTTCATCCCCGTGTCTAAGGGTACACTGTTAGTACTCGTGTTGTTGCTTAATATCATGAACCCATTTTGAGTGGAGGACAGTGAGGAACAGGTAGCGAAGTAACAGGTAACAGGACGTCCCGGAAGCATATTCCCGTTCTCTATGTGAGTATGTGGTGTCCGAGTGAAGACGCTTGGCTGTAAATCCGAAACTAACCATAGGATCTTCTCGAATATACGCTCATTGTGATTCCCACGCAAAGATACATTGTTGTAAACCACCTTATCCGTAACCTAACGGAACCTAACCTGACGTGTTCAAGAGTAAACGCCACATACTCTTCCAGAAAACGGGAATATGCGTCCCGGAACGCCATGACAAGGCCGTGTCGCTTCGTGCTGTACCTCAATACTTTATTCATATCGGTGACCTGTTGTGAGGAATATCAGTCTGTCCATCTATTCTCTCTATGTAATATGTGTGTGTATGTGTGTGCTACGTATGTATATTGAATGCATAGATGGATGCAATATATGACGGTAGGTATATCGATGAATGTATTTGTGTATATGTGTGTGTCTGTGTACATGTGTATATATTTTTTTCAGGCACATGCATGCATCGATGCCTCGGTCTATAAATATCGATATTTATTTATACCTTTGGTGCGCTAGACATATCCTTCAGGTGGGAAAGTTACGGTTTTGGGTCTCGGTCTCGGTCTCGGTCTCGGGTCCTTCTAGCTTCCCACCTTCCTCCCGCTAACACTTGAGAAGGAAATGTTAGGAATCCGATATAACCAAGTCCAACCTATACCTGTTCGCTAAAACCTGTCATTTACCTGTATTGTACCCTGCACCGCTGAGAGACAGAGAGAGAGAGAAAAAAAAAAGAGAGAGAGTGAGAGAGACAGACTTCTGAGAGATCTGAACACTTACTGCCTTAACTTATCTATCTTTTAAGCCATCTGTTTGAGTAATAACTGTTTGAATAAAAAAATAAAGAGAGAGAGAGAGAGAGAGAGAGAGAGAGAGAGAGAGAGAGAGAGAGAGAGAGAGAGAGAGAGAGATAGACTATACAGTATACCAGAATCAGGACGTTTTTTCTACTTTATCACCTACAAGAGAGCATCAGCAGCAGTACCACAAGGAATAATTACAGTATTGCAGCATTTTAGAAATCAGTCTAGGGAGGGTATAGCCAATTCATCCTCTAGTTCCCTCATTACGCTATTCCTTCACCCCTTTCTCTCTCTCTCTCTCTCTCTCTCTCCTCTCTCTCTCTCTCTCTCTCTCTCTCTCTCTCTCATCCACTCTTCACCCTAAAACCTCCTTCAACCTCTTCCCCTAAACCAGCCCAATACCCACTGAACCCCACAATGCCCAACCCAAACCTCTCTTCGACAGACCCAAACAAACCCACGCAAGCACCAGTTACTCTGCTATTCACCGCAAACTATACCAGAACCCACACCCACACCCACACTCACACCCACGCAAGCACCAGTTACTCTGCTATTCACCGCAAACTATACCAGAACCCACACCCACACCCAAACCCACACCCACACCCACACCCATTCCATCCGTCACCTCCACTCCCGCCCCTCCATACCATTCACTAACCCCTAGTCTCTTCTTTCCCTTCACAGTTTTTTTTTTCATTCATGCAGCCTTTTTTTTAATGATAGTAAAGGTCGCTTGAAGTCCAACAAAATGGCTTAGTTCTGTGAATTTCATGGGTCCCGGCAACGGATAGAGTTTTTTTTATGTTTGTTTTTCATAGCTTAGCAGATAAGCCGATGCTCAGTCTGACCCAGATGGAGGGAAGCTGGCAAAAGAGGGGAGGAGAGAGAGAGGGACGAGGGAGAGAGAGGGATGGGAGGAGAGAGAGAGAGAGAGAGGGATGAGGGAGAGAGAGGGAGGGTGGAGAGAGAGAGATAGAGGGAGAGAGAGGGAGGGAGGAAAGATAAGAGAAATACAGGAAAGAGATAAGAGGGAGTAGGAATGAAGGAAAAACAATGTGGAAATGAAATAAGGACGGAAGAGAAAGAAAAGTAGAGGACAAATATGAGCGAGCATAAAAACTTATATCTTTGAGAGAGAGAGCGAGAGAGAGAGAGAGAGAGAGAGAGAGAGAGAGAGAGAGAGAGAGAGAGAGAGAGAGAGAGAGAGAGAGAGAGAGAGAGAGAGAGAGAGAGAGAGAGAGAGAAAGCAGGTACAAAAGATCCACACTAATCGGGCAGCAACAGAATCAAAGGGAGAGGGAAAAAAGCAATACATAAAGAACAGTATTGAAATTTCAAGCAACTCAACCATGACATTACTTTTGCATTCCCTTTACCGTAAAATTAATACTCTTAACCAACCGAAGAAAAGTCAGGGCGCATGAAATAATGAAGAGTTGTAATTATAAAATATTTCTTCGTTTATTTTCACTACCATTACTACCTTGTACTCCTACCTACCACCTGTCGTATTCCTAACTTATACTCCTGTTACGGCCTTTAGTTAATACTCTATGTCTTTACGAATCGTGGAACAAGAAGCTAACCTGATCTAGTTAAAAAAATCGACTTAATGTGACTTTGGTATATCAAGTTTTGTCTCGCTTTTTTTTGCATTTTTTAGCACTTTAATTCATGTCATATGCTATTTTTTCTCGAATGTTTTTTTTTATCTGCATTGTGTTATGATCCGAATAAAAAAAATCCTTAGGTTTATCAATCAAGAATAACATTTTACTTCCTTTTACAGAAACTACCTTGTGTAGGTTTCACGGCCTCTTGTAGCTTCTTTATTTTCTTATGTTCTTATGTTCTTATTTCTCCATCAAACATCCTTCATACGTTACGAAGTTGGATTAATATTTATATACTTGACATGACTTCGAGAGGGGGGGCGCCACATTTCCTACACCATGTATATATACTACACAGCACATCTCCTACAAATTTAGAAGATTTTAGAGTAGTGACATATTTCCTACAGAGATACAGCATATCTCCTACACACAGTAGGTGTAGGAGATATGCCTGACACTTGTTTTTGTGTAGGAAATATGACCGCCTATGTGTAGGAGCTGTGACGGAGGAGCCACATTTCGGAGGTACCGGAATCCAGAGTTGTCTTTGTAAACCACTGCGTTGAAGCGGATGTTCCCTTCAATATTAGTCATGCTTGGTCCAGGAACAGTGGAGTACAAGGCTTCGAAATGCCGTCTGTCCCGATGAATGGAGAAAAACCTAAACTCGACTCTTGTCTGAATGTGAACGATACTTGTCTCTCTGTTTTGGTTGCTCCATAATACTGCGCAGAAAGGACATATAACAAGCTAAGTACTTGTTGACTGGTCAAGGTCGTCAGGAGTGTAGTGAGCCAGAAGCGCCGAGTACAGAGGCGCCCCACTAAGGGGGTGTAGGAGATACGCTGTATCCTTGTAGGAAATATGTCACTACTCTCAAAACTGCTAAATTTGTAGGAGGATTTTGTGTAGGAAATGTGCTGGATACTGGTTTTGGTGTAGGAAATATGACAGCATATGTGTAGGATGTGTGGCAGTACTCCAACTATTGTAGGTTTGTAGGAGATGTGACTACGCCCCCTTCGAGAGAGGACTTGGAAACAAAACAAATCGACATCAACATTCCAGCCCTTATTTTCCTTTCCCCTATACCACCACCATCAACACCACCACCACCACCACCACCACCACCATCACCACCACCACCACCACCACCACTACTGCCACCACCACCACCATCACCACTACCACCACCACCACCACCACCACCCATCCCTTGCTGTCCATGAATGGAAGAAAATCACTTTATGTCACCCGTGAATACCCTGGGAATTTAGCGCTGGGATTGAAAAGGTAAAAAACCGAAGCAAATGAAAATAAATAAACAACAACATAGTCTTTGTGAAGGGTAGGTAGTACTAATTTTTTCGTGTGTTTTATGCCCACTTTTTTCCCTTTTTTGTGTATTTGGCAAAAAGGGGAAAGTTAGAGCCTTGTTAGTTTTATAGATCTTGAATTGAAGAACTTTTTAAGGGTTAGAATATGACGACGTTTGTTTGTTTCATCTTCTGGTTGTTCGTGTGTTTGTGTGTTGTATGTCTCTCTCTCTCTCTCTCTCTCTCTCTCTCTCTCTCTCTCTCTCTCTCTCTCTCTCTCTCTCTCCTCTCTCTCGCTCTCGCTCTCGCTCTCGCTCTCGCTCTCGCTCTCGCTCTCGCTCTCGCTCTCGCTCTCGCTCTCGCTCTCGCTCTCTCCTCTCTCTCTCTCTCTCAGCTGCATATTAACCCCTTGAGACCCAAAATGTAATTTCCATTGTAATTTGGGTACCATTAGACGAGTTTTAGTGAATATAAGCAATACTTTATAGATATGACCTGCTTAGTATCCTTGTCGACTAACTAATTCGATATATTCAGTTACTTTTCGTAATTTTATGGCTAACAACATACAATTATTTTTAGCATAGATAACAGTAGAACTGGATGTGACACTCCGCCGCCACGCGCGCTGGACGCTGCCGTACTGGCCCCATGGTCAGTCTGCTGGCCCATTCACTTGCTGCATATGACTATCATATAGACTGGTTTATCAGTATATATGATATACTGTTATCTTCGTAAATGTTTGTTCTGTAATATTATCAAATAAAAAACAGTAAAACACACTAAAGAAATGCCATTACGAGACTGAAGAAATATGTATGAACTTAATATTTATTTCAACTCTTCGCCATTTAAAACTTTGCGAGTAAACTTTTATCATGAAGGGTATCAATAGAAGCGCAATTTTATTAGCTTTCCATTGATATATTTCGTTTTCTGATAAATGAATTAGCATCATGCATAAATTAGCGTTAAATAAATAAATAAAATCATCAATCGGGTAATTTTTCCGATTGATGAGGTTATTTATTTATTTAACGCTAATTTATACATGGTGCTAATTCATTTATCAGAAAACTAAATATATAAGTAAATAAATAACATCATCAATCGGGAAAATTACCCGATTGATGATTTTATTTATTCAGTTACCGCTAATTTATGCATGGTTCTAATTCATTTATCAGAAAACGAAATACATCAATGGAAAGCTAATAAAATTACGCTTCTATTGATACCCTTCATGATAAAAGTTGACCCGCAAAGTTTTAAATGGCGAAGAGTTGAAGTAAATATTTAGTTCATGCATATTTCTTCAGAGTCTCGTAATGGCATTTCTTTAGCGTGTTTCACTGTTTTTTATTTGATAATATTATAGAACAAACATTTACGAAGATAACAGTATATCATATATACTGATAAACCAGTCTATATGATAGTCATATGCAGCAAGTGAATGGGCCAGCAGACTGACCATGGGGCCAGTACTGCAGCGTCCAGCGCGCGTGGCGGCGGAGTGTCACATCCAG
>JACEEZ010009768.1:600000-602500 GCA_016584305.1 Chionoecetes opilio | reverse complement strand
CATGTGGGTGTTCTTAGGCCACTCGACGGTGCAGAAAGTTTTTGGTTTCTTCGGGGATCGAACTCAGGTCACCGAGAACGCCAGTCGAAAACGCTAACCACTCCGTTACCGCCTCCCCGTTTAGATTATTATTAGATTAATTAGAGGGTTTAGCGGACATATTGCATGGGTGATGGACTGTTTGTGATTACGGAGAGCAAGAAATTGTATGGTAAAGCATGGGAGGATATGGGTTAGCATGGGAGAGTGGAGAAAATAAAGCGGGAGGATGAATAGGATGTGAGAAAGTTTGTAGGGATAGTAAAAAAGTTAAGGTGATGGTAAACGCGTGGGATAGTGTATGGTGGCGATGGTGGAAAATTGACAGGTGTGTGGCAAGGTGGAGTAAGGAATGGAGGGGTGGAAAGAGAGCTGGACTGGGAGGGTGGAGTGTGTGTTGGGTATGAAGAAAGACTAAAGAGATAATATTAACTGTTGAAATCTGTTGTAAAAAAATAGAAAAAAATGCATATATGTATAAGATTCATAAGGCGTTCAATTTTCAATGCTGCAGAATTATATTATTCTAGCGTGTTGTATTCATTAATAAGTTAGTCTCTTCATTTGAGAAGCGGACAAATTCATCCATAATTATGTTGTTATAGATAAAAGAAATTGAATATTGACCTGTCATTTTTTTTACACACCCACTAACTTTTTAACTAAGAAATCGTTGACCCGTCGTTTCGCCCCCTTTGTATGTTACTGTGCCTTATGGTGCCTTATGGTGCCTTATGGTGCCTTATGGTGCCTTATGGTGACAGTCTCCTCCAGTCACTATCCTCACTCGTTACTCTCGGGCGCATCGTCTGTGTCACTATATCTAGAAGTGTGGCAGGCGTCTGGGCCCTCGGAGTACGGTCGATGCACGTTATCTCGCCAATATGAACTAAACAACGTAATGGTGGCTATAGTAGACGAAATTAACGTGTATAGGAGGCGACTATACGTACCACCCAAATAACCTACGGATAGATAGATGGTTACAGATGGACGGTTGAATAGGTACCACACATGTTATTCAGCCCATTCATCTACCTTGAAAATAGGAGAGACGTATAAACAGACAGATAGATTGATGTATGTATTACGTGTGTTATTTACCCTCACTCATACTCTCTGGAAGTTGAAGATATAGCTGAATGGAGGCACTGAACAAGCATTCTAATTGTAGGTATATTGGCATGCCAGATGTATAAACTGACAGATAGATTAATGTATGTAGTTACGTGTGTTATTTACCCTCACTCATACTCTCTGGAAGTTGAAGATATAGCTGAATGGAGGCACTGAACAAGCATACTAATTGTAGTTATACTGGCGTGCCATCTGCGTTTGTATACACCGGAACAACTCTCGTCGCCGGATCGCCTCGACGCCCGAGTGATGGATGACGCAAGGGGCGGCCCGAGCATAATTCACCGTGTTATTAATGATTCCGTGCAGCCAGGTAACCGAGACCTCTATTTCCTGAGACCAATTAGCAACAACACCTTCCCCTTCTCACTCTTTCCAAACACACACACACACACACACACACACACACACACACACACACACACTACTTCATTCCCTCACTCCCCAGTAATTTCCCGTCTACCTATCAACAGTTCCCGCCAAAAAAACAGCGGGAACCAATCAGGGCGCGGGACCACCGATTGAAAGGCCAATCAGCGGAGAGTGATGGCGTCTGGAAGATGTTTGCGCGGGGCATCACATCCCCTTCACAGGAAACATGAACTCGGGGTCTAATTTGTCCGTACCCTTAGCATGCCGCTCCGTGTGTTTCCGCCGCGCCACTCTGCTGTAAATCTGGCGCGTCCTACAATCTAATCTTCTAAATTACACCTTCACCAAGTCTCCCTTGCGTCTTTATCAAAATAGCAGCCATCCGAGCACTGTCTTAGGTCCTCCTGCTCTCCTCCTGCTCTTCTCCTACCCTCCTTCTGCCTTCCTCCCGCCCCTCCATGCAAGGCAAATTCACCGCCTTCAGTCTTATTCGTGTTTCTCTTACAGGACTCAGTGGCTCCCGTGAGGCGAGGAGGAAAGGCAGCGTTGGAAGGTAATCCTAATCTTTCCCTCACTTTACCCTCATTTGCTGCGGAAGATGAAGATGAGTCTGCTTGTGTCGACGGGTTGTGTGTGTGTGTGTGTGTGTGTGTGTGTGTGTGTGTGTGTGGTGTGTGAGGACGGTGAGGTGTGTGTGTATGTGTGTGTGTGTGTGTGTGTATTTCTGTACCGGCGTGTTTGTGTTTGAATAAGTAAAGAAAAGTAAAAAAAAAGAGTAATATTGAAAATTCCATCGAATAAAACGACCTTCATTCAAGCATAACCTCCGCCGCTTCGTATCGACCGCCACTTTTCAATATCGGCTTCGACTAATAAAACAAAGCAAAAAATAAAAAATAGGATAGGAAGACCAAGGATGGGGGGGGAGGGAGGGAGCAGCGAGTTACCCGTC
>JACEEZ010009768.1:587500-592500 GCA_016584305.1 Chionoecetes opilio | reverse complement strand
GTGTGTGTGTGTGTGTGTGTGTGTGTGTGTGTGTGTGTGTGTTCGTGTGTGTGTGTGTGTGTGTGTGTGTGTGCTCGTGTTTGTGTTCGTGTGTGTGTGTATGTGTGTGTGTGTTCGTGTGATCGTGAGATGCTGCCGACAGATATCCAATGCTGAGTTGCTTAGGGTTATTTGTATGACTCAAATAAGTGAATCATTTGCTCGTAATGATTGTAAAGATTGAATAACATGCATCTAACTTAACCTAACCTAACCTAACATGCATCTAACTTTTACTGATGATTTGTTGTAGTAAGAATGCCTGCCACAGTAATCAAACAAAGCTGGCCAACCCTTAAACACGTGTCTGCATAATCGTAAACAAAGTAACAGTTACAAACTAAAAACTAACTAACAAACTAAAACAAACAACAACAACAACAAACTAAGATGGTAATTTTTTTGTTGAGCTTCGGCAGTTGCTATGAGTCAGATTGTCATAAGCCATTCATCATTGTTACTGCATTTTACAATACTAATACCAGCAGGGAAAGTATGTTACGAGTACCTCTGGCATTATTCAGGAATGTGTGGGTATAAAAGGCAACATATTTTAGCAGATCCATTAGCAGCTTCAATCATATTCATGGAAAATGTAACAAATATTTGGAATAACAAAAACTGGGCTTAATAATACACGACCCCTGACTGGTAATAGGAAGTGTGTTTACATTCATCAAGAAATAGTGTGACAGTGCAGGACGCGACGCTGTTTACTGATCTACTGATACAAGCATGATATATATGATAAGGTATTTTGTTCCGTGATTACTTAGTCCGCAAATATGCTTCATCCTTGCCCATTCTTTATTTTCACCCCTGACAATACAATGCGAGATCCCAGACGCTGTTATTCATGTTGTTTACACAGATACTCGGTTTTTGTGTGATAATGCCCCAAAACGATATAGAGGTTAACCCCTTGAGGCCCAGAACGTAATTTCCATTGTAATTTGGGTACCATTAAACGATTTTTAGTGAATATAAGCAATATTTTAGAGATATGACCTTATTAGTATCTTTGTCCATGAGTTAATTTGGTATATTCAGTCCCTTTTCGAAATGTTATGGCTACCAACAGACAATTTTATATAGCAAAGGAAAGATCTGGACGTGAAGGGGTTAAGGGACAGACTCACTGCACTGATAATAACGGGATATTGGAAGTCAGAGGTAATCACAAATCATCACTTTTTCTCGCAAATTTATCTAGGTATGTTCTTTTCTCTGGTGTCCTCGGCTTGTTAACTGCAATTCCCTCTCGATTATTCATTATGATAGTTTAATAGCCACAAAAGCATCCAGGATTGTTATGAAGGTGACATATATTCCTATACATGCATACATACATAAGGGAAGTGGCTAAGAGTACACGCGAGTAGAATTGACTCGACAAGGGTTGCTCTGTCCAAACCGCCTAAATTTGTGTTGTATTTGAAAGTTCCCGAACATCAAAACCCGAGATCATCTAAAGATAACAAGATACACACCGTTGCGGCTGTTATAAAGGTACACAACGTTGTGGCTGTTATAAGGATACACAACGTTGTGGCTGTTATAAGGATACACAACGTTGTGGCTGTTATAAAGGTACACAACGTTGTGGCTGTTAAAAGGATACACAACGTTGCGGCTGTTATAAAGGTACACAACGTTGCGGCTGTTATAAAGGTACACAACGTTGCGGCTGTTATAAGGATACACAACGTTGCGGCTGTTATAAAGGTACACAACGTTGCGGCTGTTATAAAGGTACACAACGTTGCGGCTGTTATAAGGATACACAACGTTGCGGCTGTTATAAAGGTACGCTACGTTGCGGCTGTTATAAAGGTACACAACGTTGTGGCTGTTATAAAGGTACACAACGTTGCGGCTGTTATAAGGATACACAACGTTGCGGCTGTTATAAAGGTACACAACGTTGCGGCTGTTATAAAGGTACACAACGTTGCGGCTGTTATAAGGATACACAACGTTGCGGCTGTTATAAGGATACACAACGTTGCGGCTGTTATAAGGATACACAACGTTGCGGCTGTTATAAGGATACACAACGTTGCGGCTGTTATAAGGATACACAACGTTGCGGCTGTTATAAGGATACACAACGTTGCGGCTGTTATAAAGGTACACAACGTTGTGGCTGTTATAAGGATACACAACGTTGCGGCTGTTATAAGGATACACAACGTTGCGGCTGTTATAAGGATACACAACGTTGCGGCTGTTATAAGGATACACAACGTTGCGGCTGTTATAAGGATACACAACGTTGCGGCTGTTATAAGGATACACAACGTTGCGGCTGTTATAAGGATACACAACGTTGCGGCTGTTATAAAGGTACACAACGTTGCGGCTGTTATAAGGATACACAACGTTGCGGCTGTTATAAGGATACACAACGTTGTGGCTGTTATAAGGATACACAACGTTGCGGCTGTTATAAAGGTACACAACGTTGTGGCTGTTATAAGGATACACAACGTTGCGGCTGTTATAAGGATACACAACATTGCGGCTGTTATAAAGGTACACAACGTTGCGGCTGTTATAAAGGTACACAACGTTGCGGCTGTTATAAAGGTACACAACGTTGCGGCTGTTATAAGGATACACAACGTTGTGGCTGTTATAAAGGTACACAACGTTGCGGCTGTTATAAAGGTACACAACGTTGCGGCTGTTATAAGGATACACAACGTTGCGGCTGTTATAAAGGTACACAACGTTGTGGCTGTTATAAAGGTACACAACGTTGCGGCTGTTATACAGGTACACAACGTTGCGGCTGTTATAAGGGTACACAACGTTGCGGCTGTTATAAGGGTACACAACGTTGTGGCTGTTATAAAGGTACATGTTATGCCATCCTTACAGCGTTCAGTGCGACCATGAGCGTGAGTAGAATGCCAAAAGCACTTTGGAGATCAACAAAAGCACATAGTTATTTTAATATGTACTCTTTACGCTTCCCAGAACTGTATTACGGATGGACTCTAGACTCATTCTGATAAATACATGAAATAGCATTAATGAATGATGATGAGAATGACGAAATGTTGAAAATTCGGAGCGCCAAACGAAAATGCCTGCGTGATTTTAGGTGAATGTAGACTATTTTTTTTACGTAAACATTTTCCTGCGACTCTGTTATGCCATTGACCATGTTTGAGGGGCACAGAGGGAGTAATGGATAGTTTTTATTTAACCTGGATCAGATGTTAAAACTATTTCCACGTTAATAGGCCGAGGTATGCCTGCTTGTACTGGTATATTGAAGGAAGCGACGGGTTATTACCAAACAGAAAATAGTGTTAGGCCTGCAACTAAAAATAACGTTCGTGTAGGTGGATCACAGGCCTGCAGCAATACATCTTCCGTTACGTACTCTAGCGAATATTGAAGATCACGTACACGAACAGTAAAAAAAACCCAGAAAATATACCAATGAAATGAAAAGAGAGAGAGAGAGAGAGAGAGAGAGAGAGAGAGAGAGAGAGAGAGAGAGAGAGAGAGAGAGAGAGAGAGAGAGAGAGAGAGAGAGAGAGAGAGAGAGAGCTAGAGAGAAAGTTTTCGATCGACGCCAAGCTTTACGCTCATCACGCATCGATTCATATGCATATATTTCTCACTTAGTGCAAATTGATAGGAAGTTATACTATAATATATGTTGAGGTAAAGCTGTGAAGTCTGTGGCAGTGCCGTAAATCATGTCATGTTGGGTGACCATTTATGTAATTGACGAATTTCTTACAAGGTACACAGGCGGCTTCCTTGTCATGACTTGCAGTGGCCGAACATGGAAGTGATTTTCAGCACGTATATAATGATTTGCGTGTTTTCCTCCACGTATTTTCTTCAATTCCAATGTTTAGTATAAGCCCTCTTCTTCTTCTTGTGACCTTTGACGCTTAGTATCGCTTCATAGGTCCTCCTCAACTACGTCTCCTTAGTTAACAATCTTGTCAACTCTTCCCTTGGCTATTTCATTTGCTTACGGATGGACTCTACTCTCATACTAATAAATACATGAAATAGCAATAAGGATGAGAATATAGAAACGTTGAAAGCTCGGATCGTCACTTGTAAATTAGTGATTGTAGGTAAACGTAGCGGGGATCTTAATTTCTTGTAGCTAAATCCAGCGGAGGAGTGGCGGCAAGGAGGTGAGGAGTGGCCAGTGTGTCCTCCCAAGTGGTGGCTCCGTGCAGGGACGCTCTCAGGAAGCCCCACTTAAGTGCCGCAACATGACAACAAAGGGTGTTATCCAGGCTCTCCATCATCCCCTGGCTCCCCCTTGCCCTCCCGTCCCTCCCTTGCATTCCCTTGACACGCAAACCAAGTCTCGCCGCCGCCTTTGCTTGCTCGCCGCGCCTGCATTGTCTACTACGCCACTGCAGTGATTTGAAGATGTTTGCTTAGCTACAGGAAATAACTGAACGATACCAAGTAACTGTGTGATAGCTGGAATACCCTACACTCTCAGAAATAAGGGGTATATTAAGGGTAGAATTGTTACATCGCACCATCACTACCCTTTTTATACCCTATGTCCAGGCTGGAGGGTAGATGCTGCTGATTATACCCTTCATCTACCCTTTATCTACCCTTTTTAGACGAGAGGGTTGAGAAAGGGTACATTTGGGGTTTGAAAAGGGTATATTTAGGGTTGCAAAAGGGTATATTTGTAAGGGTAGCAGTATTTCATCACTATAAACACCCTTTTTCTACCCTTTTCCTACCCTTTTTTTCTAAGAGTGTAGAGCAGTGTTTCTTAACCCTTTTTACCACCACGCCCTCTTTAGTAGTTTGGCCTTGCGTCCATTCCACCCCTTGACTTTTTCATCCACGATATTTGAAAATAATACTGAATCAGAAAGAACAACTGAAAAAAATCGTATTGTTAGCACTTGTGTTGTGCTCATAATTATTCATTAACACCTTGCAAGTAACAC
>JACEEZ010009768.1:565000-582500 GCA_016584305.1 Chionoecetes opilio | reverse complement strand
CTCACATGTTTGGCGGGGATCCACTCATACAGCTCTCCTTAACAGGTTGTCAAAAGTTTTTCATTTCATCAACTCCCCTCCTCTGACTGACTGTCTGCAATCTCTCAATCACCGCTGCAATGTTGCTCCTCTTGCTATTTCTTCTATCGTTGTTTTCATTTTGACTGTTCTTCCGAACTTGCTAATATTACGACCTCGTTGGAGGTTAACTTGTTAATGACATATTTACCAAAGAATACTGAAATATATGTTTGTTTATTCCTCATAATGTTACATATATAATACGCACATACATACATAAATACTTACATCCGCATATGCTAAGTTCATATATTTAGTCTTGAATTCATATTATCAAGAAATATTTACACACCTCATATGTGTATCCACTGCATGTTTCTTACATATTAGATTCATTTGTATGATTGGTAACCTTGGTAATCTATCAAAGCCTCTTGGACATTTTCTCTTTGAAGGAATGTAATATCAATCAAACAAGATCAGAATGAGGCATCACCTGAACCTCTTGGCTCGTAAGCCTGGTCTGCACGGAAACACAAATAGGATTGCTTGTGACCAGCGATATTTTAGAGTCTAGACATTATCAGATGGATTTTTTTTTCTTCAAAATTCCTGTTTTTGCCGTATTAACCCCTTGAGGCCCACAACGTAATTTCCAGTGTAATTTGGGTACCATTAGACGATTTTAATTAATATAAGCAATATTTATAGATAATGACCTGTTTAGTTTCTTTATCCACTAACTAATTTGGTATATTTAGTTACTTATCTTAATTTCATGGCTAACAATAGACGATTTTATATAGCAAAGGAAAGATCTGGGTGTGAAGGTGTTAATATGTTATCCGTGCGGGTGTCGTCTTCGCTTCCACCGCATCGCTACAGGAACTACCACTTGTAGGTCTCGCGGCCTCTTGTAACTTCCTTATTTTCTCATGTGCTTATGTTCTTATGAGGCTACAAACTTATCTGGAGTGCATGGGCCATGGATAACCTCATCCATCCAATCCACGAAGGCGTCAGTGCGCGTGTAAATGCCCGGGTAGAGCGGGTCCCCACAGCCGTACCCAGTGCTCACCACACCCACGTGCTGTTCGGTCTGCGCTGATGAAACCCACGTCAGAGGCCCGCCCGAGTCTCCCTGAAAAAATAAGATGAAAGAAAATATATGAAATGAGGATCCCAAATATGAAGGATATGATGGCATGTATGTACAGTGTGTGTGTGTGTATGTGTGTGTGTGTGTGTGTGTGTGTGTGTGTGTGTGTGTGTGTGTGTGTGTGTGTGTGTGTGTGTGTGTGTGTGTGTGTGTGTGTGTGTGTGTGTGTGTGTGTGTGTGTGTGTGTGTGTATTTACCTAGTTGCATTTACCTAGTTGTGTTTTACAGGGCCTGAGCTACACAACTACACTCGTGTGGTCCCGTCTCCGTATCTACATTTATCCAGTCTTAAGTGTGTGTGTGTGTGTGTGTGTGTGTGTGTGTGTGTGTGCGCGTGTGTGTGTGTGCGTGTGTGTGTATGTGTGTGTGTGTGTGTGTGGTGTGTGTGTGTGTGTGTCTGTCTGGGTGTAGGTGGTCGGCATAGGGCACGTGTGGTTGCGGCAATGTTCCCCCAACCCAATGCTGCCTAACCCATTCCCGGCAAGATTTACAGCATCATCTGTTGTTATTATCCATCAGCACAGCGGGACACGCTCCGCCTGCCGGCACACCCACAATTATCGCGGGTGAAACGGTGCAGCTAAAACCCCAAACGGCCCCTCAGTCAAAAGTTTTGCTGATATATATAACCAATTGTGAACTGTTTTATATCTCCATGTTTCGGTATTGGATAAAAGTCAAAAGCGATCATCGTATTTTTCAGCGAATGGAATACTTTTTACATGTATGTTTTATTTTATTTTTACCAGTGAGCGCAGTCTCTAGGGTAAAATTTGATTTAATTCAATAGCGTTATTGCGGGAAATATTTGATAGCGGTTGAGAGGCTGCTCACACCCTAACTCACGGCTCTCTCAGCACCCCAACTACTGAACTATACTCGCCGCACGTTAAGTTGGCGAAAATCGGGATCCCCTTACTCCCTCCTTCCGAACGCACGGGATTCCTTGAGGTGTTGGGTATTGGAGCTTTAGGGCGGAACTTGGAGTAAGGCATTCTCACCCAACATCTAACACCTCAGCCAATCCCATGCGTTCGGAAGGGGGGGAGTGAAGGGGCCTGATTTTCGCCAACTTAACGTGCGGCGGCTATACTGTACTGTCCTGCATTCTCACCCGGCACACGTCATTCCCGTTTTCTCCACTTGCACACAGGATCGTCTCATCGAAGGTTCGTGGGTACTGAATGGTGAAAATGTCTTGAGCGGCGAAGTAGAGGATGTTACATTCATCCAGACTTTTCACCGTCACCTCAAGGTTGATGAGAAGCGTCGAGGCTTGTTCTGTAGGTATGGAAAACACAGTGAAAGAATTAGACATCAGTGAGGTATGTAGGTATGTAGTATAAGCCACTTAGCAATAAGGATAGCTGTAGGCTCCACCGTCTAATGGTTGTGGGAGGAGCTTATATTATTTTTGGTATGACATAGAATATAATCGTAGGTAGGAGTAAGGTTTGGTGGGAGTAGTTTATGCGATATTCATCACTTAATAAGATCATCAGACGAGGAAGAGATAGTTTTCCTTTGGGTTCATCGCGTTAATACAGTGAAAAAGTTAGACATTAGTGTAGTATGTTTTGGTACACTCTTAGAAAAAAAGGGCAGGAAAAGGGTAAAAAAAGGGTATTTGTAGTGATGAAATACTGCTACCCTTTTTCTACCCTTACAAATATACCCTTTCGGATCGACGCAAATATACCCTTTTCCAACCCTCTCGGCTAAAAAGGGTAGATAAAGGGTAGATGAAGGGTATAATCGGCAACATCTACCCTCCAGCCTGGACATAGGGTTTAAAAAGGGTAGTGATGGTGCGATGTAACAATTCTACCCTTAATATACCCCTTATTTCTGAGAGTGTAGGAAAAAAGTTTGGTGGGAGTAGTTATGCGATATTCATCACTTTATAAGATCACCAGATGAGGAAGAGCTGGTTTTCCTTCTGCTTGACCGCGAGCACTCCCACTCACCATTAGGTCTCGTGCCCCATCCAGCGACCCGACACACAGCGCTTTCAAGGTCAAGTCTTGTGGAGGGTATGCAATAAGGCCTCAGCAAGGATGTGAATCGCACTTCATCCTCCAATTCGATCACCTATAATAATAAAAAGAGAAAAGAAAAAAACAGTAGTCAAATTCCTGAGACCATTGATTTGACTGACATTTGTGTAACCTCAATAATAACGAAATAGGAACAATTCAATGGTGTATGAAATGACTAAATAGAAAATGGCATATATAAAGCTGAACCAAGTAGTGGGAAGAAAATATGAACAAATGATATGTCTAGCTGCTAATTAACTGGAGACGCAGAACACATCAATAGTAGCATTAGAGCGGTAGACACACACACGCAACCGTTAACCCCTTGAGGCCCAGTAAGTATTTTGCATTGTAATTTGGGTACCATTAGACGATTTCTAGTGAAAATAATCAATATGTAATAGATAGGACCTGTTTAGTACCCTTTTCCACTAGCTAATTTGGTATTTTAAGTCACTTTTCGTAATTTTATGGCTAACAACAGACAATTTTATATCGCAATGGAAATATCTGAGCGTGAAGGGGTTAATACATGGGAGCTTGGTTACGGGGCTGGTCTGATAAAACGGGACAAAGGGATGACTCACGGCGATGTCATTGTACTTGGGGATGACGGTGTACTCAGGGTGGACGACGACGCGAGCCACAGGGTAGTCGAAGGCCTGACTCTCGGTGGTGCGCGTAAAGTCCTCCTCACCCAGTCTGATCACCTCCGGACTGCACACACTACACACACAGCCACACACACACACACACACACACACCCACACACAACACACACACACACACACACACACACACACACACACACACACACACACACACACACACACACACACACCACACACACACACACACACACACACACACACACACACACACACACACACACACACACACACACACACACACACACACACACACACACACACACACACACACACACACACACACACACACACACACACACACACACACACACACACACACACACACACACACACACACACACACACACACACACACACACACACAGAAAGAAAGAAAAGTAGAATCAATGAGGATCGTAAACTGATACATTTGCATCAAGGAAAGCATCGACTATTAATTACCATTTCTCGCTAAATATTTTTGTTTTCATAGAACCATGAGGCGGATAAATGCATCATCATATTACTGAGGTCAATCAACGGCCACAAAAAAATTATGTAATCCTGTAAAATATTCCGTAACTAATGTATCCGCCTTGAATACTGGGGACATTAAAATCAAAAGGTTCGAAATTCACGTTTCTTCTTACTCCTTCGTCTCCACTTCCCACAATATATGTTATTATGTAAGAACATGAGAACATAAGAACATAAGAAAACAAGGAACCTACAAGAGACCGCGAGACCTATACGGGGTAGTTCCTGTTACTTAACACTACCTACACCCACTTTTCATCCCCATCCATGAATTTATCCAGCCTCCTTTTTTAGCTTCCTTATTGACTCCGCACTGACTATCTGACGACTGAGTCCTTTCCAATCATTTACCACCCTATCTGTAAACCAGTTTTTCCCTATTTCTAAAATGTACTATCCTTATGACTCACCTTACTGTCACGACGCAATGAGCAGCGGTCAGGACGTGTCTCGGGGTGATCAGAGCGCCGCCGCAGAAGAATTTGTCGCGGTCGTTGCCACCCACCACCGGCACCGGCCCACCCGCGTCGCCCGCGCCCCCCGCACCCAAGGCCACGATGCCTGAGGAAGGATCGCCCGCGTCCCCTGAAGGTATTGGAGCAGACGCGGTTGTTACATCCGCGTCACCAAGAGTCGTTGCGGGTAAAACAGTGGTTACACCCGCGTCAGCAGCGGTTGTTACGGGTACAGCAGTGGTTCCAACCGCGCCAGCAGCGGTTGTTACGGGTACAGCAGTGGTTCCAACCGCGCCAGCAGCGGTTGTTACGGGTACAGCAGTGGTTCCAACCGCGCCAGCAGCGGTTGCTACGGGTACAGCAGTGGTTCCAACCGCGCCAGCAGCGGTTGTTACGGGTACAGCAGTGGTTCCAACCGCGCCAGCAGCGGTTGCTACGGGTACAGCAGTGGTTCCAACCGCGCCAGCAGCGGTTGCTACGGTACGGCAGTGGCTCCAACCGCGCCAGCAGCGGTTGCTACGGGTACGGCAGTGGTTACATACGTGTCATCTATTGTCACTAGTAAAGATGTATCACCCACAACCTTCATGATGTCCTGCGTGTTGTTCGAGTGGATGAACAACGCTGGGTGACTCTGAGAAGTAGGGGGAAAGAAAGCAGTTGGAGGACACGAACGGTTTCCAGTATTAATGTTCTTAACGTCTCTAATAGCATGCAGGTATTTTGTAAAATGTCTAAAACGGGCTTGAAATGTTCATATGCATTCATTTAGGTGATTAGGTGTTGAGGGACTGAAGACATGTCAATATATAAATATGGGTTATGTTAATGTTTGTATTCTTAAAAGTGTTCGCTGGTGTGTATGTGTGTGTGTGTGTGTGTTTGTTTGTGCGTGTATGCATATGAATGTGTGTGAGTGTGTGTGTGCGTGTATGTGTGTGTGTGTGTGTGTGTGCGTGTGCGTGTGTGTTTTTCTTGTGTGTTTGTTTGTGTGTGCGTGTATGTGTGTGTGTGTGTGTGTGTGTGTGTGTGTGTGTGTGTGTGTGTGTGTGCGTGTGTGTGTCTGTTTTGAAAGAGAGGGAGAGAAGAATAGATGGGTTCTCACCACGCCCGGCCAGGCAGGAGGCAAAGACAGGTCGGCGGGTCCTCCGGGTCTGAATATGGGTTCTGCCAAGGCCGGCGGACCCTCACTCGTCCCGTGCTGAAAAAACAAAGAATTAATTAATCAAAGAGAATATTGATGAAAGGAAAATGAAGCAAGACTTAAATGTACACTTGCGGAAATGCCCTCTTATCAGTCTTCAAGTATATTTCAGATTTTGCATAGAAGCAGTGTTCCTTTCCTAATGTGACTTTGTTTTATCAGAAACACTATTCAGAGATCACTATTCCCACCTGGCAGAAGATGACCGCCTCCACCAAATCGAACACCTCGGGGTCCAACGGGCGGCCGGTGTTACGTCGTGTTTCGTTCAAAAGACGTCTCGCCAGTTCGAGGTATCTGTGGGGGTCACAATTTGGCACGAGAGCTCTAGCAGCCCTCTCAAACGAGCCAGGAGGAGGAGGTGGAGGAGCTGGTGGTGGAGGTGGTGGAGGAGGTGGTGGCTGTGGTGGCGGTGGTGGAGGAGGAGGTGGCGGTGGTGGAGGAGGTGGTGGAGGAGGTGGTGGCGGTGGTGGCGGTGGTGGAGGAGGAGGTGGCGGTGGTGGAGGTGGTGGAGGTGGTGGTGGAGGAGGAGGTGGCGGTGGTAGTGCTGGTGGTGGTAGTCCTGCTGGTGGTGGTAGTCCTGCAGGTACTCCAACTCCGACTCCAACTCCCACCGCGACTCCGGTTGTGATTATCGAATAGGCCAGGCCGAGTACAAATATGGCGATGAAGTTGATGCCGAAATCATCTCTTACTACGGGGGGCTGTGGGGGTTTTTTGGTGGCGGGTGGGCACGCGGGTGGGGGCTTTGTGGTGGCGGGTGGGTATGTGTGTGGCGGTGGTTTGTGGGTGGTAGGATGAGGCTTGTCGTGACACTTGCATTTGCATTTATGTTCACATCCACACTCGTCACCACACTTACATGTCTTCGAGTGATCATAGATTCGCCTTCCTCGTCTTTTTGAGGCTCCTCTTGCAAACGGGAAAGGATGAGACTTTCCCTGCTGTGGCCTGTGACGAGACTCTGCCTGGGAGGGGTCGGGAGGGGAGGGTGTCGCAGGCTCGGTGCGCGGCTTGGGCGGTGAGTCAGCTTCACGGTAGAGCGGTTTGGGTCGAGGAGTGATTGGAGTTTTAGGTTTGTTAGGGATCGGCCATTTCGGCTCGTAAATGGCTGGTCGCTTAGGTTGTTGAATGAATATTGTTGGGCCTACGTGCATATCACAAAAACATTCATGACAGTAAAAGTCGCAGTCACAATGATCATCGCACGAACAATGTTCACTCTCGTGCTCTTCTTTATTTTCGTCTTTCAGTTTTTTGTTTTTATTGTCATTACGACTGTCCGTTTCATCAATCCGCCGCGGCTCTTCGTCCCGCGGCAAGATGATGGTAAGCCTGCGCGGGGACCTCTGGAACCTGCGTCGCCGAGCCTGCGTGGGCGAGCTGTTACTTGTGGCACTATTGGCGGTGTTGCTGCCGCTTCTTCGAGCCAACGGGGGCACCGAGCCGCATTCTGCAAAACACAATTAGATATTAAAGATTTTCCGTCAGGTATCTATAGAATGGTGCTTTAATTTCAATGACAATATTAAGGGTCGTTTGTAGTTGTGAAAAAGGGGCTTTAAGGACTCATTCATGATTCATGCTATCTTCAGTCCTTCCTGATAAGAATAATATCACAGATTAAAAGTTTATATTTGTTGCATATGCTTGTAGAAGTGGATGGATAGGTGGATATTGGTAGCCGTGTGGATGTGGATTGATGTGTGGTTGATAATTTACAGCCAGCAAGTATTACAAATTAATTATCAAATATCATCCTGTAGTGTGCGGAGGCGTGTAGGTGAATAGCTATGTGTGCCCTGCTTACTGTAGTCCGGGTTGGTGATGGTGCTCGGCCCTGTGCAGCTGGACGCGTCTGTAGGAATACATGGGATGGATTAGTCTTCTTTCAGAGATTATTAACGCAGTCGCATTCGAGAAGCTCTAATGAGTGACTCCATATTTGACCTCGAACCATGCGCGTTGACTTATCTTACTCTGTCTTACTTACACCATATTTTACGTATTTCCAGTGTTATGTCACTATACCTAACTTTCTTTTACCTTGGCACTAACTCATACACATAATACAAGAAAATTCAAGGGCTGTGAATGGATTACTTCTCGCTCCCACGTCGCGCCAATTTACACCATATTTCACGTCTTTTCAGCTTTATCTTACTATAACTAACTGTATTTTACCTCCACTAACTCGTGCACATAATACAGAAAAAATCAAGTATTGTGAATGACACACTTTTCGCTCCCACGTCGCGGCAAATTACACCATATTTCACATATTTCCACTTTTATCTTACTACAGTATAACTCATTTTTTTTTACCTTGGCATTAACTCATACACATAATACAAGAAAATTCAAGGACAGTGAATGACTTACTTTTCGCTCCCACGTCGCGACACCTCTCGATGAAGCGGCTGCACGATCCGGCACAGAACCGCAGATTGTAGGAGAAGTTGATCTCGCACAGGCCAAGAACCGCAGACAGTCGACACGAATCCTTGTCCCCTCGGTCCGTGCACTCCTCGTCGCCTGCCGATGTGTATATATTTATTTTAATGTTTTACATTACAAAGAACTAACCAGGGCAAAAACAAAAAAGGTAATAAATATTCTGCTTAATTGCCAATCCCTATAAAGTAGATAGTAAGAGAATAAAGAAAGGGTGGTGGGCCAATTAAGTTCGGGAGGTGTCTTGTCACTCCTCTCTTATTCTCAGTATCAACGCTCATGCAAGTCGTCTTATGGCACCCAAATAATTTTATGACGGCTTTTTTTTTATCCAAATCATACAGAATGCACAAACTCACGCACACACACACACACACACACACACACACACACACACACAAACACACACACACACACACACACACACACACACACACACACACACACACACACACACACACACACACACACACACACACACACACACACACACACACACACACACACACACACAAACCAAAAAAAGCCATCTTTTAATCTTATCCACCTTTCAGTTTAAATATCAATCAAATTTACTAATGCTTGTTTCCCTTACTTACTATGAGGAGCCTATTTCATTATCTTGATCACATTCACACTCTGCTACCTCCTCCTCCTCCTCCTCCTCCTCCTCCTCCTCCTCCTCCTCCTCCTCCTCCTCCTCCTCCTCCTCCTCCTCCTCCTCCTCCTCCTCCTCCTCCTCCTCTTCCTCCTTCTCTTCCTCTTCCACCCTCTTAACTTACTTTGGGGAAGACAGGAGTTACAGGTGACAGGACAGTTGACGAACATGAAGGCTGGGTTGGTCTCACACTCCCCTGCCTGTCTCCACCCAGAGCAGGAGGGGCTCAGGTCCTGGCAGCCATCCCCGCCAACCCCCGCCGGTGCATCAGCCACATCGTTCCCCGCGTTCAGACCTGAGTGAAACGAAGACTTAGAACCTGTACACCAGACATAATAAGGCCTAAAAACCAGTACACCAGACATAACAAGGCCTAAAAACCAGTACACCAGACATAATAAGGCCTAAAAACCAGTACACCAGACATAATAAGGCCTAAAAACCAGTACACCAGACATAATAAGGCCTAAAAACCAGTACACCAGACATAATAAGGACTTAAAACCAGTACACCAGACATAACAAAGACTTAAAACCAGTACACCAGACATAATAAGGACTAAAAACCAGTACACCAGACATAATAAGGACTTAAAACCAGTACACCAGACATAACAAAGACTTAAAACCAGTACACCAGACATAACGAAGACTTAAAACCAGTCCACCAGACATAATAAGGACTTAAAACCAGTACACCAGACATAACAAGGCCTAAAAACCAGTACACCTGACATAATAAGGACTTAAAACCAGTACACCAGACATAATAAAGACTTAAAACCAGTACACCAGACATAATAAGGACTTAAAACCAGTACACCAGACATAATAAAGACTTAAAACCAGTACACCAGACATAATAAGGCCTAAAAACCAATACACCAGACATAATAAGGACTAAAAACCAGTACACCAGACATAATAAGCCCTAAAAACCAGTACACCAGACATAATAAGGACTAAAAACCAGTACACCAGACATAATAAGCCCTAAAAACCAGTACACCAGACATAATAAGGACTAAAAACCTGTACACCAGACATAACAAGGCCTTAAAACCAGTACATCAGACATAACGACGACTTAAAACCAGTACACCAGACATAACAAAGACTTAAAACCAGTACACCAGACATAACAAAGACTTAAAACCAGTACACCAGACATAACGAAGACTTAAAACCAGTACACCAGACATAACAAAGACTTAAAACCAGTACACCAGACATAACGAAGACTTAAAACCAGTACACCAGACATAACAAAGACTTAAAACCAGTACACCAGACATAACGAAGACTTAAAACCAGTACACCAGACATAACAAGGCCTTAGAAGTTACGTCTTTTTGTTGAATCAGATATGAAAAATAATAGATTGAGTATTATATTATTTCTATAAAATATCGAAGAAAAAAAAAGGGAAGAAATATAAAATCATAATGAAAATTCAAACACGTTGCGATGTAAAACGAATGTAATTTTCTATTGATATGTCTTTTGACTATACTTATATGTTAGTAAGTAAGTATGTAAGTATGCTTTAGTAAGACAATGCTGTAGTGTTTTCAATTTACAGTAAACCCTCTCTAAATCGAACCCCTATGATTCAAACTTCAGATAATTCGACCTATTTCAGGCCAGTTCAAATTTTTCAATAACTTTCCATAATTCGAGCAAGTTTGAATTATCCTTAGCCTTACTAGTGGGAGTCTGACCTCTCCCATGCGGTGCGTGCCGCGGCTGCCTAGCGTGATCTGATATAAATTTATGATTATTTATAATTATCGTATAAATACGATAGGCGGAGGAAAAATGCGGGAGGGGGAGGAGAAAGAAGAGGAGAGGAGGAGGAAAGGGGGGAGGGGAATGAGGGACGAGAAGGAGGAAGGAGGGGAGCGGGGGAGGAGAAGGAAGGAGGTGGGACAAGGAAGGGAGGAAAGGAGGAGGAGGAAGGAGGAGAAGAAAGGGAGGAGAGGAGATGGGAGGAGGAAGAACTATTTTTTTTAAGTATCCTTCGCTTTGTATACAATCCTTCAGAGTCCTTCACGGGCCTCTTCGCTCCTTCACGCATCCTACAGGAGTCATGGGAGGGCATTAGAAGTCCCACAGGATTGCTATAGTATTCCTAGGTTTTTATAAGCACTTTGACAATCGCATGGGTGGCTCAAATAGGGATTAATATATAATAATAATACTAATACTGCAAATACTATTACTGATCTTTGTATTGTATGTAATGGTTAATCTAGCAATGCCTGTCATATTTTTATGTCTTGTAGTAAGTATTGTCTAATATGTAGTTTTTAAGGAATATCTGAAAGTGTCATGTCATTGTGAATTGGCTGAAATAGAGACTTTTAATCATTGTATTTAAATAGAGTGGCAGCCTTTTATAAGTATGGGAGTATAAGGACGAGGTCAACCTCGACCTCAACCTAACCTCAACCTAACCTAACCTCAACCAAACCTCAACCTAACCTAACCTCAACCTAACCTAGCTCGACCCCCCCCCCTCTCTCTCTCTCTCTCTCTCTCTCTCTCCTCTCTCCTCTCCTCTCTATCTCGCTCTCTCTTCTCTACTCTCTCTCTCTCTCTCTCTCTCTCTATCTCTCTCTCATCTCTCTCTCTCTCTCTCTCTCTCTCTCTCTCTCTCTCTCTCCTCCTCTCTCCTCTTCTCTCCTCTCTCTCTCCTCCTCTTCTCTCTCTCTCTCTCTCTCTCTCTCTCTCCTCTCCTCTCTCTCTCTCTCTGCTCATCTCCATCTCTCTCTGCTCTCTCTCTCTAAACCTCCACCTCTTTCTTGCAACTAATCGAATTCCAACTATTACAACAGGAAAGGCACTCACATACTTACATGTATTCACCTCTTCTTTCGCTCTTTCTGACCATTCTCATCTCTAAGCCTCATTCCCTTCATGCTGCACTGTCCTCCACCTTACCCACCTCCCATTCTCCTACGCCTGTCGTCTCTTCCTTCCTTTCCTCTCTCTCTAAGCCTTCTGCTCCTTCCTCTTGCACTGTCCTCGCAGCCTTGGCTAACCTTACCACATCTTGTCTCTTACACTGCAGCCTCTTCACCATTATCCCACTTAAGCCTCGCTCTTCCCCTCTTCCTTGTGCTGCCCCAAGTCTAACGTGCGATCCCCCTATCACTAGTCTATTTTACAGCCAAGACAAATTAAATCAAAACTGGCCGAATAGCGAGCGGAACAACTCTGATCCTAGAGTCTTATACTCCATACTAAAAGTCCGCTCTATTTAAATACCCCATGAAGCTCAAGGCGACGGAGGCTTCATAATACTTACTCTTTCTTATGATAAACAAAAAAAATTTTTTTTTACATCACAAAGGACTGGCCAAGGGCACAACAAAAATAGGTAACACAAAGCCCGCTTAATTGCCAGTACCTATAAAGAAGACAGTAAGATAATACAAAAAGAGGGGTGGGCCAATTTAGCTCGGGAGGTGTCTTGTTCCTCTTCTCTTGAAAAGATTTAAGTCGTAGGAAGGTGGAAAAATAGAAACAGGAAGAGAGTTCCAGAGTTTAACAGTGAAAGGGATGAAAGAGTAAAGATACTGATTAACTCTTGCATTAGGAAGATGGACAGAATAGGGATGAGAATGAGTAGAAAGTCTTGTGCAGCGAGGCCGCGGGAGGGGGGGAGGCATGCAGTTAGCAAGTTCAGAAGAGCAGTGAGCATGAAAATAACGATAGAAGATAGCAAGAGAAGCAACATTGCTGCGGTGATTTAAAGATTGAAGACAGTCAGTCAGAGGAGGGGAGTTGATGAGACGAAAAACTTTTGACTCAACCTTGTTTAGGAGAGCTGTATGAGTGGATCCTCCCCAAACATGTGAGACATACGTACTCCATACATGGGCGGATAAGGCCCCTGTAGAGAGACTTAGTAGTACATACGTACACGTAGAATCTATCTTGGAAATGTTGCAGGAAGTAAGGAATGTCTGAGTTTCTACAGTAGTAAAGATAATTTTTAAACTGTTGATGCTAATATGCTAGTGAGATCAAATTATTGCTTAGCATTTAGGGCATTTATTTTGTATTGCCATGTTCTGAGTGTTTTAATCTGTGTGTGTGTGTGTGTGTGTGTGCATTCATGTGTGTTTGCGTGTGTGTATCTGGCAGTCTGGCCACCAGTCTGCTTCTAATCACATCAGGTGGATGGGCCTTTGGATCCAGGTGTGAAAAGGGAGTTTATCTCATGGGATTTCCAAGGCTCTCCGTCTAGCGGACGATAATGGCGAATTTCGCTTGGACATCAGGGTTTTGTACGTCCTTTTACCGAATTTTGTCAGCCACTTAGCATTACGGAAAGCTATAGGCTCCACCGTCTACTGGTTGTGGGAGGAGCTTATACTATTTATGGTATGACGAAGAGTATACTACTACTATGCCCATAATTATACCTCCATGTCTGTGCCCCTTGAGGTTTGTGGGCAGCAAAAACGCATATCAGAGACACTGTGTGACAGAGATTTCAACGCGAGGAACAAAAGTAAGCTAAACACAATTCCGCAACTTTCTTTTCAATGACAGGGTATGGAATCAACCCAGCCCCGCCCGCACCCCCATTAGAGGGATAGGACAGCAGAAGGCTCCTCACAACGGAACAAAAAAGGCGCGTTGTACGTTTTAATGTCATTATCGAACATTGTCTCATAATTTTACGTATGAAGGAAAATTTCATGAAAGAATGTTAATGTACGGGGACTTGATTGTATACTTTTTCACTCATTTATATGTTAGTTTATTTTCTTCGGTAGCACATTCGTAGAAAATAAAGCCGTGCACTATAGTACTTTTGGGGGAGGGGGGTGAGAGGGTAGAGGGCAAATGTAAACAATATATTAGCTGGCGGCTGAATCTTGTCTTATATATCACCTATCATGTACTTCATCACTAGCGTTATGCTCCAAGAAATAACAATGTGCTAGCGTTCTCAAGAAGACATATATGCTAGCGTTCTCAAGAAGACATTTCCTTATTGCAAGTCGCTGCATGTCCCGTCACGAACCCCATCATTGAAACAAAGAATAACACGATAATAAAACTTTCATTGTCTATTCCCACCTCTATTTGGTTGCTTCCTGGCGCCTTACCTTGGCCGTGAACCAGCGTCACCAACAGCTGGACGACGACGAAGACCTGACACACGCGTGGACTCATCTCGCTGCCGCCACCACTACGGCCCCGTGACAAAACACACTCACGAGTATTCTATTACCTCAAACATACTGTAAAAATAAAACATATCGCTCACTCGTACGTCACTTTGCTTTGTTTCTTATATTTTGCCCAAATTGCATAAGAGTTAATCGCAGTGTTTTGGTCTAACATCGCCTGGCTTTCTGGGGTTTGTTTTGGCGGAGCGGCCGCGGCGATCATGTGAACGAGCGTCGCGAGAGTGAACGCCCAGCCTCCTGGTCAAAGATTATACGGCAACGGATGTAGGTCAGGTGTGTCCCAGAGGTTACTGTACCCGTGTGTGTGTATGTGTGTGTGTGTATGTGGGTATGTCCTCGTGTTCGCCTTCTATGCAGTAATGGCAGAAGGGTGATGGTTAGTGAAAAAAATAATAGCCACCCATACCTCCCTTCGGCTATGGAAAATATGAGTATGAAAGTGGATCCCCAGAAACTTCAATTAACCGATATGTACCGCAAAAAATTGAAGTACATAATGAATAATGAAAACAAGATGCATTATGACCTAGCAAGGGTAAGATGCCATAGTGGAAATACAAGAACCACTGATGGGAGCCTAATGCAACCTTGTAAAGTTGTATTTATTATCTTGACAGCTACGAATGCAAAACAAAAGGAATAGGAAGTAACTAATGAAACCAGAGTGACAGAGAGAGAGAGAGAGAGAGAGAGAGAGAGAGAGAGAGAGAGAGAGAGAGAGAGAGAGAGAGAGAGAGAGAGAGAGAGAGAGAGAGAGAGAGAGAGAGAGAGAGAGAGAGAGAGAGAGAGAGAGAGAATCTTCCTGTAATGGTGCTAACCTGACTTGCTTGTAGAATACTTGTACGAGAGACAAGAGACAGGATGTTCATACGTAGGCGTGTGAGTGCGTATATGTGTATGAGGTGACTGCGAGAAAACCGTTCCAAATATAGGGGTCGAAGGGTCCCTTGAGACACCTGCGCAGAGCTCATAAGTAGGTAGGATGAGCCCGCCGGGGGGAGGCAAGGGATGAGAGAAAGAATGGAGAGTAGGATATCGGGGGAAAAGATGTTAAGGATGAAGGAATAGGAGGAAAGGATGGAGGAGGATTAGCATTGTCTCGGTCTGTTGATACCGAGACAATGCTAATCAACCTCCAACCTTTCAGAGTGAAGATCATATGGGATTGAGGCGACAAGACTCGATCGCATAATGAGTGGAATTGAGATGAGAAAGAAAGTTATTCAATATCATAAAAGTGTCCAAGTGTTAAATGTTGTAGCAGCGATGCCTCCCTGTTAGATATTACGTCATTATGATAAGAAAACACTTTTTTTTTTTCAATTGTGATGATAATGATGCTGATTATGTATGGTAAATATGACAATCATGATAATGGTGATGATGATGATAGTATAGCGGTAATGATGATTGATAATAATAAAAATGATAAGATACTATCATTACACCGAATAATAAGTATGCAAGCGTAAAATCAGCGTGATAACATACAGGTATTTCTTAATATCAGACATATCATAACATAAAGTCATATCTTAAGAGTAATCAAAGACTGAAAGAAAGAAAGGAAGAAAACAAATCATGGTGTTATCCTCTCTCTCTCTCTCTCTCTCTCTCTCTCTCTCTCTCTCTCTCTCTCTCTCTCTCTCTCTCTCTCTCTCTCTCTCTCTCTCTCTCTCTCTCTCTCTCTCTCTCTCTCTCTCTCTCTCTCTCTCTCTCTCTCTCTCTCTCTCTCTCTCTCTCTCTCTCTCTCTCTCTCTCTCTCTCTCTCTCTCTCTCTCTCTCTCTCTCTCTCTCTCTCTCTCTCTTCTTCCCCTTCCCTCCCTCTTCTCTTTTCTTCCCATACCCTTCCCTCCCTCTTCTCTCTTCCTCCCATACCCTTCCCTCCCTCTTCTCAACCGTTAGAGGTCAAAGCGATAGAGGGAAGAATGAGTATGGGAAGAAGAACGGCATGCAACGGACCTTTCAGCTTGATTAATGGTAGGCAACTATAGGTAAGGCGAGGCGGGGGGAAGGGAGGGAGTGATTGGTAGGGTGGGTGTTGGTGTGTCCCGTCTTGAAACACACACACACACACACCACACACACACACACACACACGCACACGCACACGCACACGCACACGCACACGCACACGCACACACACCTTCAAGCATTTCGCGCATCTTGACTGTTTGAGAAAGGATGTGTCGGTGATTATGACACTACAATTACAAGTCCTCTAATAACTAGCTTCGGACGACCACGTGTACCACTGCGTAACTCATCTGGTGGTTAGTGGTCCAAGATGCAACTCTTTGCACTTTGCATGTCTTTCTTTGATAAATCTAGCAGGAAAATTGTTGTCCAGTCACTTGTATTGAGTCTTATCAACTACTGCATACGCATTTGGGGTACCACCAACACTACTCTTTTAAAGAAAGTACAAAAACTACAAAATTTTGCTGCCAGAGTTTCGATAGGTGGTATAAGAAAATATGACCATATCTCCCCTGCCTTCAAAGAACTAGGATGGCTCAGAATTAAACAAAAAATATTTTTTGATGTTAACATTGCCATGTATAAATCTCTGAACGGCATGTATCCCGACTGGCTCCACTCATTCCCAACAGTCCACAGCACAACAAGTAGCATGACGAGACAACAAAGTAACCTTGTTATTCCTAGGGTTAAGACAATCACCGGTGCTAAAAATTTTACAGTAAATGGACCAAAAAAATGGAACTCCCTACCAGCCAACGTCACGAAGGCAAATACACTTTCTGTTTTTAAATCTAGACTAGTCAACTATATTTTGCAAGACCAAAATGATTTTTAGTAGAGTAGTTGTTAGCAGATTCTACATATTATCTTTTATTGTAATTCTAGGTTTTACTGCAATTTTACTTGTCTTACTGAATTTTTTAGCAGATTTTAATTTTAATTTTATTTTAATTTTATGTTTTACTAGAATTCTGCTTGTCTTACTATAATGTTTAGCAAATTTTACATATTTCTTTTTATTGTAATCTTATGTTTTACTCGAGTTCTGCCTGTTTGACTGGAATTTTATTTATTTTACTCCTACTAGATTATTGACAATGCTGTACCTGGAATTTGGTACCGATTTATAT
>JACEEZ010009768.1:560000-562500 GCA_016584305.1 Chionoecetes opilio | reverse complement strand
TGTCATAGTTGCTTCTACATTGGCTGGAGAGTGGACACTGCAACAACACATGGGACTCATCCTGCACTGCATGCACTACACATGAACACAGTCGTAGTTCTTTCGGTATTCCATTTCTCCTGCCTGTTTCTATTCTAAGATTATGGGACATCGTACGTAGCCTCGTAAATGCTTGGCGTTTATAATCCGGGATAAAATCTCTATTTACATACACTGAATGTACAGAGAGTCCGGCGTTGATTTGTGTTCTGTATGTGACATATTTGGAGGCAGTCTGAGGTTTCTCCTGAATCCGTCTAGCCACTCTGTCAAGTGGGTTTACAATACTCATATACCTTAGTGCCTGTGTCAGGAATTTGTACCCCGGAGTATTGGCCGCCTCACACAACCTGAACGCTAAATGATAGAGTTCTCCTTCACCTGGTGCCCTCAACCGTGACTCAAGAAAATTTCGCCTTCTCCTAGCAATTACATCTTGTGCTGGTTGTATGCCTGATTCAATCATACAGAGATCCGGACTGGTATATTTCCTGACTCCTAACAAACACTTTACGGCTCTGTTGTATTGTGCAATGATCTTCTTCGGATACGTTACTAGCCAGGTTTCTGAACTGTACAAAAGAGATGATGAGAGAGAGCAAGAATAACTTAGCCATGCAGGTAAAGAAGCGTTATGTTTCTAGTCTCATCCCACCAAGCAATAGAAAACAGCCTATGACCTTTACCTATGACCCATTACTTCCTTGAATCCCTGTATGCCAGGTCAGTAGATCGTATCCTCATCTCTTCCTTTCACCATTTCCTTTCCAGTGAGTGTTAATGTGCTTCGCCTCATCACCCACACCCCTCCACTCCCACCCAACCCACCCGTACCCTCCTTTCACTCATCCATCCCCATCCCTTCCTCCTCCAGCTTTCTCTACCCTTCCTTATATCTACCTAACCTACCTAACCTACTTTCTTCTCTCTCTAGCCCCTCCTCTTCCCCGTTGCTCTCTGTCCCTGTCACAGTCTTGCTAATGATGACCTCCTCCTGCTACCGTGTGATTGTATTGATTGTATGAGGTAAAGAACTGACAGCTGAGGATGAGCAGAAAATGTCATGGGGTTCCGCTGTTATTTTGGAGTTAGTTATTGTTGTGATGTGAGGAGAGAGAGAGAGAGAGAGAGAGAGAGAGAGAGAGAGAGAGAGAGAGAGAGAGAGAGAGAGAGAGAGAGAGAGAGAGAGAGAGAGTGTGTGTGTGTGTGTGTGTCAGATAACCAGATAGACCAACAGACGCAGTGAGAAAAGTACATCAAATAATCGCACAAACATAGAGAGAGACAGACAGACAGAGAGAGAGAGAGAGAGAGAGAGAGAGAGAGAGAGAGAGAGAGAGAGTTGTACAGTTGTGGTTGTTAGTGGGATCCTCTTCCTCCTTCCCTCCCTCCCTCCCCCACTTCATCCCCATCTACATCCTCCCCCCTCTCCCGCTACATCTACGCGTCCCCCGCTGGGCTATAGCCATGCTTAGGTGGGTCAGTAGGATACCACTACACTGCTTAATATGTGCAAGGCATCTCCTGTACTTCGTGACCTCATTCCTACCATGTATCTGTTATCATACCAAGAATGCAGCAAGGAAGTCACTACCCTGGTAATATTGGGTTGTTGTTGTTGTTGTTGTTTTACTACCCTGGTAATATTGGGTTGTTGTTGTTGTTGTTTTACTACCCTGGTAATATTGGGTTGTTGTTGTTGTTGTTTTACTACCCTGGTAATATTGGGTTGTTGTATGCTTGATAGACATTTTTCTGACGTTCAATATCATAGATGTGTTATATTTGTAACCGTGAAACTCTTTAGAAAAAATTATGTCGACGTAATTTGAGCAGGTTTTCCCAGTAACGACCTTGAAATTTCTGCCACGCAAGAACGCAAGAAGGAAAACGAAAAAAAGGTTTGAATGAGATGCCAAATGATGTAACTCACTAACCGGCCTTGTAACAAAAACTTGCCCTTGCCCGAATCAAACAAAAAAGTGGATCTCTCTCACGCCACAACCGAAAAGGAAAGACCCTCGGAGAAAGCCTGTTTGACGGGGAGACAATGGGTACAGGAGGGGGATAGGGGGGAGGGGGGAGGAGGGAGGGGGGGAGGGTAAGAGGGGGGAGGGGGGAGGGGGGGGGGGTGGGGAGAGGGGGGAAGGGAGTGTAACTGTCGACTTCATGTTTGGAATGTTGAAGATGAGACCTGTGTGTGTGTGTGTGTGTGTTTGTGTGTGTGTGTGTGTCTGTGTGTGTGTGTGTGTGTGTGTGTATGTGTGTGTGTTGATGGCAGATACCACACACTTGTCTCGTTGGACATTTTTATATTGCTATCGTATAGTAATCAATCTATGTAGCGTCAATGGATGGAAAACAATTCACTAAAACAATAGGTATCAATTCTGCAACAAGTATAAACATGTCGTAATCAGTCTGCCTGCTTTTTGCTTCTTTGTTACTCTGCGTGTGTTCT
>JACEEZ010009768.1:530000-555000 GCA_016584305.1 Chionoecetes opilio | reverse complement strand
CTCTCTCTCTCTCTCTCTCTCTCTCTCTCTCTCTCTCTCTCTCATTGTGTGTGTGTCTGTGTGTATGTGTTTGTGAATGTTTAAATGATACATATATCAACACATAAAACAAACATTCTCCAGCATAATGAACAGAATAGTAACCACAAGTTTTATTTACCATTTTTTTAGTACATTTATTTGTGGAATAATGCCTTGTCTTTGAATTGTTGTATTTTACTTCATTGGTTTATATCTTTGTAGTCTCTGTTTTGGGGCTAAATAGCATTGCCGTCAGAGAACCTAGTGGGCCAAAGAGGCGTATGTGTCAGAACCAATGGCCTGCCTGAGTGACCACCTGACACCCGCTTCCTCAACTCTCCATCTTTGCTCTCCAGGTTGGGCTATACATTTTACGTCAGGAAGGTAAGGGACGGTGGGATAAGATGTCCCCTCTAAGGAAGAATTATGTTTATTAGCCATACATTCTGCAGTAGGATTTTGATCATGAGTTTCCTCGAAAGTTTATATTATGACTTGGTGTTACGATGTGTACTAAACCATCTTATCATGCCTCTGACTTTGTGAAAATGGACTTTGAAAAACAAAAGCCAAAAGCGTCTGGTGGTTCGTCTAAAGGTGGTTCCCGAATAGCAGTGGACATTCATTCATAGATGTACAATTATGTGCTAAAGGTCAGAGAATAATTATCACCACTGTCTTTACTTGGTGTTTCTGTGCTGCTGTTTCCTGCGACTCTCCAGTTTGGGCTATAAATTTTACGTCAGGAAGGTACTAAAGGCGAAGAGCACAGTGTCCATTAATTCATAGATGTACTATTATGAGTTAAGGGTTAAGGGAATAGGGATCAGCACTGACTTTCCTTGCTGCCTCTGTACTCCCGTTTTCTGCGACTCTCCAGGTTGGGCTATAAATTTTACGTCAGGAAGGTACTGAAGGTGGTTCCCGAAGAGCACAGTGTCCATTAATTCATAGATGTACAATTATGTGTTAAAGGTTAAGGGAATAGAGATGAACACTACCTTGGTGTTTCTATACTGCGGTTTCCTGCGCGCGTTATCAGCACAGGCAAAAAAAATAAGGCGTTGCTCAGTCCTCACCTCATTCGACGCTCGCCCCGACCACTACATTTTTCGTGAGCCACAAAGGTACCGTTAAATACAGAATATTGTAAACTGGCGGCTTATCGTAGAAAATTGGTGAGCTTGAGGCAAGGGAAATTAAGTGTTCTGGGCTGGTATAGTTCCCACCGCTCTAACTATAACACCCAGCGGGACGTCAATACCATCGTCAATACACGCCTTCCATAACCTCGCTATTGTGTTTTCATCGTCTCCATGTTTTATAATTTCGACCAAATGTATGGGCATTAAAAGAGTCAAAGTTTGATGAAAGAGTGACTTCATAAAATACTTGTCTGCATGTCGGATTGTCGGTGTTATTTTTGTTTCTGTAATTAGAGCGATGACTTGGGCTTTATCATCGTTTTATTTTGGTAATCGATGAAAACTATGCCTTATGATTTGCTGCTGGTATTGTATCGATTGCTTATGGGGATCTTGTTATTATAGTTATTTTTATTTACTACTGCTGCTGCTGTGTTATACTTGTGTGTTTTGTTGGTGGCTTTCCTGGTTGCTATTTTCCTTTGTCTTTTCTTTTTACATTTTACATTTCTTTTTATCTCTGTGGGTTTTTTTTCGTTTTTTTTGGCGCTGTTATTGTTGCTACTTATAAGAATTTTTGCAGCCCTGTGGTAGGCTCACGAATTTTTTTATGTATTGTATTCTTAATGGCTGTTATAGGCTTCGATTTTACTCTCCCTTCCTCCCACCCTTCCTGCCTCCCTTACTCCCTTCTTGCCTCCCTCCCTGCCTCCCTCCCTGTCTCCCCCACTCCCTCCTCCCTGTCTCCCTCACTCCCTTCCTCCCTGCTTCCCTTACTCCCTTCTTTCCTCCCTCCCTGCCTCCCTCACTCCTTCCTCCCTGTATCCCTCACTCCCTTCCTCCCTGCTTCCCTTACTCCCTTCTTTCCTCCCTCCCTGCCTCCCTTACTCCCTCCCTGCCTCCCTCCCTGCCTCCCTCACTCCCTTCCTCCCTGTCTCCCTTCCTCCCTTCCTCCCACCCTTCCTCCAACCCTAACTTTCTCCTCCATAAAACTCTCCTCCATTTTTATTCTCCATCCATCACTCTCCCTTTTTCCTTCCTTCCTCCCTTTCCTCATTTCCCATTTTTTCATCGTGTCTCTATCGACCCCCTTCCCTCCCTCCTTCCTTCCTTCCTTCCTTCCTTCCTTGTCTTATTTCTTTCCTTCTATCTGTTATCCACCATTTTCATTTGCCTGCTTTCTTTTCTTTCTCCTTTCTTCTCATCTACCCTTCATCATCATCGTCTTCCATCTCTTTCTCTCCTTGCCTTTCTTCTTCTTCTCCTCTTCGTTTCTTCTCTCCATCATCTTCAAGTCTTCCCTTTCCTCACTCCGACCCTTCTTCTCTTTTTCTCTCTTCCTTCTTCCTTTCTTCATCCTCTAATCACTTTCCTCCCTTCCTCATTCCGACCTTTCTTTTTCTCCTTTTCTTTTCTTTCATTTTTTTCAATAGATAATTCCTTCCTTCACTTAATTTATCTTTGTATGTGTGTTTATTTCTCTCTCTCTCTCTCTCTCTCTCTCTCTCTCTCTCTCTCTCTCTCTCTCTCTCTCTCTCTCTCTCTCTCTCTCTCTCTCTCTCTCTCTCTCTCTCTCTCTCTCTCTCTCTCTCTCTCTCTCTCTCTCTCTCTCTCTCTCTCTCTCTCTCTCTCTCTCTCTTCCCCATTCATTTTTTATCCATTCATTTTTTCATTCATCAGTTCTCCTGGCCTCTTTCTCTCTCTTACGTAACTCCTTAAACAATATCCCCATTTATCCTTCTTCCTTCCTTCCTTCCTGTTCTTGCCTTCCTTTTCATTTCCTTCCATCATTTATATTCATTTGCTATTCTAATTCCATTTTTGTTATTGTACTGTCACACCACACTTCATCCATCCCTCCATTCCTTCCTCTATTCGCTTCCTTCCTTCCTTCCTTCCTTCCTTCCTTCCTTCCTTCCTTCCTTCCTTCCTTCCTTCCTTCCTTCCTTCCCTCTCCCCCCTCATTTATACACCTGTGTCCTCCACCGAGTGATTTACGTGCACCGTCTGCATCCGTCTTGGTTAATTTTAAGGCCACAATACATTTATACAAAAAAAAAGCTTGTTAATGTGTAAGAGGCAGCGACCCGGAGCCAGGTTTTCAATATTTTTTTTTATCGTTCAAGAAATGGAGGAATGTAGGCGAGAGATGAGAGGGAGAGAGAGAGAGAGAGAGAGAGAGAGAGAGAGAGAGAGAGAGAGAGAGAGAGAGAGAGAGAGAGAGAGAGAGAGAGAGAGCTTAGCATATGCACTATTCATTATTATCTCCTTCCCTCTCTTCTCTCCCTCCCTTTTTTTCTTCCTCACTACTCTCTCTCTCTCTCTCTCTCCTCTCTCTCTCTCTCTCTCTCTCTCTCTCCTCTCTCTCTCTCTCTCTCTCTCCTCTCTCTCTCTTCTCTCCGTGTTCCATTCCTTCTACAAACCTCCTTATCTTCTCAACCTTTCTCTCCTCCCTAGTCTTCCTCCCCCCCCCCCCTTTCCTCCCCTCCCACGAAAACATCTGACCTATTTCCACACTTAAGACCTCAATAAATCACTCCCTTCCTTACTCTCTTCCTCTCTCTCACTCACTTCTCTTCCTCCTCTTGCATCTTCCTATCCCTTACCTTATACTTTCCTTTCGTACCTCTCTCTCGTTCCTATATCCACTAACCTCACCTTATCCACCTCCTGAACCTATATATACCTCCTATACCTCCTCCTCCTTCGTCCTAGTACCCTTGTAGGCACAGCTGTTGACCACCTCAGCACATGTCGCCCTTTGAGTAACTTTATCCCTTCGTGTGTCGTCGCAACTGTCACTGAAGGTCTCATTTTGTCCCGTCAGCTGAGTACGTGTGTTGAGCTCATTTCCATATTCATAGTAGTGAGTCCAGCCGCGTGTTTGGGGGTGAGAGAGAGAGAGAGAGAGAGAGAGAGAGAGAGAGAGAGAGAGAGAGAGAGAGAGAGAGAGAGAGTATGTGTAAGGAGAAGGGAGAATGAAATGGACAGAAATAGAGGAAATACTAATAAAAAAAAAATTGAAGAAGGGAGGAAGGGATGAAATGAAAAAGTGGACCAAAAAAAAGGTTGGAATGCAAAGGTCGGGGCGAGAGAGAGAGAGAGAGAGAGAGAGAGAGAGAGAGAGAGAGAGAGAGAGAGAGAGAGAGAGAGAGAGAGAGAGAGAGAGAGAGAGAGAGAGAGAGTAAGGAATGGGAATGTCAGTGGATGATGGTAAAGGAGAATGGGAGGGAATCAAGAGGAGGAACAGGATATATGAAGGAAATAGGAAAGAAAAAGGGGAGAGGAGAGAATGAAAAGTTGAAATAGGAGATGAGTTTAACAGTTAAGTAGAAAATTTAAATTAGGAGAGAAAGGGAAGCAGAGAGAACAGAGAACGAGTGGGAGAGAATGAGAGAGGGTAAGAATTTAAATGTACAGGAGGGAAGGAGTGGACAAGAGATTGGGAGAGTGAGCAAGGGAGAAATTGTGATAATTATGGTGCATAAGATGGAATGAATAAATAACGTAAGAAAATTAGAGGGAGAGAGAGAGGAGAGGAGAGGGAAGCGGTGAGGTAGGAGGAAGAAGGGAACTAAAGGATTTACAGAAGGGATGAGAGAGAGAGAGAGAGAGAGAGAGAGAGAGAGAGAGAGAGAGAGAGAGAGAGAGAGAGAGAGAGAGAGAGAGAGAAAGAAACAGACAGAGAGAGCCAGGTGAGAAACTAATAGACAAGCAGAGACTACTAGCAACGAAGAGAAACGAAAGCTATGCATGTGTGACTAGAATCGGAAGTATTCTCTCTCTAATTATTGATTCAGCTCTAACCAAGCCTCCTGCGTGCGTCCCCTGCTCATGAGTACAGCAGTTATGTCCCTCATGCTGCAGAGAAAGCTGTTAACGAGGCGACAAAAGCAATCTGTATATATAGGAGTCAACGAAAAAGCAGCGACGTATCTTCTTTGCTATTGTTACCTTATGCTTCAGATTTTTTCAGAATGTTAAGGTCCGGTTTTTTTTATAATGTGTGTTTTGTGGCTAAATGTGTATTTTTGGCCGTGTTAATGGTAACTGGTTTGGCCCCTCTAACGCTAAGCTGTACTAAACACATCGCTTCCTAATGTTTGTTGTTTGTTTTGCCTAGCTTCGTGAGTGTGTATGACCGCCTATCTGTCATTCACTCACTCGTGCGTCTCTAAAAACACTTGGGTTCGGGATAACAAAACATTGGAAAAAATAAATCAGTGCAAATATCTAAGGTAGCATGTACCGTCTTGGTCTCTATCGAAGGCAAAGTAATGTAATGGCACACATGAAATTTAGTACAATGAAAACTTGAAACAATTGATATCTTCACTAATGAATACAATGTAGGGGAAACACTCCATTAGATTGACGTGTTTTCCCTTCTCGAATGTCACATCCGGGTTAAGCTGGCCCTATAAAACTCATAGATCAATGTATTCAAAAGTGTCACAAAGATTTCATTAACCTCGAAAATGTACACTTGCCAACGCGCGCACGTATAGATTAGATTAGATTAGATTAGATATTTTATTGACCACACCAATACAAAGAAAATTCACATACAACCTATCCTATGGTCCAACAAAAGAATACATAATTATGATGAATAACTAAATTATAAATCTTCATTTAACCTAAAGATTTACGCATATATCCGTAATATTTTGTATATAGCTGTACACACATCATCATCGGTCATTGTTTTTGAGAAGAAATCATAGATACTTTGGATACAATAAACGTTGCGAACATCACTAGATAAGGGACACTCAGCCCTGACATGTTCTTCGGTCTGTATACAACTCCTTTTCTCCAACAAACCTTCTTTTCTTCTAAACCTTGCTCTCCTCCCTAGTCTTTCTCTTCCCCCCCTTTCCTCCCCTCCCACGAAAACATCTAACCTATTTTCCCACTCAAGACCTCAATAAATCACTCCATTCCTTACTCTTCCTCTCACCTCACATAGTTTTCCTCCCCTACCTCCTCCTCCTCTACCTCCTCCTCCTCCCCTTACCTTATCTTCTTAACTCTCTTTACCTTATCTTATCCTCTCTCAAATGCAGACCAAGCAAGCACGTCCCATGGCAGACGAGCGTCACGCACTCATACCCTAGGCCGTGCATGCACTGCAAAATAATCAACATGCTTGGTCAACCTTCCTGATCGTTATTTGATCGATGCAAGCGCTCGATAAACACTGTTGACTGCTGTACTGTGAATATTTGTACAGAATCTGATACCATGTGACACCTATATAGGACGTATGACATCAATGGGAGAATGTAATCTATAGTGTGTGTGTGTGTGTATGTATCTCTCTCTCTCTCTCTCTCTCTCTCTCTCTCTCCTCTCTCTCTCTCTCTCTCTCTCTCCTCTCTCTCTCTCTCTTCTCTCTCTCTCCTCTCTCTCTCTCTCTCTCTCTCTCTCTCTCTCTCTCTCTCTCTCTCTCTCTCTCTCTCTCTCTCTCTCTCTCCTCTCTCTCTCCTCTCTCTCTCTCTCTCTCTCTCTCTCTCTCTCTCTCTCTCTCTCTCTCTCTCTCTCTCTCTCTCACCACACACACATATCCCTTCCATTCTTCCACCCTCTTTCCCTCCCTTTCCAATTTTGTCCCTCGTCACTCTGCCTACACTGCTGTCCTCCCATCCTATTCTGTCTCTCCAATCAATGCTGAGTATCACAGCCAACCAACACACGAAAGGGATGAATACATAAGACATACATTCACTTATGGCATGACGATAAGTTTCCCAGACACAAAGAAAGGCTGGACACCGAAAGACAAGTGTACCGGGACGGCCTACCAGAAAGACTCACAATTCACCGGGCAATACAAAGACCAAGGCGAAAATATTATTCCCCGCTGTACACTCGCCGTCTCATACGTGGCTCCAGATCTTCCTCTAAGAACGAGTTATATCACATTACGAGTATGAACGAGTGACGTCATATTATCCTCTCCTTTCATATCCAATCACTGTCTTACTCGTCCTCGTTATCTTCTATTTATATTCCGAGCTCGATTACTTTCTCGTGGGTAGGTACATAGGCTTTTCAGGTTCTCTTGTAGCGTGATCGTAGGGGTATACTTACGATGTACTTACGATGTACTTACGTTGTACTTACGGTTGTGGATGGACGGGTATGATTACTAGAGAGGCAATGCACATAATTCACAGGTAGAAATATCGTATTTTTTTGGGACGCATACACACTTACACACACACAAGGGTAAGATACTATTTAATCAATGCATGAATGTTATCGTTCTTTTCCTGTTTTATTCTCGCATTTACATTAAGCTCGTGTGCATCCTATAGTTATAAAAATACCTCTAAATAAAATACCTCCTCCTCCTCCTCCTCCTCCTCCTCCTCCTCCTCCTCCTCCTCCTCCTCCTCCTCCTCCTCCTCCTCCTCCTCCTCCTCCTCCTCTTATTCCTCCAAATACCTCTAAGCTTACCGTGTATAAAGGAACGAATAACCTATACTTCTGAAAACTTTTAGCTCGACATCTGACACGCGGTTGTATATATAGTGAGAGTTACAGTTGACGGGGTGACATGCGTAGGTGAAATGGCAACGATGATCGGCGATGATATAAATTGATGTAGGTGGTTCATGTTAACCCCTTGAGGCCCATAACGTAATTTCCATTGTAATGTAGCTACCATAAGACGATTTTTACTGAATATACGCAATATTTTATAGATATGACCTGTTTAGTATCCTTGTCCACTAGCTAAGTTGGTATATTCAGTTACATTTTGAAATTTTATGGCCTACAACAGACGATTTTTATAGCCAAGGAAAGATCTGGGCGTGAAGGGGTTAAAGCTACGTGACCAATTCCTGCCTTCCACCACCATCACCACCTCCAATCCCATTCTTCCCCACTTGGTATATTGTTCACACACACAAAAAAATCATATCTATCTATCCATCTATCGTCTATTACTGTGTATCTATATCCTTTTAAACCTCAAAGGGATTAAAGGGACGTTATTGCAGATTAATTTTAAGCTGTGATATTAATCCTGTGTAGTATTCAGAGGAAAGCTCCTCCCCTCTCATCAATCCCCTCGGGGTTTCCTGTGAGTATGTGAATGTGTGTGTGTGTGTGTGTGTGTGTGTGTGTGTGTGTGTGTGTGTGTGTGTGTGTGTGTGTGTGTGTGTGTGTGTGTGTGTGTGTGTGTGTGTGTGTGTGTGTGTGTGTGTGTGTGTGTGTGTGTGTGTGTGTGTGTGTGTGTGTGTGTGTGTGTGTGTGTGTGTGTGTGTGTGTGTGTGTGTGTGTGTGTGTGTGTGTGTGTTGATGAAGGATTGATGCGGTCTTAATTACATCTGTCTTCCTTTTATCCTATTTTCCTTGTTATTGTTCTCCTCCTCATCGTTATTTTCCTTCTTCTCTTGGGCTTAGAATGAAAAATTTGATAGTGAAGCTCCTCTCTAAACTTATTTTTATTCAACAAACTACATTCTTGCTGCGAGGTACGAACATATTTCAAAACATCTTTCTTTCTGTCCTATTATAAGGTTCCCTATAGTATTATTATCTCCTCTATTTAAATAATATCATGTTCTCACGTTCTCATTAAGGCAAGGAGGGAGGGTAGAGGGGATAGAGCCTTCTCCTCTTTATCGGGCTCCTCCCCTGATAGATATATACGGAAGGTGTTGTAATCCACTCTTGTAGGTAACCTCGTTATAAGTCAATAGACTGACATGGATTTTTTTTTTTTTTTTTTTTTTGCTTTCCCTGAGTTCCTCCTCGTCATCATCGTCGTCTGCCTCCTCCTCCTCCTCCTCCTCCTCCTCCTCCTCCTCCTCCTCCTCCTCCTCCTCCTCCTCCTCTTCCTCCTCCTCCTCCTCCTATCCTCCATGTTCCTATCCTCTTTAGGGACATGGTATCCTTTTCTAACTATTCCCTTACATATCTATAATAATATAAGCGAAAGTGTGTGTGTGTGTGTGTGTGTGTGTCTGTCTGTCTGTCTGTCTGTCTGTCCGCGATAGGTGCCGCCCCCTGTAGCGGAATCCCATCATATGTCACAGTTTTGGAATCAGGTTGACCAAGGGAAGGTTTTAAGCCCACTTATAGGATGATTCGATCACTTTTTTCTTCTTTTTTTTAGCAGCCTATTAGCGAGAACTGTGAAGAAAAAAAAGTGGGTTGCGAGAATTGAGGAAACCTTGATGTAGGGTGATGGGTAATAGGTGAGTGAATGGGTGGGGTGATGGGTAATGGGTGTGGGGTGATGGGTGAGTGAATGGGTGGGGGGTGATGGGTGATGGGTGAGGGAATAGGTGGGGGGTGATGGGTAATGGGTGAGTGAATGGGTGTGTGGTGATGGGTAATGGGTGAGTGAATGGGTGTGTGGTGATGGGTAATGGGTGAATGAATGGGTGGGGGGTGATGGGTAATGGGTGAGTGAATGGGAGGTGGGAATACATACATTTCAGGAAAGTTAGAAGGGACTATCTGGAGAGTCTGTGTTTGGTGGGCCGAGGTGGTGGGTAATGGGTCTATCTGGAGAGTCTGTGTTTGGTGGGCCGAAGTCCCACCAAACACAGGTGGTGGGCCGAGGGCCCACCAATAGCCCTCCGCAGGAGCTAGCCAAAAAGTCCGCCCAGAGGGCGGCTTTGCTTTCAGGAAAGTTAGAAGGGGCTATGATGTGAATGAGTTGGCGTTAATACATACATTTCTACATCCATGATTTCAGGAAAGTTAGAAGGGGCTATCTGGAGAGTCTGTGTTTGGTGGGCCGAAGGCCCACCAATAGCCCTCCGCAGGAGCTAGCCAAAAAGGCCGCCCGGAGGGCGGCTTTGCGGCTAGTAGTTTGATAAATAGTAGTATGTAGTTCAGTAGATACCCTGGTTATAAACAAATAGGTCTCCTGGTATCTGTTCTTCCTATGTATTCTTCCTCCTCCTGCTCCTCCTCCTCCTCCTCCTCCTCCTCCTCCTCCTCCTCCGCCTCCTCCTCCTCTTCTTCCTTCTTCTCCTCCTCCTCTTCCTCCTCCTCCTCTTATTCCTCCTCCTCCTCCTCCTCCTCCTTCTCGCTCCCTTCTCGCTCCTCCGCTCTGTCTCCTCCCTGTTCCTCCTCCTCTTTCCTGAATGCCTCATAACTCTTTCATTGATTTATTTTTTACTAGAAAAGTTACATTATTGGTGACAAGTATTGAACCATAAATGCTGTTCAGTAGTTTGCTTCATCCTAATCTGGGCGACAAGCTTTCCTGCATGGCGGCATTAACATTCCTCCTGAATCAGCTATTAATGAGAAAAAAAGTTTTATGAGCTGTGATGTAATGTATAACGATCGCCCCTTAATTAATCCCTGCTCTGTTCTTACCCTTTTCTTCGCCCCTGTGAACTGAGATTGCTTTAATTAACTTTTAATCTTTTATGCTGAGGCTCCGGAGAGAAAGCCGCGACGGTGTTTGGGAGCCTCTTGAATGTGTACCAAAATGTTGAGTTCCTGGTAAGCATTATTTGTCAGTAGTATTGAAAGTAACAGGGTTGGAGTACGAGCCTCTTGAATGTGGACCAAAGTTTTGAGTTCCTGGTAATAATCATTTATCAGTATTATTGTAAGTAACAGCTTCTTGAATGTGGACCAAAATGTTGAGTTCCTGGTAAGCATTATTTGTCAGTGGTATTGTAAGAAACAGGGTTGGATTGCACCGAGAAAGTTTATAATCCCTCTCACCAAGTGGTCTTGTAATACCAATGTTGAGATTTTTTTCTAGTGCTTTTATATATTCTTACCGCACCAGTATACTGCTAAATTTTCCGCTATTCTTATACGACCAAAATTGATTAACTTATGATACCTTAATATTTTTGTTTTTATTGATATTGATTAGATAAGAATTAATTTTTTATTCTATCTTTCTGGAAACCGATATTTAGAGGAAAGATATAACCGTGAGGAACATGAATATTTCCAGTATATTCATCTGATACATTCGTAGATAAGAACATGAGAACATAAGAAAGAAAGGAAGCTACAAGAGGCCGTGAGACCTACTCGAGGTAGTTCCTGTTACCTAACACTACCTATATTCACCTCTCTTCCCCATCCATGAATTTATCCAGACTCCTTAAAGACCCCAATAGACTCCACATTGACCACCTGACGATTTAGTCCATTCCAATCATTCACCACCCTATTTGTGAACCAGCTTCTCCCAATTTCCTTTTTAAATCTACGCTTTTCCAGCTTGAATCCGTTACTTCTCGTACTACCCTGCTTACTAACCTTAAAGTAATCGTCCAGACCATTTCATCATTCCTGATTTAATGCAATCAAAGTATAGCCATTAACGAGTATATCAACAATACGTCGTCACTTTTTGTATCCAGTCAGCCGTTTTTAAATAATCCGCAATCAAAATCTGCAAATTCCCCGAGTTTTCAAAACGCTCTCAAGGTTTGCAGACGCTCAGGCTCAGGCTCGGTGACGCACCATCAGGGAGGCTCATCTTCCCGCGCTGATCAGAGAGACACGTAAACAGAGATAAATACAGGGTGTAACACGAGTTTATGCAAATGTTGATACAGGAGATAGACCGAATTATTCTAAGAACAAAATGCTCTATACCCATATGCTTTCTGAAGCTTCCTTTACGTGACATGGAGTGAGAAAGAATTACCGCGGCCGTCATGTAACTCACGGCTAGCGGGAGGCAGGAGGTATGTATGAGATGTGCACTCGCGCGTATGTCCCCCGGTGAAATTATGAATTATTTAATCATAATTTCTACTAGTTATGGACAATTACAGTATCTTATAAGTTTTAACTACACAATCGATATTAATAAACGGCTGTTATTTACCAAATAAGCAGTACATGAGAACAGCAGGGCTGTCATAAGCAATAATGTCAAGGGCTACTTGGCATTATGTCGGCGAGGGGGAGGCAAGGTGGGTAGGGATGGGTGCCGTGCGAGGCTACATCAGCTGTGTCCCTCCTTCTCCCGCCCAGATTAGCGACAGTGTTTAGTTTGAGAGAGTTAAAATCATGACTTATTTAGTATCAATTTGAGAGAAATAAGCTGTAGACAGTGTTGTACGCTTACGGTAATGTGAAGTATTATTCTGGATATGGGGCTGAATAATCCCCATATCCAGAACCCCATATCCAGAATAATACTTCACATTACCGTAAGCGTACAACACTGTCTGCAGCTTATTTCTCTCAAATTGATACTAAATAAGTCATGATTTTAACTCTCTCAAACTAAACACTGTCGCTAATCTGGGCGGGAGAAGGAGGGACACAGCTGATGTAGCCTCGCACGGCACCCATCCCTACCCACCTTGCCTCCCCCTCGCCGACATAATGCCAAGTAGCCCTTGACATTATTGCTTATGACAGCCCTGCTGTTCTCATGTACTGCTTATTTGGTAAATAACAGCCGTTTATTAATATCGATTGTGTAGTTAAAACTTATAAGATACTGTAATTGTCCATAACTAGTAGAAATTATGATTAAATAATTCATAATTTCACCGGGGGACATACGCGCGAGTGCACATCTCATACCTCCTGCCAAGATAAAGAGACAGATAAAGAAAGATAAAGAGACACCTGTTAATCCACCTCGTACTCGGGCTCAAACATATAGGATCCCATGACAATCTGAGGTTCGTTTTCCTCATAGTATACGCGACCAGCGTCATTTCTTTCGGTGTCAGATTGAGCATCGTACTCTAAATCTGTCACGGCGACAGATTCACTGTCTGACACCGAAGTACAATCGCTCATCATAACATTTGCCGACTGGTGCCAGACAGAGTGTCTGCGGGCGTCCCTATTCTGACGTCATCAATAACAGTCGTAGCCCTGTTGGAGGGAAGATTTTTTTTTTCACGCGCTTTTTACAAAAGTCGTGTTTTTACGGAAATAAGGCCTGGAAATCAATTATTTTTGGTGGATTAGGTGTTTTGAATGTACATTCAACATAATTCGGCAAAAAAAAAATGGGTCTGGACGACTACTTTAAGAACTTTTCCTACATCGCCTATATTGTATCCCTTTATCCACTTAAAAACTTCTATCAGATCGCCCTTCTATCAGATCGCCACGTAGATGTACAGTATACCTATTATAATGCCATGCTTTATGTGTACGTATAGTTATATTGTATCTCACTTTATTTTATCAATTATGATATTTATACCAAATACTTGTGGAGGAGGATCTTTTATATTATATACATAAATGTCTTTTCGTATCAGAAACTGAAGTTAATTTAATGGCCATTGAAATATATTTTGTGTTACCCATTTTTGTTGTGCCCTTGGCCAGTTCCTTGTGATGTAAAAAAAAAAAAAAAAAAAAAAAAAAAAAAAAAAAAATATATAAAAAAAAAATATATATCTATCTATCTATAATAATATAAGCGAAAGTGTGTCTGTCTGTCTGTCTGTCTGTCTGTCTGTCTGTCTGTCTGTCTGTCTGTCTGTCTGTGTGTGTGTGTGTGTGTGTGTGTGTGGTATAGGTTCCGCCCCCCGTGGCGCAATCACCTCATATGGCACATTTTTGGAACCGGGTTGACCAGGGGAAGATCATAAGCCTACTTATGAGATGATTCGATCACTTTTTTTTTTTCTTTTTTTTTTAGCAGCCTATTAGCGATAATTGTGAAAAAAAAAGTGGGTTGCGAGAATTGAGGAAACCTTGATGTAGGGTGATGGGTAATGGGTGAGTGAATGGGTGGGGTGATGGGTAATGGGTGTGGGGTGATGGGTGAGTGAATGGGGGGGGTGATGGGTTGGGGGTGATGGGTGATGGGTGAGGGAATAGGTGGGGAGTGATGGGTAATCTTATAATAATATAAGCGAAAGTGTGTCTGTCTGTCTGTCTGTCTGTCTGTCTGTCTGTCTGTCTGTCTGTGTGTGTGTGTGTGTGTATGTGTGTGTGGTATAGGTTCCGCCCCCCGTGGCGCAATCACCTCATATGGCACATTTTTGGAACCGGGTTGACCAGGGGAAGGTCATAAGCCCACTTATGAGATGATTCGATCACTTGTTGGTTTTTTTTTTTTTGTTTAGCAGCCTATTAGCGATAATTGGAAAAAAAAAAGTGGGTTGCGAGAATTGAGGAAACCTGATGTAGGGTGATGGGTAATGGGTGAGTGAATGGGTGGGGTGTGGGTAATGGTGTGGGTGTGATGGTGAGTGAATTGGTGGGTGATGGTTGGGGGTGATGGTGATGGTGGGGAATAGGTGGGGTGTGGGTAATGGTAAACTCTAGCGAAATGTGCCTCTTGGTCCTGTTGGTCGGGTTGTGTGTGGATGTGTAGTGTGTTGTGTGTCTGATATTTTCCGCTTCCCTTGTGGCGCAATCACCTCATATAGAAATTTTGAAACCGGGTTGGACCAGGGAAGGTTTTAAGCCTTTATGTGAGGATGAATCCGATCACTTTTTTTTTTTTTGTTGAGCGTACTTAGCGAATATTGGGAAAAAGTGGGTGGGAAGTTGAGGAAACCTGATGTGGGTGATGGTAGGGTGAGTGAATGGATGGTGATGGGTAATGGTGTGGTGGTGATGGTGAGTGAATGGTGTGGGGGTGATGGTGTGTGGTGGTGATGGTAGAGGTTACGGACCATAGTGGGGGGTGATGTATATAAAATATAACGAAAGGGTAGTTTTAGTCCTGTCTGTGTCTGCTCTGTTGTTGTTTTCTTGCGCCTTTGCGTTTGTGTGTTGGGTGTGTGTGTGAGTTGATAGGCTTCCGCTCCCGTGGCGCAGTAACCTCTAGGACATGTTTGGGAACCGGGTTGACCGGGGAAGGTTATAAGCCCATTATGAGATGATCGATGATGTTTTTGTTTTTTTTAGGCAGCCTTAGGGCGATAATTGGGTAAAAAAAAGTGGTTGCGAAATTGGGAACCTTGATGTAGGGTGATGGGTAATGGTGTAGTGAATGGGTGGGGTGTGTGGTATGGTGTGGGGTGATGGTGAGTGAATGGGTTGGGGTGATGGGTGGGAGTGATGGTGATGGTGAGGGAATAGGTCGGGGTGAGGGAAGGTAATATAAGCAGTATGGTGATCGTCCTTTTTTTTTTTTTGGTGCTGTTGGTATTGTCTGGAAAGGTTCCGCCCCTGTGGCGCAATCACCTCATTGAAAATTTTTGGAACCGGGTTTACCAGGGGAGGTTTTAAGCCCATTTATGAGATGATCCGATCACTTTTTTTTTTTTTTTTTAGCAGCCTATTAGCGATAATTGGAAGAAAAAAAGTGGGTTGCGAGAATTGAGGAAACCTTGATGTAGGGTGTGGGTAATGGGTGAGTGAATGGGTGGGGTGATGGGTATGGGTGTGGGTTATGGTAGTGAATGGGTGGGGGGTGATGGGTTGGGGGTGATAGGTGATGGGTTAGGGATAGGTTGGGGGTGATGGTAATGGTAATATAAGCGAAAGTGTGTCTGTCTGTCTGTCTGTCTGTGTGTGTGTGTTGTGTGTGTGTGTGGTGTGTCTGGTATAGGTTCCGCTCCCCGTGGCGCAATCACCTCATATGAAACTTTCTGGAACCGGGTTGACCAGGGGAAGGTTTTAAGCCCAATTATGAAGTGATCGATCACTTTTTTTTTTTTTTTTAGCAGCCTATTAGCGATAATTGTGAAAAAAAGTGGGTTGCGAGAATTGAGGAAACCTTGATGTAGGGTGATGGGTAATGGGTGAGTGAATGGGTGGGGTGATGGGTAATGGGTGTGGGGTGATGGGTGAGTGAATGGGTGGGGGGTGATGGGTTGGGGGTGATGGGTGATGGGTGAGGGAATAGGTGGGGGGTGATGGGTAATGGGTGAGTGAATGGGTGTGTGGTGATGGGTAATGGGTGAGTGAATGGGTGGGGGGTGATGGGTAATGGGTGAGTGAATGGGTGGGGGGTGATGGGTAATGGGTGAGTGAATGGGTGGGGGTAATACATACATTTCTACATCCATGATTTCAGGAAAGTTAGAAGGGGCTATCTGGAGAGTCCGTGTTTGGTGGGCCGAAGGCCCACCAAACACAGGTGGTGGGCCGAAGGCCCACCACCAATAGCCCTCCGCAGGAGCTAGCCAAAAAGTCCGCCCGGAGGGCGGCTTTGCGGCTAGTATATATATATAAATGATGCACTTTCCGACGACTCTTGTGGATGTGTAATTAAGTACATTTTACTTATTTTCCTTTACAGAATACATCACCTGAACACGGCTGTACGTAAGGCGCACGTAACCCCGCCGTACTCGCCCCGTAACTTCCAGGTGAGAGAATAAAGAAATAATCTCTCTCTCTCCTCTCTCTCTCTCTCTCTCTCTCTCTCTCTCTCTCTCTCTCTCTCTCTCTCTCTCTCTCTCTCTCTCTCTCTCTCTCTCTCTCTCTCTCTCTCTCTCTCTCTCTCTCTCTCTCTCTCCTCCTTAGTATTACACAGGGGCGATAATGATACATAATGTGTCGTCAAATGTTGATATACAATGACACACGAGCCGAGAGAAGTGGTCCGTAATTGACAAAACAAATAGAACTACGGGGGGGGCACTCAGTAGAGCGCATACCTCCGCCCGAATATTTAATCAAATATACGTGTATAATTTGTATATATATATATATATATATATATATATATATATATATATATATATATATATATATATATATATATATATATATATATATATATATATGCACTCAGTATGAGCGCATACTTCCGGCCGAATATTTCATCAATTGGTTGCCATGGCAACAGTTCGCAATAGATTTCATCCAAAATTGAATCAGTTCTTCCTTATACCAAATAGACTTAGTATACCGAGTTTGGTCCAAATATATTGGTAACTTTTCGAGAAATCCTATACACTAACAGACAGACAGACAGACAGACAGACAGACAGACAGACAGATCGGGGTGAAAACATAACCTCTCCAACTTCGTTGGCGGAGGTAACCAGCAAATTTACTTCAATCATTTATGCCACTCGCATTCTCTTACTAATCAATAAACGGTCACCTAACCAGTCACGAAATTTTGTTAGCCGTCGATGCTAACTTGAACTGGGTGGGATAGTGTCTGAAATGTGCTTAAAAAGTTGTTAAAAACTTGATATTAAGCTATTTTCTGAGAGTTAATATCCTGCACTTTTACAATGCCATTCATTTTGATGGGAAAGGGATCTACTCCGTCACATCTGGCATTATGGTATTATTTCGGTAGTGGGCATTATGGTATTATTTCGGTAGTGGGCATTATGGTATTATTTCGGTAGTGGGCATTATGGTATTATTTCGGTAGTGGGCATTATGGTATTATTTCGGTAGTGGGCATTATGGTATTATTTCGGTAGGGGGCATTATGGTATTATTTCGGTAGTGGGCATTATGGTATTATTTCGGTAGTGGGCATTATGGTATTATTTCGGTAGCGGGCATTATGGTATTATTTCGGTAGTGGGCATTATGGTATTATTTCGGTAGCGGGCATTATGGTATTATTTCGGTAGTGGGCATTATGGTATTATTTTGGTAGTGGGCATTATGGTATTGTTTCGGTAGTGGGCATTATGGTATTATTTTGGTATTGGGCATTATGGTATTATTTCGGTAGTGGGCATTATGGTATTATTTCGGTAGTGGGCATTATGGTATTATTTTGGTAGTGGGCATTATGGTATTATTTCGGTAGCGGGCATTATGGTATTATTTTGGTATTGGGCATTATGGTATTATTTTGGTATTGGGCATTATGGTATTATTTCGGTAGTGGGCATTATGGTATTATTTCGGTAGCGGGCATTATGGTATTATTTTGGTAGTGGGCATTATGGTATTATTTCGGTAGTGGGCATTATGGTATTATTTCGGTAGTGGGCATTATGGTATTATTGTAATTTATATTTTTGTAATTTATTTTTTGCATTATGGTATTATCATAATTAGATTACAATCTCGAGCCAGTCCTTTGATATGTAAGAAAAAAGGTTACGTCACGATTTTGTGCCGAGCAAGTCGATAGTTAGTGAGATCTTTACACTTATACCCATGGAAGGAACGCTGATGTGAGTTCTGACGAAATATAATCAACCACTGACAGCCGCTGAGTGTGGGCCGCCCCTGCCACACGCTCTTCATAATACAGGCTTCATATTATACAGGCTTCATATAATATAGGCTTCATATAATACAGGCTTCATATAGTACAGGCTTTATATAATACAGGCTTCATATCATATAATACAGGCTTCATATAATAAAGGCTTCATATAATAAGGCTTCATATAATAAAGGCTTCATATAATACAGGCTTCATATAATAAAGGCTTCATATAATAAAGGCTTCATATAATACAGGCTTCATATAATAAAGGCTTCATATAATAAAGGCTTCATATAATAAAGGCTTCATATAATACAGGCTTCATATAATAAGGCTTCATATAATAAAGGCTTCATATAATAAAGGCTTCATATAATACAGGCTTCATATAATACAGGCTTCATATAATACAGGCTTCATATAATACAGGCTTCATATAATACAGGCTTCATATAATACAGGCTTCATATAATACAGGCTTCATATAATACAGGCTTCATATAATACAGGCTTCATATAATACAGGCTTCATATAATAAAGGCTTCATATAATACAGGCTTCATATAATAAAGGCTTCATATAATACAGGCTTCATATAATAAAGGCTTCATATAATAAAGGCTTCATATAATACAGGCTTCATATAATACAGGCTTCATATAATACAGGCTTCATATAATACAGGCTTCATATAATACAGGCTTCATATAATACAGGCTTCATATATACAGGCTTCATATAATACAGGCTTCATATAATACAGCTTCATAAAATAAAGGCTTCATATAATACAGGCTTCATATAATACAGGCTTCATATAATACAGGCTTCATATAATACAGGCTTCATATAATAAAGGCTTCATATAATACAGGCTTCATATAATACAGGCTTCATATAATACAGGCTTCATATAATACAGGCTTCATATAATACAGGCTTCATATAATACAGGCTTCATATAATACAGGCTTCATATAATACAGGCTTCATATAATCCAGGCTTCATATAATACAGGCTTCATATAATACAGGCTTCATATAATCCAGGCTTCATATAATGCAGGCTTCATATAATACAGGCTTCATATAATACAGGCTTCATATAATACAGGCTTCATATAGTACAGGCTTCATATAATACAGGCTTCATATAATACAGGCTTCATATAATACAGGCTTCATATAATACAGGCTTCATATAATACAGGCTTCATATAATACAGGCTTCATATAATACAGGCTTCTATAATACAGGTTTCATATAACAGGCTTCATATAATACAGGCTTCATATAATACAGGCTTCATATAATACAGGCTTCATATAATACAGGCTTCATATAATACAGGCTTCATATAATACAGGCTTCATATAATACAGGCTTCATATAATACAGGCTTCATATAATACAAGCTTCATATAATACAGGCTTCATATAATACAAGCTTCACTTAATACAGGCTTCATATAATACAAGCTTCATATAATACAGGCTTTATATAATACAGGCTTCATATAATACAAGCTTCATATAATACAGGCTTCATATAGTACAGGCTTCACTTAATACAGGCTTCATATAATACAGGCTTCACTTAATACAGGCTTCATATAGTACAGGCTTCATATAATACAGGCTTCATATAATACAGGCTTCATATAATACAGGCTTCATATAATACAGGCTTCATATAATACAGGCTTCATATAATACAAGCTTCATATAATACAGGCTTCAGGCATAATACAGGCTTCATATGATACAGGCTTCAGGCATAATACAGGCTTCATATGATACAGGCTTCAGGCATAATACAGGCTAATACATCACGTTTCTTCATAATAATATAGTTTAGCAATGAAACGAGGCAGAGTTGGTTCATCCATAGCCGGCTCAGATTCCAAGCAAATCACTTTCCCCTCGCAGTGAACCACCAACCTTGCCTCCCTCACACGCGTTTCTGTCACGTGTCTGCGCCGAGTAATGGACACAGGGACGAGCAAAGCCTTTAGAATTAGGTTAAATAATTATAAAGGCTTTGGGCACGAGTCAGTCATTATCAGGACATGTCAGCAAATTCACAGTTTCTGATCTCAACTTCGCGTCGTGATATCTTTGGTGGCATTTATGGTCGTGAGGAAGCAGGAGAATGAACTTGAAAATGAAGGTTAGGTTAGGTTAGGTTAGGTTAGGTTAGGTTAGGTAAAGCTAGGATAGGTTAGGTTAGGTTAGGTTAGGTTAGGTAAGGTTAGGTTAGGTTAGGTTAGGTTAAGTTAGGTTAGGTTAGGGAAAGCTAGGTTAGGTTAGGTTAGGTTAGGTAAAGCTAGGTTAGGTTAGGTTAGGCTAGGTTAGGTTAGGTTAGGTTAGGTTAGGTAAAGCTAGGATAGGTTAGGTTAGGCTAGGTTAGGTTAGGTAAAGCTAGGTTAGGTTAGGTTAGGTTAGGTTAGGTTAGGTTAGGTAAAGCTAGGATAGGTTAGGTTAGGCTAGGTTAGGTTAGGTAAAGCTAGGTTAGGTTAGGTTAGGTTAGGTTAGGTTAGGTTAGGTTAGGTAAAGCTAGGATAGGTTAGGTTAGGCTAGGTTAGGTTAGGTAAAGCTATGTTAGGTTAGGTTAGGTTAGGTTAGGTTAGGTTAGGTTAGGTTAGATTAGGTTAGGTTAGGTTGGGTTAGGTTAGGTAAAGCTAGGATAGGTTAGGTTAGGCTAGGTTAGGGTAGGTAAGGCTATGTTAGGTTAGGTTAGGTTAGGTAAAGCTAGGTTAGGTTAGGTAAGGTTAGGTAAAGCTAGGTTAGGTTAGGTTAGGTTAGGTTAGGTAAAGCTAGGTTAGGTTAGGTTAGGTTAGGTTGTTCTGTCACCTTACTTTCAATACTTCTATTATTTTTTTTTTTATTCCTACATTTCATCCACTATACTCTATTATCCTTTGCAAATTATTTATCTTTTCGTCCTTTCCCCGCCTCCTATCCTTCTTACCTTCTCTTCCTACCTTTGTTTCTATCTTTTCAATCTTCCCTTTTTTTCTCCCTTATTCAACTCGATTAATCTTCCCTCTTCTACTCTTCCATTCTTCTCCTCTTCGTATACATTTCACTATTTTTTCTCTCTCTTCTTCTTTCTGTATTATTCCACTTTACTTTCCTTCCTTTCTCTACTCTTCTTATCTACTACTTATTATCTACTACTACTACTTCATCTACTACGTATCCTCTATTATCTGACTTCGGGAAGGACTTGTGTTATTATGTGTTCAAGCAATGCGATCTGTTTGATTCACGTGGGAAGTGGAACTCATTTTGGGGAGTTCCTTATATAGGACTTGACAGATCCGTAATTGCTTAAGCTCAGTTACTGCATGTAGCTATCGACACGAAATGACTCGGTAAATATACATTGTAAATGGTTCTGGACGTGCACAATACGGTGTTCTTGGTACTAATAAATATGGTGGTGCACAAGAACCCTTTCCCAGCTTTATCTCTTAAGCTTCTTTGGAATTTCTAGATATTCTTTTATTGCCCGGCCACGTGACGCGAGTATCACCACACACACACACACACACACACACACACACACACACACACACACACACACACACACACACACACACACACACACACACACACACACACACATACACACACTGAGAGGGGGTGGCAAGGTGTGTGTGTGAGGGGGGAACTGTATAATAGTATAATATGTTTCGTAACTCCACAGCACTTAGACCCATCTGGGAATGTGCCCTGCAGTGAGCGTTATGTCGGGCCAGCCAAAGCACCACAGGGCCCCGTACCGAGCATATCTACGGCACACCAGGTGGGGCTTTTGTTTACAGCGGGGTAGACTCATTTATTATGCATTTTAATTAGCCTCCAGAACACTAGCCACAGAGAGGGTAATGTTTATCCTTGTGGTTAGGGTTAATACTGATAAGGTGGCAACGAGGGTTTACATCTGTAGCAGTGACTCGCATGTATAGGATAGTATTACACACACACACACACACACACACGCACACATACACACACACACACACACACACACACACACACACACACACACACACACACCTCATCTACTCGGTGTTTAGAAGAAAACTATATGAACAAAAATACCCATGGAAAAATAGTTAGTTAAGATAGGTTAGATTAGGTTAGAGTAGGTTAGGTTAGGTTAGGTTAGGTTAGGTTAGGTTAGGTTAGGTTAGGTTAGGTATAGGTTAGGTTAGGTATAGGTTCGTAGTAGTTAGGTTAGGTAGGTAGGTAGTAAGGTTAGGTTAGGTTAGGTTAGGTTAGGTTAGGTTAGGTTAGGTTAGGTTAGGTTAGGTTAGGTTAGGTTAGGTTAGGTTAGGTTAGGTTAGGTTAGGTTAGTTTAGGTTAGGTAGGTTAGGTTAGGTTAGGTTAGGTTAGGTTAGGTTAGGTTAGGTTAGGTTAGGTTAGGTTAGGTAAGGTAAGGTTAGATTAGGTAAGGTTAGGTTAGGTAAGGTTAGGTAGGTTAGGTTAGGTTAGGCTAGGTTAGGTTAGGTTAGGTTAGGTAAGGTTAGATTAGGTAAGGTTAGGTTAGGTAAGGTTAGTTAGGTTAGGTTAGGTTAGGTTAGGTTAGGTTAGGTTAGGTTAGGTTAGGTTAGGTTAGGTTAGGTTAGGTTAGGTTAGGTTAGGTTAGGTTAGTTAAGATAGGTTAGGTTAGGTTAGGTAAGGTTAGGTTAGGTTGTTCTGTCACCTTACTTCCAATACTTATATATATATTTTTTTTTTCATTCATACATTTCATCCACTATGCTCTATTATCCTTTGTAAGTGACTTTTCTTTCGTCCTTTCCCCGTTTCAATCCTTTTTACCTTATTTTCTGATCTTTTTTTGTATCCTATCAAACCCCTTTTTTATATATTCCACTCGATTTTTCTTCCCTCTTTTACTTTTCCCTCCTTCTCCTCCCCATACACTTGTCACTCTATTTTTCTCTCTCTTCTCCTTCCTGTATTATTTCACTTTACTTGTCTTCCTTATTCTATCATTTTTATCCTCTCATATATGAATGATTTCCTTTTCTGTTCAATTTTTTCTCTCCTCTCATAATCCCTTTCTCACCTTCTGCATTTTATTTTTTTTTCCTTTCTTTTCTTCTTATATTATACATTTACTTCTTGTCTTCTTTTTATTTTTATTTATTTTCCATTTTCCTCCTTTTTTCCGTATTTTTCCGACCTTTTTTTACATTTATTATCTTATTTTCCTCTCCTCTTCTCTCCTTTTATCCAGCCGCTCCATGTATATCCTTTATCAATATTCTTATTTTTTCTCCATCTCCCTGCTTTATCATGATTCCTTCTGTGTATACTTCGCTCTAACTACAACACGTCATCGACACCTCTGCTTGTATTAACTTTGCCTCAATTACTTTTTCACTGCCTTCTTCCTATTTACTTTTTCCCTTCCTTGTATCCTCTTTTACCAGTGTAGGTTTTTTTCTAACTAATGAAAACAAGACGAGAATTCAAAGTCCAATAAATACAGAGTAAAAAAGTACGAGAAAAACTTAAAAGAAAGAAAGAAAAGATATGTCGTCAGATATTTTAAGTGCTTTTTCGTAACATGATGCTTTTCTCCCTCTGAAATGCGGCAGATGGATAAAGTTGCACCGGTACTAAGTTATGCCGCTGGCTGAAATAATACTAGCAGTGTGTTGTCCTGAGTGTGTGACGACAGTGTGTCATGTTAGCTACGTATTCAGCATCATGTCATTTATATTTCGCATGTATCATAACTAAAATAACTGTATTTCTCTGTGATGTCTCTATTTTTATATTCTAATGCAATGGTATTTTTTCTGGTTTAAGCATGAAACTGGCCACATCTTTCCTTTATGTCACATCTTTGTCTATATAGCTATACCATATCACTTTATATTTCGCATGATTCATAACGAAAAAAACTTTATTTCTCTGTGATGTCTCAATTTTTATATTCTAATGCGATGGTTTTTTTTCTGGTTTAAGCATGAAACTGGCCACATCTTTCCTTTATGTCACATCTTTGTCTATATAGCTATACCTTATCACTTTATATTACGTATGATTCATAACGAAAAAAACTTTATTTCTCTGTGATGTCTCTATTTTTATATTCTAATGCGATGGTTCTTTTTCTGGTTTAAGCACAAAACTAGCCACATCTTTCCTTTATGTCACATCTTTGTCTATATAGCCACACGCCACCAGCACATCACGTCTCACATTTACGTTACATCCCTTCCAAGATATGTCCGAACATCATTTATCCCACCAAATGTAGAAGAATATAAACAAACTCAGCGATGTCTTTATCCTCAACCCAACGGATTCAAACTGGCAAAGCGTAGATTTAAAAAGGATATAAGAAAAAACTGGTTCACAAATACGGTGGTAAATGATTGGAATGGACTCAGTTATCAGGTAGTTAGTGTGGAGTCATTAGGGAGCTTTAAAAGGAGGCTGGATAAATTCATGGATGGGTATAAAAGGTGGATGTAGGTAGTATTAAGTAACAGGAACTACCACGTGTAGGTCTCGCGGCTTCTTGTAGCTTCCTTATTTTCTTATGTTCTTATGTAACCTCGTCCGGATCTCCTTATCAAATCGTATTGTATTACATGATTGAGTCAAACTTGTTGTCTCTTTGTTTTATGTAATTGTAATTTTTATGAATTTATTTTTATTGTAGTTACTTTTATCATATATCTGTCTTTTGATAATATTGTACCATATTTTTCTTT
>JACEEZ010009768.1:520000-525000 GCA_016584305.1 Chionoecetes opilio | reverse complement strand
CTATCTTTCTCTGCGTCTGTCTTTCTCCTCTGGTCTATAGTAGCGGGGTGCAGTCAGTTCGTACACAAGTTGTTTCGTACACCAGTTGATTCGTACACCAAAAAGTTGTTTCGTAGTCTATAGGAAACCATAGTCATTTCGTACACTCAGCTCAGAGTTGAACTTGATTACTAGAGTTACGAAACGACACCAGGTATGTACGAAAAACTCAAAAATCAGTGTACGAAATAACTAACAAAACCTGGGTACGAAACAACTTGTGTACGAAACTCCCTGTAATCTTAGTAGCACATCCCCTTCCTTTACAGTCCCTCTCTTCCCTCTCCCTCTCCTATATCTCTGTTAATTATCCCTATCACCCTCACAGATCCCCTCATTCTCTGTCTATCTTGTATCCTATCTGTTCGTTGCCTTCCTCCTCTTCCTCCTTGTCGGTCTCTTCCACTTTCTATTTCTTATTATCCTTCTCCTCCTCTTCTTCCTTCTCCTCCTCCTCCTCCTCCTCCTCTTCCTCTTCCTCCTCCTCTTCCTCCTCCTCCTCCTCCTCCTCCTCCTCCTCCTCCTCCTCCTCCTCCTCCTCCTCCTCCTCCTCTCCTCCTCCTTTTCCTTCTCCTCTTTCCCCTCAAACCCTTCTTGCAACTTTTCCATTTTCCTTATCTTCTTGAACGCCCAATCTCCCCCTCTTTTTCTTCCTCCTCCTCCTCCTACTCTTCTTCCTCCTCTTTTTCCTCCTCCTCCTCCTCCTCCTCCTCCCTCCTCCTCTTTCTCTTCCTTCTCTTCTTCATCCTTTTCTTCCTATTCATTCATATCCTCATACTCTTCATCATTCTTCAACTCTTACTCTTCATCCACCTCTTCCTCTTCCTCTTCCTGTTTTCTGTTTTCATCCATCTCCTCTTCATTTCATATCCGGCATCATCGATGACCAATACTCGTGTGAGGGAGAACGCCGGTGGTGTGTGTGTGTGTCTGTGTGTGTGTGTGTGTGTGTGTGTGTGTGTGTGTGTGTGTGTGTGTGTGTGTGTGTGTGTATTCATCTAGTTGTTGTATTTTACAGGGCCAGAGCAATGCTCGTGTGGCCCCGTCTCCATATCAACATTTTGATCATTCATCCTTAGTGCTTTGTGTTGGCCGAAGCCAGCACCCCGGAGAGCAGGTCACAAACCCCGGCTAACACCCGGTACCCATTCACTGCTGGGTGGACAGGGGCTCGGATTTTTAAGGAAACAACCCATCTGTTTCCGTTCCGTCCGGGGATCGAACCCGGGACTTCTCGGTTGTGAATCGAGCGTGCTTCCCTTACACCACGGAGTACCGGAGTGTGTGTGTGTGTGTGTGTGTGTGTGTGTGTGTGAGAGAGAGAGAGAGAGAGAGAGAGAGAGAGAGAGAGAGAGAGAGAGAGAGAGAGAGAGAGAGAGAGAGAGAGAGAGAGAGAGCTAGAGAGAGAGAGAGAGAGAAATAGACAGAGAGAGCGAGAGAGAGAGAGAGAGTGTTGAGTGCTTTGAGTAGGAAATGATGTTAACTCAACCTAATATATTCAGAGTTAATCCGAGAGATAGAGAGAAAAAAAAATAACAGACAGACAGACAGACGCAGAAACAGACGAGCGGCCTCAAGGAACACACAATGATATCTTATTAACATTTAAACTTATTTTTCTATATTTTTCAGGAATGCTGGATTATATATCACACATTAAATTTTCCTGTCATATGGATTCAACTAAGAATAAGAATGTAAGGTGAGACGCGAGACTTAAGAGGGACAGACGGATGTAAATGTTTTTTTTTTTTTTTATTGTTTTATATGATAATACGTACATTAGATAGATGTTTTATTATCGTTCTTTTGAAATTCAACAAGACGACACAGCGTTATACAATTGAAAACATAAGAAAAACATAAGAAAATAAGGAAGCTACAAGAGGCCGCGAAACCTACACGTGGTAGTTCCTGTTGCTTAACACTACCTACATCCACTTTTCATCCTCATCCATGAAATTATCCAGCCTCCTTATAAAGTTCCCTAATGACTCCGCACTAACTACCTGTCTACTGAGTACATTCCAATCATTTACCACCATATTTGTGAACCGATTTTTCCCTATTTCTTATTTGAATCTACACTTTTCCAGCTTGAATCCAATTTACAATGGAAACTTGCACCAGAGAAATAATCATAAGGCGCTGGATAATTCTGAAAATATATTCCATTACCTGCATGTTCAAACCGTAAAATGTATTAGGTACTTAGTGAACGAATTAATTATCACCACTCATTGTTTGACATATACAGCTTCCCTAAACTTGACATTACGTACCTTTATTATAACATTGATGTATCTTTATGCAGTCTATCCTTTTGTAGAACGTGATTGAAAGAAAAAAATGTCACCTTAACACAATCAAGGAAAAGGAATACACACCTGCATTTTAGTCCCATACATATGTCACATATACTTACGTTTGAGTAAGAGTGGAAGACGTGGCGCCGAGCGGATGGCAAATCAAAACACAAGGTTGTTTTATAACGTAACGTGGCATGGGCGTGACACGTCATAGGAATAATCTTAAAAAATATAAATGATTAGCAGAAAAAGGTGCATGCATGAGATGTACATATAGGGATAAACATATGTGCCTTTAATGCCAACATGCATATATGTGTGGATTAAGGCATAGGCTTAGTATGCTCTGGACAACTCGACACCTTTATACTAGGAAAAGAATGTAATCAATTAGACGAGACTCCTATATCAATGTATCCAGTCCATCACATCCATAATGTTTTTGTTCCGCGACCTTGTTTCGGGTATTGACTCGTGTTGTTTGTGGATTCATGGGGACTGATTTATAGCGTTCGTGATGATGTAATAACAGTGTTCGCGTCCACAGGCAAGACGTTATATCGACACCACTTGGGCAGAGAGAGAGAGGGGGAGAGGGAGGGAGAGAGAGAGAGAGAGAGGGAGGGGGGAGAGAGAGAGATAGGAGAGGAGAGAGAGAAAAAAGAGAGAGGGGGGAGAGAGAGAGAGAGACCCAAAGGACCACCCCCCCCCCCCACAACACACAGTACACACACACCCACCCCACACACCACACAAAACGTACACCACCAACACACACACCAACACACCCCCACACCACACAAAAACCCACCCCCCACACACACACAAACCCCACCCCCCAGCCCCCCCCCACACCAACACCCCACCCCACACCACCACACACACACCACGCACACACACACCCCACCACACACACAAAAACACACACAAAACCAAACACCACACAAACACCACACGCACACACACACACCACACAACCACACACACACCACCCCACCACACACACAAACACACACAACACACACAACACGCACAACCCCACACACACACCACACACACACACGCACACACAACAACACCACCACACACAAACACACCACACACACACAACAACACCACATATTAGTAGCTCCATAAAATACGAATCCTACGTAACATTTTTCCAAATAAAGGGGTCGTAAGTCTCCCTTTGATATCATATTGTTTTTTTATTCCTATTACCCTAATTTGGGGCTTTACCCCCGACGGGCCATTTTATTTCCCATAATTTTTCATCATAAAAGTGCATTATGTGCATACAATTTACGTGGGAACTAACTGCAGTAAACATTTGGTTCTTCTCCAACGCGCCAAAGACACGTTGCAACTCTCCATCACTTGTTTTCCCCTTTTTCCCCATCCCCCACTTTTCTCCCCCCCCCTGGAAGCATTTTATTTTTTTAGGCTATTGGACTCCTTATATATTCCTCCATACCTTCCTCCAGCCTTCTCTCCTCTTCTCTTTATATTCCTTTAGTAACCTTCGATGTTGTTTCATCTCTCTCTCTCTCTTCTCTTCTCTCCCCTCCTCTCTCTCTCTCTCTCTCTCCCCTCCTCTCGCCGTGGGTGGGGAGGGTTGGTAGGAGTGGTTCGCAATGTGCAGCGTCCCCCTGTGCATTCGGTCAGCGGTTCGAGCCGCCCATTCGTGGACGTGGGGGCGCTTGTATAGCAAAACCTTTTAGTTGGGATTTTTAAAATGTCTAGAAGGATGAAAATCTTATTTATCTCTCTTCTCTCTCCTCCCTCTCTCCTTCCCCCTCTCTCTCTCTCTTCCCCCTCTCTCCTCTCTCTTCTCTCTCTTTTCCTCTCCCCCCCCCCTTTTTCCCCCCCCCCTCTCTCCCCCCTCTCCTCTCTCTTTTTCCTCTCCTTTCTCTCTTTTCTCTCTCTCTCCCCTTTTCTCTTTTTCCCCTCCCCCTACCATCTCCTACCCCTTCTCTTTCTTTTTTCAGCTTACATTGTCCTTCCCCTTCCCCTTACCTTCTCCTTACCTACCTTCCCTTCCCCTTACCTTATATTGTCCTCCTACCCCTTCTTCCCTTCCTCCCTATACCGGCCCCAATGACAACACACGATTTTAAGAAGTGTCGCCTCACCACACGCGGAATCATAACTTTTCACTACCCTTTCGCCAAACCATCGTCCTCGTAGGCCAGGCTATTGTGGAGTTTATTTATCGCCCTAATAAAACACGAGGCGTCGGTGGCTGCTCATTGTTTCGTCGGGAAATAATAATTCACATCAGTTCACCCATCCCATCCAACATTTCCCGCCCAAACGTATTATTATTATCATTATTCTGAATGGCGCTCTTTCATTACCCAAGCTTTGATATTTTCGTCATTCTAGTATAGTCACCTTAGTAGCCTACGTTACCTTGTTTTTTTATCCACCTTTCCTGTTTTGCTATTATACCGCCTTGTTTTTTTCTTTTTCTATGCATTTGGATATACAGTCTACGCAAAGGAAATAGGTATAAGAAAGTATCTCTGAAAATAAATATCTCTAAAAATATATCTGTAAATAATAATATCTCTAAATATATCTCTGGAATAAATATCTCTGTATAACAAGCCTCCGTATATAAGAGTACAGGGCTCATTTCCTTCTGTTTTC
>JACEEZ010009768.1:500000-512500 GCA_016584305.1 Chionoecetes opilio | reverse complement strand
GAATCTGCGACTCAGTGACTAAGTAAAACACAGAGAACACTTTCATCAATTGGATATTACATACAAAACAAGACTCTTCTGCTTCTGTACAGGCCAATATTTCTTTCATGAACTATTCTGGTAACATTGTCTGGCTAAAAGGTTAGTATCGGTGTTGAATTAACGATAAGAATAAATATAAACTCTAATATTGAATAACAAACACTCAATGTTGTTTGGAACCAGCAACAAAGTAATATGAATCTTAAATGCAAACAGACAGTAAACAAACAAACACTCAGCCGCATGAAAATCAGTCTTGCATAGAAGTAAAAACAAAGAAAACAATACTCGTTACTGAACAGCAGAAGCGTTGAAGCGACTATTGGACTTGGACTATTGTACGTATAAGCCATGCACTCAATACGTTAAGAAAGACATAATGTTCATACCCGGAACGTTCTCATCTATAAGTAATACTCTGAACGATGGTAGTGGCGGCTTGAATAATATTTAGAATCTGTCTGTGCACTCAACGACCCTCACACCCTCCCACCTCTCACCTCCTCCATTACCTCCCCTCCAGTCCATTTACCTCCCCTCTGCCTGTCCCTCCCTAGTCCTGGAGAGATATGATCAGTGGTACACTCTCTCTCTCTCTCTCTCTCTCTTTCTCTCTCTCTCTCTCTCTCTCTCTCTCTCTCTCTCTCTCTCTCTCTCTCTCTCTCTCTCTCTCTCTCTCTCTCTCTCTCTCTCTCTCTCTCTCTCTCTCTCTTTTCATCCCTCCTATTTCTTTGCGTTTATTTACAAGACGAGAACGCAAAACTTAGTACAAGCTGAGTATGTGTTCCCGTTTTTTTTTATTTCTCTCTCGGTCTGTTGTATTTTTTTTTTCTCTCTCTCTCTCTCCTCTCCTCTCTCTCTCTCTCTCCTCTCTCTCTCTCTCTCTCTCTCTCTCTCTCTCTCTCTCTCTCTCTCTCTCTCTCTCTCTCTCTCTCTCTCTTAATGTTTCTGTGATGACCTACGACTAATGGTGAAGAGGATGGCATATGTTCGCGTGTTTACAGACCACCTCCCTCCCTTCCCTGCCTCGCCCTTCCTCTCCCTAACCCCACCCTGCTTTCACCCTCTCTTTCCCCTCACTCGTCTCCCTCTCTTTCTCTCTTCTCTTTGCTTCTTTATTCTCTCCCTCAACTTCATCATTCCCCCCTGGCCACCACAATCTTGGTTCTTCTCTATTTCATGAAGTTTTTACCTCGTAGCTTTCTCTCCCTTTCTCTCTCCCTCCCTTTCTCTGCCTGTGCTTTTCCTTTAGTCGATCCTTCCCTTCCTATTCTCCCCGTCCTGCGCCCGGTCAGCGTTGTGGATAATTACAGAGGTAGCTTGACACGCCCTTATTACGCCATACTAATTATATTTTTTGATGCTTCGACAGACAGAGAGGGGGAGAGAGACACACACAGAGAGAGAGAGAGAGAGAGAGAGAGAGAGAGAGAGAGAGAGAGAGAGAGAGAGAGAGAGAGAGAGAGAGAGAGAGAGAGAGAGAGATACAACAGACCGAGAGACAGATAGCAAAAAGGGGATCATAGTACTCAGCTTGTACGAGGTTTTACGTTTTCGGCTTGTAAATAAACGCAAAGAAAATAACAAGGAAGAAGAAATGGTAAAGATATGAGTGTGTGTATGAGAGAGAAGAGAGAGAGAGAGAGGAGAGAGAGAGAAGTGGAGGTGTATGTTGTGGCAGGTAATATTGGTCAACACGCCTCGCCGTTGACCACAATAAACTGGAGTGATCAATTCCCTGCCAGCCAGCCTGAGTGACTGCGCTGCTCCGGCCCCGGGGAGTGACGGCGTCTGAGTGATGCCCCGGGAACTGATTTATGACCAGGCTGCTAAGGGGCCAGAGCGATGTGGGGCGCGTTTCTGTGGGGGGAGGATGATGGGTATGCTTAGGAGCCTTAACGAGCTTGTAGTTGTTGGCTGCTTAAGGAGCCAGAGCGAGGTGGGGCGCGTTTCTGTGTGTGTGTGGGGGGGGGGGGGGGGGGTTAGAAGGAGAGGGAGGAATGGTTAGAAAGACGAAGATAAGACAGGTAAAGGTGAAGGAAGGAGAGGGAAGAATGGTTAGAAAGACGAAGGTAAGATAGGGAAGGATGCGCTACCATTACCTAACTCTGATTTCTTCATACGTACGCACAGAGTGGTATAATCAAATCGAGGTGGCTACAATGGGCTCTTGGAATTAAATGCAATCCTCCCCCCAAAAATGGAACGTTCGTTTATAAGAAACAAAAAATTCGTGAAGTGCAATTAAGGTCAAACCAGAAAAAAGGAAGTGGAAATCGAATCAAAGACCTTTTTTACAAGTTCTAGTTGGAGGGCAAGGGGTCGGGAGGCTCGGGCGTGCAGTGTGCGGGGGGCTGTGTGTGTAGGGCATGGGGAGGGCGTGGGGAGGGCGTGGGTAGGGCGTGGAGAAGGCGTGGGGAGGGCGTGGGGAAGGCGTGGGGAGGGCGTGGGGAAGGCGTGGGGAGGGCGTGGGGAAGGCGTGGGGAGGGCGTAGGGAAGGCGTGGGGAGGGCGTGGGAAGGTGTGGGGAAGGCGTGGGGAGGGCGTGGGAGGCTCAGCAGCTTCTTCACCTCATCCACGAATAAACTGACTTTTCCACAGCAGAGAAAAACCACCCAAACCTCCACCTCATCCCTTGAAGGCGGGAGATGAGATGGCCTCGTTAAGAACCCTGAAACAAGACGAAACACACGGTAGCCTTCGTCCCTCCCGCTGGGTTTCTTATAATATTTGCACAACCTTCACCTGGACTCCGGGAGATGGCCAGCTTCCCCACGCGACTTCGACATTCAAGCAGCTCACCCGGGCGGCCCAACGGGATTAGCTAGGCAACGAAGGGCGTGGCTGAGGTGGTAATGAGTGTCTGATGAGCCTACCTCTGGGGGAACCAATTAGCCTCCCGCAGCGCTGATGACCAGAGAAGCGCCGCGTGTGGAGGGTTGAAGCATCGCGTGGATCAGTATTTTTCTCAACTACCATTACCAGCACCATCAACGCTACCATTACCATTGCTATTATTACCACCATTTAGTATTTGCCTCCACCATTACCATCACCATCAACGCTACCATTACTACTGTTATTACTACCGCCATTACTACCCACCCCCCCAACCATCCTTCACTGTATACCACTGTAACCTCATCTTCGCCCTCTCCACCATCATCACCATCATCATCGACACCATAATGTGTCATCAGCCTTTAAAAACACCCCTTCGTATCCCGTTGCCTTTTACTCACAAACCAAAAGCAAAGCGAGAATCTACTTCACAAAATCCAACACACAAAACCAGTAACACTTTTCGCTTCTCTGTGACTCATGAGAAAAAGATCGCAAGAAATTATGAAAAGAATACCAAAGTGGAGACTCGGTGGGGAAGTGAGTTAGCGTCTTGTCGGAACTGTTTATTCTTGGCATTATCGAGTTTGTGTCTAAACTTGTGACCTGTGTCGTGCGGCGAAATCTTGGCTTTTGTGCTGCCACCGCCTTTGTCTCCCCCCTCGCACCCCGTTGCTCGCATGTCGAGTTTGTCTTCGAAAAACATGGAAGCTGGTAAGGCGGAGGGGTTAGGTCTCATGTGACTTTACTGCTGTGTTCCTCAATGTTTTCTTGACACTGGAAAATGGAGCAGATTGTTCACTTTTGCACTTGTGGTAGGTCGTGCATCGTCCAGAATACCGTGATTACTGTTTGGCGTGTTGCCTTAACCCCTTAACGCCCAGGTCTTTCTTTTCCTTTACAAAATAGTCTGTTGTTAGCCCAAAAAAAATGAAAAGTAACTTAATATACCAAATTAGCTACTATTAGACATTGATTGATACTAAACTTGTCATTATCTATAAAATATTGCTTATATTCATTCAAAGTCGTCTAATAGTACCAAAATTACAATGAAAATTACGTTCTGGGCCTCAAGGGGTTAAGTCTATTTTTTTTCTAGCGAGAAAACTCTAAATAAAAGATATAACTAATGCTGCATGGTGATGGTGGCATGATCATACAGGGTTAGAATATTAATATTGGTTCAGGGATCGGTGATTCAAAATATGGCGACGTTAATTGTTGTTCACTCAATTGTCAATAGTCGTCCAACAGTTTTTATTTTTTTATTTATTCCTGTGTTTCCTGGTTTCTGTGCGATGGAGTGTTTTATTGGATCAGTTTAAGTGCAGATATAGCTTTCATTAAGGCATCAAAGCTATGATTATTTTTGTCATATATCTTGTTTCACTGTTTCCAGTTAAAAAGGGATTCAGAATATTAATTAACGTTTTTGTAACTAAAATTTAATGCAAGGCCACTTTTCCAAGGTTTTTTCTAACCACATTGCACATGGCAGACATTTATTAATCTGCAGTATCACGAAGAAGTAAATTCACTAGGGAAGAAAAAATATGCAAAATCGGATAACAGATACGTTTTATTTGGTTTAGTTCATTTATTGTCATTGTCGTCACGTCATGTTTCCAAAAGAGAGAAACAGACAGACAGACAGACAGACAGACAGACAGACAGACAGACAGACAGACAGACAGACAGACAGACAGACAGACAGACAGACAGACAAACAGACAGACACAGACAATACTAACAGATAAAATAGCATAGAGAGAAAGACCCACCGACAGAAACAGACAAACAGACAGCCGGACAGACAGACACAGACAGGAGACAAGGAGACTGGGTCATAAAGTACAGTTTGGTGAGTCAGTCCATGTTGATAGTCAGGTCGAGGAGAAGCCACTCGAGGTTGTCTAATTAAATCTTGGGGAGCGATTTGCAGGCGCTGCTTAATGAAGAGGGTGATCGTATAGCGGGACTTTAATTATCTGGGGCCTCAGGTGAAGGGCAGCCTCGGTAGCAACTCCGCGACGACCTCTCTCCGCCCTTACGAGGCATTCCGGGTCATCTTCTTGCTGAGACACGAGGATTTGTCTAATTAATCCTAGAGATTACACTGAGCTTGCTGTCCTTGTTGTGATGGGCGAGGGTGACGGTGCGGGGAGGCGAGTGAAGGCCTGGCGTGTCCATCCCGCTGGTCATTCGTTACCTCAAGACACACACGATCTTGATTTTGATCTTGAGTTGGGAGGCACTCAGCGCTAACTGTCGGTGAGCCTTTGGTCCGGCGTTCTCCCATGCAAAAATAACCACACATAACCACATGCACACATACGCCTTCAGCCTACACGATGACTCACCTTTTTTTTCACCTTATTTCTTTGCTTTACGCCAAATGATAGCCCTTGATCTATTTCATATTTACTTCTCTATACATGTTGCACTTATCTGCTATAGTATTTTAGTTATAAAAAAAATCATCATTTAAAAAAAAAATCAAGGCATACCCCTTGCAAAATTTGCAATATTTTTTGAAAAATAGATTTACTTAAAAATTAGTTCCTAGCAGTTTTCGGGCATGTTGAACACGAATCTGGAGTCAGTTTTCAGTTACAATGATTAGAAGTCCCTATTTCAGCCAATTCACAATGACATGATACTTCCAGATTTTCCTTAAAAACAAACCACAAATTAGACAAAACTTACTACAAGACATAAAAATATAATAGGAATTGCTAAATTAATCATTACTTCAATTCAATGATCGATCAGTATTAGTATTTTCAGTATTAGTATTATTATTATTAATCCCTATTTGAGCCACCCATGCGATTGTCAAAGTACTTTGACATAAAAAACCTAGGAATACTATAGCAATCCTGTGGGACTTATAATGCCCTCCCATGACTCCTGTAGGATGCGTGAAGGAGCGAAGAGGCTCGTGAAGGACACTGAAGGATTGTACACAAAGCGAAGGATACTTAAAAAAAATAGTTCTTCCTCCTCCCTTTCTTCTCCTTCCTCCTCCTCCTCTCCTCTCCGCGGGGATCGAACACAGGAACGACACATACAAGCTCTCGCCTCTACCAACCGAGCTACTTTGACTTTGACAGGGGGGAGGATTATGTTGGGGATGACTAACTCGACGCTCATACGCCCTTAAAGCAAGTAGGACACGTGAAACTTCTATGCTGCTGATATGCAAACTCGAGATCAAGGGGAGAAAGGTTATATGATGCAAGACAGGATAGATGTGGTAGTTGTTTGAAACGCCTGTAAATCAAAAGATCAATATGAGTAATGGCGTAATGTTTGTGCATAAATGTTGCTTATTCGTAAATATATACTTTTTTTTTTATTATTATTTGGAGCCTATAGCGCCTGTAGGCTTATAGAGGTCTTGATGTTGGTTGAACACGCCCGTTGGTGGCGCAGGCTGGATTTTTATAGTGACACCTGTGGTCTTAGGTGAAGATCCCGTTTTCCTTGACTGCCATCTCATAGCTCTCAGATGTTTCTTAATTAACAGAAATCTGGTAAGAAATTAAACTGGATTATTAGTAGTGCATCTATATTCTCTCTCTCTCTTTCTCTCTCTCTCTCTCTCTCTCTCTCTCTCTCTCTCTCTCTCTCTCTCTCTCTCTCTCTCTCTCTCTCTCTCTCTCTCTCTCTCTCTCTCTCTCTCTCTCTCTCTCTCTCTCTCTCTCTCTCTCTCTCTCATGTCTGGTAACCTATTCTCGTGTACATACAAGGGAATCGTTTCACCCCAAATCGTTAGTTCAGGAACAAACACAACACGTTTATGCGTCGCCTCCACGTACAATAAACAAGGCAGGGAGACCCGAAGCCAACCTTGTCAGAGGAAACTACCTCATCCAACCTCGTCTTATGAAGTTAGTAATGGAAGTGTATGTGTGAGGTGATTTAATGTAATTTAGCAATAATTGACAGTCCATCCATTCATCTATCCAGCCATCTATTCATTCATTCATCCATCAATCCACCCATCCATCCATCCATCTATTCAGTCATTCATCCATCTATCCATCCATCCATCTATGCATCCATCCATCCATCCATCCATCCATCCATCCAAAGACTATTGCATACAGTATACATTAGTCTTTGATCCATCCATCCATCCATCCATCCATCCATCCATCCATCCATCCATCCATCCATCCAAAGACTATTGCATACAGTATACATTAGTCTTTGATCCATCCATCCATCCATCCATCCATCCATCCATCCATCCATCCATCCATCCATCTATTCATCCATCCATCCATCCATCCATCCATCCATCCATCCATCTATTCATCCATCCATCCATCCATCCATCCATCCATCCATCCATCCATCCATCTATTCATCCATCCATCCATCCATCCATCCATCCATCCATCTATTCATCCATCCATCCATCCATCCATCCATCCGTCCGTCGTTTACAGAGTGACATCTTTACCGTATTTTCATTGACGTCAACAATTTTATAAAAAACACCAGTCATATTTTTTTTTTATCTCTCTCAATGGTCATTACTGTCGGTCACATCACTTATCTGCGATACTCACAAGAAAGAGCCTCATTTGTCGGCCTGGTTTCCCTTCCTTTCGTACATTTCTATACCACAAAATCTATATATCACTATGTATATACGTATTTTCCCCCATATAAATCATCACAACTGGACGCTTTTCTTTGCTGCTCACCGAATAATCTTAACTAACCTGCCAAGAAAGTGCCTCGTTATGTGACTCCCCATCTGTATTTCACCCCCCCCCCCACCCAACCCCCCCTACCACCCCCACCCAACCCCCCCCTACCACCCCCACCAACCTTCTGGAAATATGGGTTTACATGTTATTATATACTAGATTCCTCGACCTACTATGCTATTTCTATCCCTCCCAGTAAGGCGCATTACACCGAAAGCTATATTATCCGGGAAGCCATAAAGGTGCAATGACCTCTATTGGTTTACATGACCTGATGTTGGAGGGTTACGTGTACAGGTAACCTCATATGGGGTGCAAAAGTGTATGTGTGTGTGCGTGTGGGTGTGTGTGGGTGGGTGTGTGAGTGGGTGTGGGTGCGTGTGGGTGTGTGTGTGGGTGTGTGGGTGTGTGGGTGGGTGAGAGAGAGAGATAAAAAGAGAGAGAGAGAGAGAGAGAGAGAGAGAGAGAGAGAGAGAGAGAGAGAGAGAGAGAGAGAGAGAGAGAGAGAGAGAGAGAGAGAGAGAGAGAGAGAGAGAGAGAGAGAGAGAGAGAGAGAGAGAGAGAGAGAGAGAGACTTTGACTTTGACTTTGAATTTTAATTGACCTTTGTAACATAATATCATAGTTCTTATACAATATTGTATCTGAAGCCCAGGTCTGTTGAGCCGAAGCTCTTATACAGGCCTAATCGCTTATAAATTCTAGCAAGCAGACTTGAGCTAAAGGCCACCGACTTTACGGCAGAAATATATTCCTAAGACAGAAATAAAGTACATATTATGCATATTTATACACAAACACACATACACATTACACATGCAGGCTCTTTGTACAGAAAAATAAAACATTATGTATATGACTATATACATACATACACGCTTATTTATACATTTGAAGACACACGTACACCACATATACACATACATATACATCTATGCACAAAATGCGTACATACATAAACACTCGCACACATGCACATGTTCATATACATACACACATACACACACACACACATATACATACATATACACATACATACACATACATATACACATACATACACATACATATACACATACATACACATACACATATACATAGAGAGAGAGAGAGAGAGAGAGAGAGAGAGAGAGAGAGAGAGAGAGAGAGAGAGAGAGAGAGAGAGAGAGAGAGAGAGAGAGAGAGAGAGAGAGAGAGAGAGAGAGAGAGAGAGAGAGAGAAGGAACACGAAAATCAGAACAAGGACAAGAAAACAAGAGATAAACAACAAAACTGAAGGAAAAAAAGGAGAAAGACTCACGTATATAGGTGCGTAAGTGGAAGAAGAATAACAATAATTGAGAAGAAGGAGGAAGGAGGAATAGGAGGAGAAGAAAGGAGGAGCTTAGCTTAGGCCATCTTCCCTCCCTTCCTTCCTCCACTCCCTTGCGACAACATAATCAATGGCACCTCTTGTCCATCCATCATGACTTGGACGTTGCAGCTCCCCACGTCATTAGCGGGGAAGCCTTTGTGGCCGCTCTTGTTATCATGCGTCTTGGTCACCTGATGAGGGATTCCGCGCGTAGGCCACAGTTCTCCCGCCAAAGAAAACGGGATGACACACAACAATGCACGAATCGATGACTTAGATATATCGTCCCAGAAACTCTCATTAATTTCTCCCTCGCCCTCTCCCTCGCCCAACTAAGGTGTATAAGCTGTTGTTTAATAATTTCGTCGTTGAGTTTATTGATTAGCTGGTAGTCATTTGTTTTGGTGCGACGTGTCACCGAGAGTCTTTCTAACAATGGATGTACATCGCTGACTTATACACTGTCATTTGTTTCCCTGGTCCTCCTCCTCCTCCTCCTCCTCCTCCTCCTCCTCCTCCTCCTCCTCCTCCTCAACGCAAGAATGAACACTATACTAACGAGGTGAATATGAGCACACTATAACAGCAGTTTATTTCCCCCTATATGGAAATTAGCCATGGAGGAAACTGCCACAAGAGATGAGATGTTAAGGAAAAAAAGAAGGAATTTATAATTAACCCCGTGAAGCCCAGAACGTAATTTCCGTTGTAATTTGGTCACCATTAGACGAATTAAATGAATATAAGCAATATTTTATAGATATGACTTGTTTAGTATTCTTGTCGACTAGCTAATTTGGTATATACAGTTACTTTTCGTACTTTTAAGGCTCGACAACATATACGATTTTTATAGTAAGGAAAAGAAATGGGTCTCAAGGATTTAAGGGGATTTAGAAAAAAATAATGATGAGTGAAAAATGAACAAGGCCTCAAGTTAGACTACACCACTGCACTCGCCACACCTAGGTAGAAAGACCACAACCAAAAATAAAAAAGCAAATACAAAAACGAGCGAGGTAGGATAGTCCACCTAACACCCCTTTATGGTCGCCCGTAAAAACACGCCACGTTTATATTAGTACAAAAAAAAAAAAAAAAAAAAAAAAAAAAAAAAAAAAAAAAAAAAGAGTAGCCTTCATTTTGTAAGGTTTCGTTTTTTTTCCTCTCTGTATCTCTCTTTCTCTCTTTCTCTCTTCTCTCTTTCCATACACATCGTAAGCTAAAGTAGACTCTTTGTGAGGTTTCTTTTCTTTCTTTTTTCTTCTTCTTCTTTTCTCTCTCTCTCTCTCTCTCTCTCTCTCTCTCTCTCTCTCCTCTCTCTCTCTCTCTCTCTCTCTCTCTCATCTCTCTCTCTCTCTCTCTCTCTCTCCCCTCTCTCTCTCTCTCTCTCATCTCTCTCTCTCTCTCTCTCTCTCTCTCTCTCTCTCTCTCTCTCTCTCTCTCCATACACACCATAAGCAATATTTAGATACTTACTCCAGGTTCAACAGGGAATAGAGGAAGGAAAACACATCATCATCACCATCATCATCACCATCATCATCACCATCATCATCATAATCACCATCACCATCATCATCACCATCATCATCACCATCATCATCACCATCATCATCACCATCATCATCACCGTCCGCTAACCCCTACACCTTACCGTTGTTATTATGCTTCTACCAGGTACTATCAGTGTACAAATGAAGAGAATAAAAAGGAGACACGGTATAAAACAGTGTATAAGAAAGCGAATTTAAGACCAGTCACGCAAAACACGCCAGCAATACTCTCCACGGATGTATTGCATGCAGTCCAACCTCCCAACATATAGCATAGGTTCTGTGCCCTAAACTAACATTCAGATGCGGAACTCGCCCCCTTTCCTAAGCTATTGGCAGTGGTCGGAGTTAATAGCAGGAATAGCTGACACAATAGGACGTGAGATTGCCCCGCCAACCCCTATTACGCGGCGCCTCCCACAGATCCCTCCAGCAGCCTCCACGCAACCTTCACCTTGCAGAGTTACCTGAAGCAGCGCACAGTCTCACCGTCGATAGCACCAACACGGAATGCGGGAATCTGTCTGTCTGTCTGTCTACCTGTCTGTCTGTCTACCTGTCTGTCTGTCTACTTATGTTTATTTGTATACGTATAAATTATCTAGTCATCTGTTTTTTCATGTGTGTGTATTCGTTTGTATTGGTATCTTGTCTGTTTATTTATGCTTGTTTGTAAAAAAAAAAAATTATCTCGCACTCGCTCTCTCGCGCTCGCTCGTTCTCACTCTTTCGTTCTCTCTCTCTCTCTCTCTCTCTCTCTCTCTCTCTCTCATTCTCTCTCTCTCTCTCTCTCTCTCTCCTCTCTCTCTCTCTCTCTCTCTCTCTCTCTCTCTCTCTCTCTCTCTCTCTCTCTCTCTCTCTCTCTCTCTCTCTCTCTCTCTCTCTCTCTCTCTCTCTCTCTCTCTCTCTCTCTCTCTCTCACACACACACACACACACACACACTCCCTCTCACCGGAAGAATATCAGATAAAAAAGACCCATTCTGTTAAATTAGTCCAAGCAATTAATAAGTCATTCCACAACCTTGTCGAGTGACTCATATAATTATAACATCCTGCACGACCCATGAGTGTTCGTGCTTCATTTCTGATCCCACTTTTATCACCCCATGTCTTTTATCACAACAGCTTGCATAATATATAGTATACTTTACTCCCTGTTTGCTGCGTTCATCAAGCATAGAGTCAATCAATAACGGTATACTGTGTCGTGAAAGACTCTTGCTTATTTAACTAAATCAATCCTTGAATATTGGATCCTTGAATATACCCGATGGAAGTGGTGGCTCAGAGGATGGCGGTGGAGAAATGTTTATAATAATAATAATTTTAGTTTCACCGAAAGGCTTAGGTTACAGTAAAAAAAAACCATAATATACATACATGAGTCAATGAACTGATGTACTAAAGCAAATAAAAAGATAATACATACAGGTGGACAACATATACACTGCTGTACATATAAAGTATACGTATATGTACACCTGCGCTAACCCCACATTTTGTAGCTACAAACAGCAGGCCCAGCCACCACTGTTGTATCGATCCACATATACATATATAGGAAGGTTATAATCCCATAGGTTATAGGAAAGTAACAAGAAAACACAAGTAACAGAACTAACCGAATATTTCTAACCTATATTTCTAACTAACTATTTCTATCTAAAATGTATATTTCGAGCTAACCTATATATCTGCATTGCTTTTTTTTCTCTTGATTCTTTCCGATTACCGGCGGTGCATGGGTGGTCTCTGTGGCAGCGAGGTGGGTGGCCTTTGTGATAGTAGTAGTAGTAGTAGTAGTAGTAGTAGTAGTAGTAGTAGTAGTAGTAGTAGTAGTAGTAGTAGTAGTAGTAGTAGTAGTAGTAGTAGTAGTAGTAGTAGTAGTAGTAGTGGTAGTAGTAGCAGTGGTTTGTGGGTGACGAAGTATGGGTATCACATTGTACAGTGCGGGTAGCCGGATGTTGAGTGTCGAAT
>JACEEZ010009768.1:460000-495000 GCA_016584305.1 Chionoecetes opilio | reverse complement strand
CTCCCTCCCTCCCTCCCTCCCTCCCTCTTCCTCCTCCCCAAATGAGAACAGATCACTTTTCTCCACCTTTCTTTTTCTCATCTTTCATTTTTCCATTACATATCTCATAATAATCCTCTACTTCCTCCTCGCTACCTTACTTGTAGATTAAGTCATGTCGTACCTGTAATTCCCACAAGCAACCTTTTTTTGGACATTTAACTTCCTTTGTCTTTGCCTAGCCACCCTTTGATCCCCTTCTCACATTTCCCTCAAGAAGACCAGTTAATCTCTAACCCTCCTATTCTTTGCTTCCATTTTTCTCCTTTTCTTTCATCTTTTATGCATCTGTGTTGAAGTATTGCGATAAAGGGATGCGCCTTGCTGTGTATCATGTATTGTGCACAAGAGTCCCCTCGCTGGTCTCCCTGGGGATTACATTTCGAGAGGGTTTGTCTGAAAGGTTTGTGTGTGTGTGGGGGGGGGGGTATGTGTGTGTGTATGTGTGGGTGTGTGTGGGGATGTGGTTGGGTGTGTGTGTGTATGTGTGTGTGTGTGTGTTTATGTGTGTGTGGGTGTGGGTGTGTGGGTGTTAATGTGTGTGTTGATGAGTGTGTGTGTGTGTGTGTGTGTGTGTGTGTGTATGTGTGGGTGTGTGTGTGTTGGTGTGGGTGTGGGTGTGGGTGTGTATAGTTTAGTTTTCATGATTTCTTCCATTTCTTGCAGCTTTCGCCCATCGGCCTCATCTGACAACGGGCGTGGGAGCATGTGAGGTAAGCACTGTGGGCGTGATGTATGTATGTATGTATGTATGTATGTATGTATGTATTTATGTATTTGTGCATGTATGTATGTATATCCGTTATGGGATCAGAAGTTCTGCCATGTTGAATTCATGTTGCCATATATTCATTAACTGCATATATACCAAATAGACAATGCTAATTTTTTCGTCCATATCTTTACAACACCTTCAAAATTAATTATTGTTGACAAAAAATTCAATTAATTGCGGATAAAAAAATTCATACCAAGGAAAAGTAAACAGCAGCTTCTTTGTTTTAAGCTTTTCCTGCAAGTTCAATTTCCTACATTCGCAAGCTGGCAGGTTTATCCCTTCATATTCCTATTTTGTTATTACAAAGGTTAAGAAAACTCAATTAAGCCAGCTATGTCGGACAGGACCATACAGCATCGAGGCGCAACACTGGCCGCGTCACCACACGAAAAGGGGGAAACTTAGGAAATGCTGAACATATTGTTAGAGCAGCGGTTCTTAGCCTGGGGGGCGTGGGTAATCAACTACGGGGGCGTGGGTAATCAACTAGGGGGGCGTGGGTAATCAACTAAGGGGGCGTGGGTAATCAACTAGGGGGGCGTGGGTACTCAACTAGGGGGGCGTGGGTAATCAACTACGGGGGCGTGGGTAATCAACTACGGGGGCGTGGGTAATCAACTAGGGGGGCGTGGGTAATCAACTACGGGGCGTGGGTAATCAACTAGGGGGGCGTGGGTAATCAACTACGGGGGCGTGGGTAATCAACTAGGGGGGCGTGGGTAATCAACTACGGGGGCGTGGGTAATCAACTAGGGGGGCGTGGGTAATCAACTAGGGGGGCGTGGGTAATCAACTACGGGGGCGTGGGTAATCAACTAGGGGGGCGTGGGTAATCAACTAGGGGGCGTGGGTAATCAACTAGGGGGGCGTGGGTAATCAACTAGGGGGGCGTGGGTAATCAACTAGGGGGGCGTGGGTAATCAACTACGGGGGCGTGGGTAATCAACTACGGGGGCGTGAGCCAAGAGAAAAAAAAGAAGAACTGACAAGTATTTAACTTGAAGCTCGGCCTTCGCTCTAACATGAAGCTTGCTCGCGAGGGTGAGTGAAAAAAGTCTGTATAGCGCAGCAGGTATGTGTGGAAAACTCTGCGGTGACACCTTGCCATGTTTAACTAACTCCGTATACTTTTGTGCAATATTATTTTTTGTGATTATTATTATTATCATCAGTATTATTATTATCAGCATTATCAGCATCGTTATCATCATAATTATTTTGGATATTTTTATTATTATTGTGTTTGTGGCAAAGAGTAAAATATGAGTATTGTGCGAGTAGAAAAAAACTCAAATTGGCTCGCCCCTCTTTTTTATTTTATTCTCTTACTGTCTTCTTTATAGGGACTGGTAACTAAGTGGGCTTTGTGTTACTTTGCTGTGCCCTTGGCCAGTTCTTTGTGATGTAAAAAAAAAAAAAAAAAAAAAAAAAATAATAATAATAATAATAAATAAATAAATAAATAAATAAATAAAGGAGTAGAAAAAAAAAAGGCGTAAAAAAGTATTGTGATTTACGGCAAAGTGTTAGGTTGTAATAGTGAAGGAAGTACAGGGGATGTTGACAAGGCATGATTTGCGAACCTAAGAAACAGACAGTGTTCGTTAAGGTATACATGTCGCAGCGGCGGAACCCAGGCAGGCAGAAATAAGCCATGGAGCGGGGGAGGAAGGGAAGACGGTGGGCTATAAGGTCTTGAACAGAGAGGACTAGTATGGACTATAGTGAAAGGTGAAATATCTATATATAGTATGTCTCTAGGGGCGAGAAAGGGAATGATTTAGAAGGTTGTGTTGCCAATTATCTAGTGTGAGTGCAGGATGTGGAAATCAAATTTAAGGTTGATAAAAGAGAATATATGTAGAGAAAATCAGAATAATAATGTAAGTACTGGAAGGTTTAAGAGAGAGAGAGAGAGAGAGAGAGAGAGAGAGAGAGAGAGAGAGAGAGAGAGAGAGAGAGAGAGAGAGAGAGAGAGAGAGAGAGAGAGAGAGATCCAACCAAAGTTAATGTACTGGAAGGAATCAGGCAATGCTGTTGTAATCTTGACATAGAAACATTACTGAATAGAGGATGATACAAGAATGCCGTGGTCCTGATTAGAATGGGTAAGGTTAAGGGGAAGGCTAAAGACGGAGATGCACTGTTAAGGATGCAGCAAATCGTAAATGGCGAAGCATCAACCAGGACATAAGGCGTCCAGGGTGCAAGGGACTGAACTTGGAATCATGAAGGGTTGTCGATACTCTGCTGTTTTTTGGGAAGCCAGGCGTTACGGTGGTCGCCATAATTGTTTATTCCTTGTCACTACTGGTTGTTGAAAGTCATGATAAACAGTAAGAAAGCCTTGAACAAATTGCATTGATATTTAATCATGCCTCGGCGACTCACAAGGAAAGTGAATTCTTAAAATCCTTGAGTCTGATGAAGATATGATTATTACAGAACCGGACAAAGACAAAGACAATTGATTAGATAGAATAAGAAAGAAAGAGTTACAGGATCAAAAGAAAACAATGAACGTAATTTACAATATCATGAAAGTGTGCAGTTCAATGTGTTTATTTTTGTTTGTGTAATATGAGGACAATATTGATAGAACTCTCAGTTTTCAGAACGTCATTAATTAGCTCAAATATATGATCGACTATTTGCATCAAGTAGTCTTATCTGAATTACAAAAAAAGTCATATAAGTGAGTGACCATCAAACCAATACTCCTGCCTTTATTTTCTTCTATTTTTACATCACAAAGGACTGGCCAAATTAATCAGATTAGGACTGACCTAATTAAACGTTTACGCACACTTGACCTAATTTTGCTCCATACACAGTGAGTAGAGCAAAGCAGTGAATAGCACACACATACGTACATACATCTATAGCCCCATTTAATGTTGACTCTATTTTTTTATTTTGTGTGTGTTTTCTTCTCTTCTTAAACTATCTATTATGTTTCCTCATCTCCTCTTTCTCTTTATTCTTCTCTTCATTATGTTTCCTATTCTATCTACGTCTTTTCTACAACTTCTACGTATATCTTTTTCATTTGTGTTTAAAGTATAGCATCGTGAACCTTAGGAAGATTCTCTGAAATGTCTTGCCTTGGGTACAGAGCAGGAATATAGAATACACGAGATGAAAATGTCGTGGGAAAGTCACGTTTCATTATCGATAGCAACTTGTATCTTTCATTCATTGCGTTAAGACTGCTTCATAAGGGCAGAGTAGAGAGAGAGAGTAGAGAGAGAGAGAAAGAGAGAGAGAGAGAGAGAGAGAGAGAGAGAGAGAGAGAGAGAGAGAGAGAGAGAGAGAGAGATAAAGAGGTAAGGAGAATGAAATTAACGGGAAAAGGAAGAAGAAGAACCCAAGTATAGATTTTTTATATTGACGTAACGATTGAATTGGCTTGTACGGCTGCCTATATATTTCCCTTCATACTCCCCCTCCCCCCTCCCAGCCACACTCTCCCCTCCCCTACCCTCACCCCAACGTCTATTTACCTTAATGTTACTTCCCCTCCTCTCTTATTCTTTCACCGTCCTCTTTTTCCTATCTTTATTCTTTCTCACACTTTACATTTCGTTAATCTACTGAGTCTACTCTATCTCTCGTCACTTCCTTTCATCAACCTATTTACTCTAACCTTCATCCTCTCTTCCATTCCCTTTATCCTCTCCTTCCTCTCCACTACAAAACAAAAAATAGAAATTGAGAATACCGAAGGAGTGTTTATCACATCATTAGCATTACTTATCAATGATACACTACGGAAATATTCTAAAGTTATCCTTTGCAAATTGTAAAACTTGCATATATGTGTGTGTGCATGTGTGTGTGTGTGTGTGTGTGTGTGTGTGTGTGTGTGTGTGTGTGTGTGTGTGTGTGTGTGTGTGTGTGTGTGTGTGTGTGTGTGTGTGTACTGTACAAAAGAAAAAGAAAAAGATACGCTATATATACGAACTGCCATCAACAGCACCACTACCACTACCACCACCACCATCACCACTACCACCACCACCACCACCTGTACGGGTCGTTAATTGAGTGTTTGCCGTCCTGTCGCCTGATTGGTTCTCTACACAGCCAATGGGAGACGTGTTCTGCCCCAGCGTTAATCTTTAAGAGCTACTGGTGCAATGTCTCTCGAAGCCTCTGCCTACACAACACTCACCTACTTTTTTCCCTTTTTATGTGTGTATCGTATTCATTATCAATTTCAAGGTTGAAGCGTGAGACTAAAAAAGACACTATTAGGAATAAAATACGGATATCTACTAGTTGATAACAAAAACTAATAAGAAGAATTGTATACGAAGGCTTTGTATACACAGCACTCACCTCCTTTTTTACTCTTTGTATGTGTGTATCGTATTCATTATCAATTTCAATGTTGAAGCGTGAGACTAAAAAAGACACTAATAGGAATAAAATACGGATATCTACTAGTTGATAACAAAAACTAATAAGAAGAATTGTATACGAAGGCTTTGTATACACAACACTCACCTCCTTTTTTACTCTTTGTATGTGTGTATCGTATTCATTATCAATTTCAATGTTGAAGCGTGAGACTAAAAAAGACACTAATAGGAATAAAATACGGATATCTACTAGTTGATAACAAAAACTAAAAAATAAGAATTGTATACGAAGGCTTTGTGTACACAGCACTCACCTCCTTTTCTACTCTTTGTATGTGTGTATCGTATTCATTATCAATTTTAACCCCTTGAGGCCCAGAACGTACTTTTCATTGTAATTTGGTTACCATAAGACAATTTTTAGTGACTTTAATTAATATTATGACCTGTTTAGTATCCTTGCCCAGTAACTAATTTGGTATATTCAGTTACTTTTCGTAATTTTATGGCTCGTTAACAGACAAATTTTTATAGCAAAGGAAAGATCTGGGCGTGAAGGGGTTAAGGTTGAAGCGAGACTAAAAGAGACACTAAATGAATAACCCAAGTTGTTGTGCAGGACGAGGATGAGTTAGAGTTTTGGTAAAGAAAAGCAAAAAAGCAACGTAATAGAAAGAGAATGAGTAAGAAAAGGGAGCGAGTCCATACTCTTAGAGACACACTCATTCCATTTAATATGGGTATCTACTATATTATTATAGTCGATAACAAAAACACTAAACTAAACGAACTCTTCGGCAAATTTGATATCCCTTTTACTTCCTCGTTTCAGTTTTTTTATTTGCCAAAAACAATACCAAAAAACGTGTTACCATTAGTTCTAACCCCTTCACGCCCAGATCTTTTCTTTGATACATAAAATTGTCTGTTGTGGGCCATAGAATTACGAAAAATAACTTAATATACCAAATTAGCTAGTGGACAAGGATACTAAACAGGTCATATATATAAAGTATTGCTTATATTCATTTAAATCGTCTAATGGTAGCCAAATTACAATAAAAATTACGTTCTGGGTCTCAAGGGGTTAAGGGTATACGTTTATTTTTCTCCCAGTAGTAACTTCTTTTCCAATATATTTTTCTGTCTTTTTTTTCTTCGTTTACAAAAACATCGTATGATCTAAATGTATATACGCGATTCTTATTATATAATGTATCGAAATTAAGTTCGTCAATATGTCACCTTGTTGTTTTTTTCTTTTCTTTTCTTTTTTCTTTGTTAAGGACTATAGTCTATTTTTTATAACGAGGTGAAAAATCCTGACCCCTTGCTGCTTACTGACTGATATTTGATGCCAGGAGAAGGGAATACTACGCTTCTTCTAAATTTCAGCTGTATTTCATCATAGTTAACAATATTATCAAGTAAACATAGGCATCATTTTAAGCATGAGACCTTATGATAGAATATAATGTTTGCCTCGTTAAAAAAATAGACTATAGTGAGTATAGTGTACTGTATGGTGTATCGACCATTATAAATATGTGTCGATTACTACTTCGCGCCGTATTCGATTTCAATAACTTGTATGTCTTGTTCTTAATTAATTACATAAGTTCAGCTCATTTCGTTTGTATTTTTTTATCTTTTAGTCAAATTTCACTTTTTTACTTTTTTACTGGTTCATATACATTTTTCCTTTGTTTCTTTCTATCTGCCCTTACCTTTTTTTTTTTTAGTTCATTCTGTCTGAGTTCCCTTTCGTTTTATTTAATGTTCTTTTTTTCTTCCTAACCCCTTTGTTGTTATGCTATGCGTTTTTTAGTGTTTTATTTCCTACATTATTACTTCTCATTGCATTTCCTTCCTTTACCCGATTACATATTTTTTAATCTTTTTTATTCAAGGTTTCTTCCATCCTCTCCGTTTATTCTTTTTCCCTCTTTTTTCACCCTTTTTATGTAAGTTTTGAGTTTTTTTACGTCGTCCCATTCTATTCAGGTTCCTTTTTTTTCCTTCCCTTCGCTACTTTCCCTTGTTCCTTCCCTTTCTCCATAAAAACACCGACCTCTCTCCAACACTCATTCCTTCTCTATCATATTTCACAACACACAACAACCATGGATTTGTTGATTTGTACTAATATGCTGTTTCGTTCTACAGTCGTTATTCATCGTATACTTAGCGTGTGTGTGTGCGTGTGTGTGTGTGTGTGTGTGTGTGTGTGTGTGTGTGTGTGTGTGTGTGTGGTGTGTGTGTGTGTGTGTGTATGTGTGTGTGTATCACGGTTTAAGTTACGCCTGATGCAATAACCTTATTTACTATTCTTACCTATTATTTCACCTTTGTCTTCGGTACAAGCATTTTTTTTTATGATGTGCCAACTATATAAACAAAAAAAATTGACTCCATCTCTTTATGTATACTCTATATGCACCACACACACACACACACACACACACACACACACACACACACACACACACACACACACACACACACACACACACACACACACACACACACGCACGCACGCACGCACCACGCACACGCACGCACGCACGCACGCACGCACCGCGCGCGGCGCGCCACACACACACAAACAAACACACCCACACACACACACACACACACACACACACACACACACACACACCACACACACACACACACACACACACACACATACACACACACACACACACACACACACACACACACACACACACATAAAGAGGACATTAAAAGAGGAGAAAAATTTAGTAGTAGTTTAGTTTAGTAATAATTTTGGAAAGAATGCAGTGTTAATCATCAATTGTAATAATTATGTAGTGTTGTGTGAACAGAAAGAAATCTTGCTCTTAACCCCTTGAGTCCCAGAACGTAATTTCCATTGTAATTTGGCTACCATTAGACGATTTTTAGTGAATATAAGCAATATTTTATAGATATGACCTGTTTAGTATTCTTGTCCACTAACTAATTTGGTATATTCAGTTAGTTTTCGTAATTTTGTGGCTCGACAACATACACTTTTTTATAGCAAAGGAAAGGTATGGGCGTGAAGGGGTTAACAGAAGAAATTGAAGTGTTCTCAGGTGTTAAACTGGCACGAAAGATAAGACGTCAAAAGAAAACATGGCACACAAGAAAAAAAAACCATCCCTGCATGCAAGTAATCGAAGAAAACACGTTGAAATCCCGTCCTATACTGGAAGCCTCCTCGTCCCAGCGGCGGGGAGAAGCGAGGCAAGCCAGGGAGGTAGCGAGGGGGCGAGGGGTTAACAGGGCGAAGGCGGAGGCGGTGCAGGACCCCGTGGAGCTGTCGGATCTGTGGGTCTGAGAGGAGGGGGTGCGAGGAGGCTTGTCAGACTGTAAAACTGTGGATGAGCTGGAGAAGGGAAGAGAGGGTGAGAGGGCGCCTGGTCGAGGGAGGAAAGGCACGGGAGCAGAAAGAGTGCTGGCTGGAGATTCTTGACAAGGGCAGGGCTATTGGAGAGAGAGAGAGAGAGAGAGAGAGAAGAGAAGAGAGAGAGAGAGAGAGGAGAGAGAGAGAGAGAGAGAGAGAGAGGAGAGAGAGAGAGAGAGAGAGGAGAGAGAGAGAGAGGAGAGAGAGAGAGAGAGAGAGAGAGAGAGAGAGAGAGAGAGAGAAGAGTGAGAGATATTGATATTGATATTGATATGTTTATTAGCCTCTTTATATACATATTTCAATACTGAGATTATATCCAACAAGTTGAAATATAATTCCAGATCCCTTGAGCAGAATTGACCAGAGAGAGAGAGAGAGAGAGAGAGAGAGAGAGAGAGAGAGAGAGAGAGAGAGAGAGAGAGAGAGAGAGAGAGAGAGAGAGAGAGAGAGAGAGAGAGAGAGAGAGAGAGAGAATTGTGTCACTAATTTCACTGGATTATCATTCCTTTCTGACATCAGACATATAGTTTCCTTCTTTAGTCTATACATACCATTCCAAAAAGAGTTGAATCACCATTGAATGCCATTAAAAATATATGACAATACTGATAGTGGAGCATCAAAAGCTGAATAGATATACAGACTGATGGAAGGAAAGATGCAAGCAAAGAGATGTAGACTTACCCAAGATCAATAGACTTTTAATAGATAGATAATAGATAATAGAGAGGATGACTATTAATCTTGGACCTACCTAGACTTGAAGGTTTGCTGCTTCAGTAGTGTTCGGACCGCAGGTAGACACGATAGATGGAAAAAGAGTGCATTTGTGAAGGGAAAATTAATAGGAAGACACAAAAATATGAGTAAAATATTAGTTCACTTGAGTATACTATAGTGTTAGGCCGCAGGAAGACACAATAGATGGAAAAAAGTGCATTCAGGAAGGGAGAATTAATAGGAAGACACAAAAATATGAGTAAAATATGAGTCCACTTCAGTATACTATAGTGTTAGGCCGCAGGAAGACACGATAGATGGAAAAAAGTGCATTTGTGAAGGGAGAAAGTAATAGGGAGACACTAAAATAGAGGTCGAAAAAATAAATAGGTTGAGCTGCAGTAATGATCAGCAGTAGGAGGAGACGTCCATCCAGCGAGGCTCAAGAGGCCACTTTACTCTATTTGTTTTAACGAGATGAAAAATCCTGACCCCTTGCTGCTTACTGACTGATATTTGATGCCAGGAAAAGGGAATACTACGCTTCTTCTAAATTTCACCTGTATTTGATCATAGTTAACCCTATTATCAGGTAAACATAGGCATAATTTTAAGCATGAGACCTTAAGATAGGATAGAATTTTTACCTCGTTCAAAAAAAAATAATAGTGTTGGTCCTTGCCCTCACCCTCCCTATCCCTCCTCTCTTCCTATCCCTAGTGGTCAAGAGGATGAATGTTCAAGTATATCTTCGGTAAATAGTTGGTATCGACGAGAGAGGAAATCTTTCTTGCACTCGGTTTTGGAAACATTACAGGAACTACCACGTGTAGGTCTCATAAGAACATAAGAAAGAACATAAGAAAATAAGGAAGCTACAAGAGGCCGCGAGACTTACACGTGGTAGTTCCTGCTACTTTACACTACCTACATCCACTTTTCATCTCCATATCGTCTCTCGTCTCACGGCCTCTTGTAGCTTCTTTATTTTCTTATGTTCCAGGGCCTCTTGTAGCTTCCTTATGTTCTTATGTTCCAGGGCCTCTTGTAGCTTCCTTATATTCTTATGTTCTACGGCCTCTTGTAGCTTCCTTATGTTCTTATGTTCCACGGCCTCTTGTAGCTTCCTTAGGTTCTTATGTTCCAGGGCCTCTTGTAGCTTCCTTATGTTCTTAGGTTCCAGGGCCTCTTGTAGCTTCCTTATATTCTTATGTTCTACGGCCTCTTGTAGCTTCCTTATGTTCTTATGTTCCACGGCCTCTTGTAGCTTCCTTAGGTTCTTATGTTCCAGGGCCTCTTGTAGCTTCCTTATGTTCTTATGTTCCAGGGCCTCTTGTAGCTTCCTTATATTCTTATGTTCCACGGCCTCTTGTAGCTTCCTTATGTTCTTAGTTCCAGGGCCTCTTGTAGCTTCCTTATGTTCTTAGGTTCCAGGGCCTCTTGTAGCTTCCTTATGTTCTTAGGTTCCAGGGCCTCTTGTAGCTTCCTTATGTTCTTATGTTCCAGGGCCTCTTGTAGCTTCCTTATGTTTTTATGTTCCAGGGCCTCTTGTAGCTTCCTTATGTTCTTATGTTCCAGGGCCTCTTCTAGCTTCCTTATGTTTTTATGTTCCACGGCCTCTTGTAGCTTCCTTAGGTTCTTATGTTACAGGGCCTCTTGTAGCTTCCTTATGTTCTTAGGTTCCAGGGCCTCTTGTAGCTTCCTTATATTCTTATGTTCCACGGCCTCTTGTAGCTTCCTTAGGTTCTTATGTTCCAGGGCCTCTTGTAGCTTCCTTATGTTCTTAGGTTCCAGGGCCTCTTGTAGCTTCCTTATATTCTTATGTTCCACGGCCTCTTGTAGCTTCCTTAGGTTCTTATGTTACAGGGCCTCTTGTAGCTTCCTTAGTTCTTATGTTACAGGGCCTCTTGTAGCTTCCTTATGTTCTTATGTTCCAGGACCTCTTGTAGCTTCCTTAGGTTCTTATGTTCCAGGGCCTCTTGTAGCTTCCTTATGTTTTTATGTTCCAGGGCCTCTTGTAGCTTCCTTATGTTCTTAGGTTCCAGGGCCTCTTGTAGCTTCCTTAGGTTCTTATGTTCCACGGCCTCTTGTAGCTTCCTTAGGTTCTTATGTTCCAAGGCCTCTTGTAGCTTCCTTATGTTCTTATGTTCCAGGACCTCTTGTAGCTTCCTTATGTTCTTATGTTCCACGGCCTCTTGTAGCTTCCTTATGTTCTTATGTTCCAGGGCCTCTTGTAGCTTCCTTATATTCTTATGTTCCAGGGCCTCTTGTAGCTTCCTTAGGTTCTTATGTTCCACGGCCTCTTGTAGCTTCCTTAGGTTCTTATGTTCCAGGACCTCTTGTAGCTTCCTTATGTTCTTATGTTCCACGGCCTCTTGTAGCTTCCTTAGGTTCTTATGTTACAGGGCCTCTTGTAGCTTCCTTACGTTCTTATGTTCCACGGCCTCTTGTAACTTCCTTAGGTTCTTATGTTACAGGGCCTCTTGTAGCTTCCTTATGTTCTTAGGTTCCACGGCCTCTTGTAACTTCCTTAGGTTCTTATGTTACAGGGCCTCTTGTAGCTTCCTTATGTTTTTATGTTCCAGGGCCTCTTGTAGCTTTCTTATGTTCCAGGGCCTCTTGTAGCTTCCTTATATTCTTATGTTCCACGGCCTCTTGTAGCTTCCTTAGGTTCTTATGTTCCAGGGCCTCTTGTAGCTTCCTTATGTTCTTAGGTTCCAGGGCCTCTTGTAGCTTCTTTATTTTCTTATGCTCTAACGCCACCCACCCGTCCACCCACCCACCGTGTTTGCATATCGTTAAGCCGCCTCACCGTGACCTTAGCGCGCCTCAGCATCACCTGCCGCTACACTAATGAGTTTCTGCAAAGACTCGTTTCAGGATGTGTACAAATATTCTGCATTTCCACTTTTTGGGGGGCCTTTTTCTCAGAGACATTTCGTATTTATAGCACTAATACACTAATTTATATACTACATTTATATACACTAATGAGTTTCTATAAAGACACGTTTCAGGATGTGTACAAATATTCAGCACTTCCACACGTCTCACCTTTTTCGGCATTCTTCTCAGAGACATTTCGTATTTATAGCATGACGCCACTCTCCCTTCTTGGCATTGCAACCAGTTTGACGTCAATAGCCTTTCTCAGTACAGCATGTCGGTGGCCCTTCCCCCCCTTCCCCCCTTGAGCAGTGATGACAAGGGAGCCAAAAGGGAGACAGAGGGGAGAATAACACTATCAGACTGGTCCTCGGCCATGCCTGGACCAGCAAGTGACAGCCGAGGTAATACGAAGCAACGAGAACCTGAAAGTTACTATTTGGAGGAAACCACACACACATGCACACAAAGAGAGAGAGAGGGTGTGTGTGAGAGAGAGAGAGAGAGAGAGAGAGAGAGAGAGAGAGAGAGGAGAGGAGAGGAGAGAGAGAGAAAAGAGAGAGAGAGAGAGAGAGAGAGAGAGAACGAGACAGACAGACAGACAGAAGACAGACAGACAGACAGACAGACAGACAGACAGACAGACAGACAGACAGACAGAAGAAAGAAAAAGACAGAGAGAGAGAGAGAGAGAGAGAGAGAGAGAGAGAGAGAGAGAGAGAGAGAGAGAGAGAGAGAGAGAGAGAGAGAGAGCAGAGACATAGAGACAGGACCATAGAGAGAGACAGAGAGAGAAAAAGACAGAGAGAGACAGAGAGAGAAAGAGAGAGAGAGAGAGAGAGAAAGAGAGAGAGAGAGAAAAAAAAAAAGCCGAGGGGAGGAAGGAAGCAGTGCTCACCACTAGCATCGTTCCTCGTTTGATTGCAGTGTCGGGCTGCGTGTAGGTCGCCGCCTCGCTGACCAAACTTGGGCAAAAACAGTTTTTACATTATTTGGATACGAGGACTCCGTGAACCCTCACCCTCACTCACTACCTACCCATCTTCATCCTTACACCATGGTCCGGATTCATAAACGTGTGTGTGTGTGTGTGTTTTTCATTCCCCAAAAGTCCTGATTATGCGCTGGACTCGTGATCGCCACCTGTAACCCTCCCAGAAAGAGCTTAAGAGTTTATAAAGGCCGACCTATGGGTAATAACGTATGGGTAAGGCATGTGTGTCTCTTTGTTTTCGGGTTCTACAGCTGTTATCGCACGCCTTGTTATAGTTTAAGCCGTTTTAGCGGATGTCATGAGGATATAAGACTCCTCTCCGAACACTTTAACATCTCCGAACATGTTACGTAATCTACTTGTTATTGATTCTTTGTTTTTAAGGTCAGTGCGGAATCTTCTGTTTATTCTTATGATCTGGTTCAAAAGGTTTCCAATCCCTTTCTTTAGGCTGCTTTTCCATCTCCGCCGCAATATCCACATGGTTCTTGTTCTTGTTTTTCTGCCTCTCCTCTTCTTATTCTCAGCTAAGATGCTTTTATTAATCAACTTATATAAGGTTGCGGCACAAATTTGATTGCGCGTCGCCATAAAGATGATTGAAGGCCTTCTGGTAGATATGATGGAAAAGAAACATCAGGGAGGTTATGATGATTGATGATAATAGAAAGATGCCGCACGTGCCGTAGAAAAGTATATGTATGTACGTTGCACCGTGAGACTGAATCGAGGCCTTTTACCTGACATAGTCCGTCAGCGCCAACTTCGGCTATATGGACATACAAATATAAAGAAAACATAAAAGCTAAAGATTACTTTACCTCATGAATACGTCCCCTTCTTTCGAGTCTGATTGAACAACGCAGCCAAAGAATAATGTAGGTAGCACTGAAAGGTTAATGCCACACCTTATCTATAATGTACGTACTATCACCTGCATTGCTCCCGAAGGCTTATTGATTCACGTCATCCCCTGTGGAGGCCCTTACTTACTCTCTATGGAAGAAAACATGCTTAAAATTGATTCAGATTATTTGCTGTAGTGATTTACGTATGTTTAGTGTAGTTTCTTTGTCTTTTTTATGACATTCAACTGTATATGTCAATCTGTATTTCAAATTGATATTCATATTTATCAATATATGTTCGTACCTTACACTATAAATGTGTGTGTGTGTATGTGTGAGTGTGTGTGTGTGTGTGTGTGTGTGTGTGTGTGTGTGTGTGTTGTGTGTGTGTGTGTGTGTGTGTGTGTGTGTTCAGGCCCATTCATCCTTCCCCCGACGACCCGCAGGCAATGGCGTCCTGTGATTGGTGGACGGTCAGCCAATAGAGACCCGCCCGCCGTGAAGTGGGTCGCGCCAGGTTGTCCTGTTTTGGGTTACAAATGTGTATCGTGTCGCAGATTCACTCTTATTGTGCACTGCTTTATGATGCGTGTGTGTATTGTTTGTGCAACGTTTATTTGCCAGGGTAGGAACTTTTTTTATATATGTGTGGTGTGTGTCGTGTGTGTGTGGTGTGTGTGTGTGTGTGTGTGTGTGTGTGTGTGTGTGTGTGTGTGTGTGTGTGTGTGTATGTGTGTGTGTGTGTGTGTGTGTTGTGTGTGTGAAAAGAGAGAGAAAAAAAAGAAGGAGAGAGAGAGAGAAGAGAAGAGAGAGAGAGAGAGAGAGAGAGAGAGAGAGAGAGAGAGAGAGAGAGAGAGAGAGAGAGAGAGAGAGAGAGAGAAAGAGAAAGAGAAAGAGAAAGAGAAAGAGAGAGAGAGAAAGAAAGAGAGATAGTTAAATGTTGATTGTTACTGTATACATATAAACATAGCATACATTTTTCTAAGCCAACATTTCATAGGGAGTAAAGATAGATACATACACAGATTATGTAGAAAAAATTATTGATGGATTGACTTATATACATGTGCCATATAACATCTATCGAATTTCAGAGTAGTGTACATGTACGGTAGTAGAGTACGGTAGTAGAGTACGTGTAGGCAAGGAGTAAGAGCTTCTAGTTAAGTAAAAGCAGAAACCGTTATACAAAGTAGCTGGGGGGATCGCAATGTGCACCGGTCAATGAAAGGCTGACATCGCCGCAATAACGCTGCCTAAGTAAACCAGATATCAAAAAAGGTAGGCATGGAGTTTGTGATGTTGTGTATTTCCCTGTGCACGTTTCGTATTTTCCGATACAATAGTACGTGCTCATTCTGTGTTATTTCTGTCCATTATTCCTGTGTTAACCGGTATTATACTTTTTTCCTGTATTTTTCTGACCTTTTTCCTGTGTTATTTTCTCCTGTGTTTTTATTATCCTGTGTATTTCTCCTGTTTTTCTGTGTATTCTCCGACCTTTTTTCCTGTGATTTTCTCCTGTGCCATTTTTCCTGTATTATTTCCTGTGTTATTTTCTCCTGTACCTTTTTTCCTGTGTATTTTCTCCTGTGTTATTTTCTCCTGTACCACGTTTATTTCTGTGTCATTTTTCCTGTGTTATTTCTCTGTACCTTTTTCTGTGTATTTTCCTGTGTTATTTTCTCCTGTACCTTTTTTCCTGTGTTATTTCTCCTGAACCCTTTTTTCCTGTGTTATTCTCCTGTTTATTTTCTCCTGTACCATTTTTTCTGGTTATTTCTCCTGTACATTTTTTCTGTGTTATTTTCCTCCATTCTGCCCTACCTTTTTTCCTGTGTTATTTTCTCCTTGTTTTCTCCTGTACATTTTTTCTGTTTATTTTCTCTGTACCTTTTTCCTGTGTATTTCTCCTGTGTTATTTTCTCCTGTACCATTTTTTCTGTGTATTTCTCTTACCATTTTCCTGTGTTATTTCTCCTGTACCCTTTTTCCTTTATTTTCTCCGTGTATTTTCTCCTGTACATTTTCTGTATTTTCTCCTGTACCTTTTTTCCTGTGTTATTTTCTCCTGTACTTTTCCCTGTTAATTTTCTCCTGTGTTATTTTCTCCTGTACCATTTTTTCCTGTTTATTTTCTCCTGTACCATTTTTTCTGTGTTATTTTCTCCTGTACCCTGTACCATTTTTCCTGTGTTATTTTCTCCTGTACCATTTTTTCCTGTGTTATTTTCTCCTGTACCATTTTTTCCTGTGTTATTTCTCCTGTGTTATTTTCCTGTACCATTTTTTCCTGTGTTATTTTCTCCTGTACCATTTTTTCCTGTGTTATTTTCTCCTGTACCCTTTTTTCCTGTGTTATTTTCTCCTGTGTTATTTTCTCCTGTACCATTTTTTCCTGTGTTATTTTCTCCTGTACCATTTTTTCCTGTGTTATTTTCTCCTGTACCCTTTTTTCCTGTGTTATTTTCTCCTGTGTTATTTTCTCCTGTACCATTTTTTCCTGTGTTATTTTCTCCTGTACCCTTTTTTCCTGTGTTATTTTCTCCTGTGTTATTTTCTCCTGTACCATTTTTTCCTGTGTTATTTTCTCCTGTACCATTTTTCCTGTGTTATTTTCTCCTGTGTATTTTTCCTGTACCATTGTGTTATTTTTCCTGTGTTATTTTCTCCTGTACCATTTTTTCCTGTGTTATTTTCTCCTGTACCATTTTTTCCTGTGTTACTTTCTCCTGTCCCTTTTTTCCTGTGCCATTTTTTCCGGTGTTATTTTCTCCTGTGCCATTTTTTCCTGTGCCATTTTTTCCTGTACCATTTTTTCCTGTGCCATTTTCTCCTGTACCATTTTTTCCGGTGTTATTTTCTCTTGTGCCATTTTTTCCTGTGCCATTTTTTCCTGTGCCATTTTTTCCTGTGCCATTTTTTCCTGTGCCATTTTCTCCTGTGGCTATTATTTCCTGTGCCATTTTTTCCTGTGCCATTTTTTCCTGTGCCATTTTCTCCTGTGGCTATTATTTCCTGTGCCATTTTTTCCGGTGTTATTTTCTCCTGTGCCATTTTCTCCTGTGCCATTTTTTCCTGTGCCATTTTTTCCTGTGTTATTTTTTCCTGTGTTATTTTCTCCTGTGCCATTTTCTCCTGTGCCATTTTTTCCTGTGCCATTTTTTCCTGTGCCATTTTTTTCCTGTGCCATTTTCTCCTGTGGCTATTATTTCCTGTGCCATTTTTTTCCTGTGCCATTTTTTCCTGTGCCATTTTTTCCTGTGCCATTTTCTCCTGTGGCTATTATTTCCTGTGCCATTTTTTCCTGTGCCATTTTTTCCTGTGCCATTTTCTCCTGTGGCTATTATTTCCTGTGCCATTTTCTCCTGTGCCATTTTTTCCTGTGGCTATTATTTCCTGTGTCATTTTTTCCTGTACCATTTTTTCCTGTACCATTTTTTCCTCCTGTGGCTATATTTCCTGTACCATTAATTCATGTGCCATTATCTCCTATGCCACAATATCCTTGGTATAAACTGATTCAGTGCTCCAAAGGTTCTATAATGTTAACCAGTGGACCTTCATAATTCACTCTTGACAGCAAATGACAAGCATGCAATAATCAGTAAGGTAATGAAACCAAGGAATTGTGTAGGGAATACTTATATTTATAATGTATAGCTTATAGCAGGTATTATCGATAAGCTGTATTTGTGATAATTATGGAGATATAATGATTGATGACTCTCTCTCTCTCTCTCTCTCTCTCTCTCTCTCTCCTTCTCTCTCTCTCTCTCTCTCGTTCTCTCTCTCTCCTCTCTCTCTCTCTCTCTCTCTCTCTCTCTCTCTCTCTCTCTCTCTCTCTCTCCTCTCTCTCTCTCTCTCTCTCTCTCCTCTGTCCCCCCCCCCCACAACGCATTCCTCTGACATCCCTACCACATTCTCTACGCCCACTCCACTCGATCGCCCAGTCTCGCCCAATCTCACCAAATTCCGCCCAATACCGCCCAATCCCAGCCCAATACCGCCCAATACCGCCCAATCTACGCCCAATCACGCCCAATCTCCCTCACACCCCCCACGGTATTCTAACACTTCGAAGCTACATGAGACCTCGACCTCCCTTCTCTCAACCCGATCCCCCCCGCGCCTTCCATGTTCCATCTTCTCGGACAAGAGACTACTACGTGAAGAAGTAAAGTGTGCAGGTGGTGGGAAGGAGAAGAATGCGTCAAAATGGGTCAAAATGGGTCAAAATGGGTTAAAATGGGTCAAAATGCGTCAAAATGGGCAAAAATGGGATGGAAAAAGATGGAGGAAAAGCGAGCGGGAAATAAAAAATGATGGCGTAGAATGGAAAAGAATCAGAAGAATGGAGGTACAGAAAAAATATGGAAGTGGAGGAGTAGTAAGACGAGATAGCAGACTCATGGAGCCTTTCCTAACCTGTCACGTTTGGGAGAGTCCAGGTGGGGTGAGAGAAGCAAGGCTGGGGTGAGGAGTGGTGAGGAGGTGAGGGGAGAGTTGCACCGTGTACCGATTTGGCCACGATATTGGAATGTCATGTCTGGGGTGAAAAAGGGGAAGCGAGGACCAATTACATAGTCCATTGGCGTGAAAGGGGTGCGAGGAGTGAGGGTGTGCTGGGGTGAGGGTGTAGGGACCGCTGGGGTGACACGAGAGAGATGTAGAGACGGTGTTGTAGAGGAGAGATAGCTGAGGTAGTAGTAAAGCAGGGAGGTGGCGTTGGGGTGAGAGAAAAGGAAAGCAGTGTTGTTGATGTGAAATGATGGAAAGACAAAGACAAGGATACTGTGATACGAAACAATAGCAAAACAATAGCAAAACAATAGCAAAACAATAGCAAAACACACACACACAAACAAACTATTTATTGGAATTCCTCTCACTTGTCCCTCAATATTGAAGATTGTTTAATGTGGAGAGAGAGAGAGAGAGAGAGAGAGAGAGAGAGAGAGAGAGAGAGAGAGAGAGAGAGAGAGAGAGAGAGAGAGAGAGAGAGAGAGAGAGAGAGAGAGAGAGAGAGAGAGAGAGAGAGAGAGAGAGATTAGTCCCAAACACATTCTTCTAATACGAAAACCGTTTCTTTTTTCTTCTTAGTTAACGTTTTTAGTATAATTTCATCCAATTTTTCTAGCCCATTAAAAAAATGTCACAGTATTAAAGAGAAGAATGAACAGGTATAAGGCTCTCTGTCTTCTTCTTCTTCTTCTTCTTCTTCTTCTTGTGACCTCTACCGCTTAGTATCGCTTCGTAGGTCCTCGCCTCTCCTCTTCTCCATTCTTCATTCGTCTTCATTCTTGCCTATAGGTTTGCATCAAGGGAGAGTGAGGATAATAGAGGTCTTTATAATATTATCCTTGGTTTGCCTCCTCTTCATCAACAAGACAGCAACGCCACCACATACAGCACCCACGGAAGGATTCTCGATGTGTTTTAACAGTGATGAAGCCTCCACAAGGACTACTGACGGAGGACATGACGTGGATGGGGCGCACATGAAAAATACCTTTGTATTGTTGTGAAACTGTGCCATGTGTCCGCCAAGTGTCGCCAGTGCTGTGAGATAGGTGGGTGTGTGGGTGTGTAAAATCGAAATATCTTTTAAAAGCGTGGTTATTACATGAATGTTTCTCTCTCTCTCTCTCTCTCTCTCTCTCTCTCTCTCTCTCTCTCTCTCTCTCTCTCTCTCTCTCTCTCTCTCTCTCTCTCTCTCTCTCTCTCCTCTCCGCCACTCATTGCAATCCTTACGACATAAAACCATCTTAACAGCTAACCAACTTACCGTAAAGAATGCCTGACTACCATGAGTAAGTGTTTGAAACCCAGTTATGTATGAAGGTATAATAAATACAAAACATTAAGAAATAAGTTGGATTATAAAGTTCCTCTTCAGAAAGGAATTACAATATCCAGCTTTATGTATAGCAAATTAATTTCGCTCAAAAGTTCGTAAGAAGTCAAAAGACCCTTCCTTTCTCCTCGTCCCCTTCCTCCTCCTCCTCCTCCCCACTCCTACCACATTCCTCCTTGTCTTTTTTTACGTATACCCCGTGGCAATATGAACCCAATACAAACTTGTTCTTCAGTCGCTCCTTCAACTTCGGTACAAAACGTCGCTGTGGGGATCGCTTCTCTATAGTAACAAGCCTGGAGAACGATCTGACCCGCCTCTTATGCAGGGTTGTTACGCTGACTTAGTATAAGACAGACAACAGGAAGCATTGTGAGTCGCCAGTACTATTAACAATGGTGCTTTGCTTCCCCCTTTCTGACACTGACTAATTCTACAAGAAATTTCAACAACAGAGAGAAGCGATAAGGAAGGTTCCAAACGATATGAGAAATGTTGCTAGATTTTGGTAGGACTTCGGTAAAAATTGTAGAAAACAAAAAACTTCGTTCCAAGAGCTCTTCCGCCGACCCTCGAATATTGCTGACCGACCGTCTCGACCCAGTGTCAGACGGTGGCTTCTGTCTCATGTCTCGCTGTCACCGCTGACGATATCCACATGCCTCTCTTAACATCCAGATAGATTAATGAATAGTGGGTAAATGTATGTATAGATAGATGGCTTGATAGATAGATGGATATATTGGAATTGCATCATTGAATCGTCAGTTGCAGTGGTGGTGGTGTATTTTGTTAACGGATAACTCTTCCAAGTGAACATTGAAAGCAAGGAAATGGAGATTAATGGGTTTGATCGTCTATCAAGATGAACCATAAGAAAGATCTGCTCCGTAATAACATGCTGTAAAGTCATTCGCTCTCCATCACAGTTCAGTTCAGTTGTTGGTCGGGAGTCAGGCCTTTTTCAACGACACTCCCTGCCGTGTTTCTTCTTGCTGTCTGGGTCTTAAATTAGTTGACTTCTCTTATTCTATATTTTAGTTTCTTTCTCTTTCTTTCCTCTTATTTTCTCTGGTCATTCAAAAACTGTTGATTGTTCTTTTTGCTTCTTCCACATTCCCCTCTCCAAACAAATACTCCCCCATTATATACTCTTCCTCCTCTATGTAAGGTTGCTGTAGCCTCGCACTTTTCTTTCTTTCATTATTGTAGGCTGGGTATCACATGAACAGCTTGACAGCCTGACTGACTGACTCAAGAAATCCATCACTGCCGCAGAGACTCACTTGAAGGTGAAGCCGAAGCCAATAGAACGGAAGACAAAAATGAGCCACGGTTATGAGCCCAATACGCCACTGATATTGGCATATTCTTTACACTCGATGGGAAGCAAAGACTATAAACGAAGTAAGGGTCTGTAGATGACGAACGATCCGAGAAGTGGGGAGCAAGATACCCTCGTTGTCAGCAGTGGCGGCGGCCTTGGAAAACAATAAGATACTATTCGGTCACAGCTTAAGTGATAACCCGCGATACTTAAGAACATAAGAACATAAGAAAATAAGGAAGCTACAAGAGGCCGTGAGACCTACACGAGGTAGTTCCTGTTACTTAACTCTATCTACATCCACCTCTCTTCCCCATCCATGAATTTATCCAGACTCCTTTTAAAGACCCCAATAGACTCCGCTTTGACCACCTGGCGACTGAGTCCATTCCAATCATTCACCACCCTATTTGTGAACCAGTTTCTCCCTATTTCCTTTTTAGGAACTGATTGATTTTGTAGAACTGATGACATGAGCTGATAGAACGTGGCGCTTCAAGGCCCTGAAATGATGACTTCTCTCCAATGTTAATTGAAGTTAGGAAATATGTGGCAAATTTTCCGACAACCTGCTCTGAGATTACCAAAGATGATGTCGAGAATTGCCAAGGCTTTCATTAGCCAGGGCTGTCGCACTATAGACATCCACACTGTACTTTCTCCCTACCGTGCATAAATACATTACCACACGTATACGTAGTTAAACCCAAATAATGGACACTCCCACGACTGTGCACCTGTGAAGGCTAGAGTCTCTGTATAAACAGTGAGTAAGTGAATTTTAAGTTCATACATATTTCTTCAGAGTCTCATAATGGCATTTATTTAATGTGTTTTACTGTGTTTTATGTAATAATCTTATAGAACAAACATTTCGAAGATAACAGTATATCATTTATACATGTATAACATGATATACTGCGGGGTCATGCCTTGAGAACTTCCGCGGGTCTAGAGTGAACGGAGAGCCCTGGCAGCAAGATGGCACCCATAAATCGAGTTGTCACTACTCTCTTATAAAGATACTCTAGTGAAGGCCTGTGGTTTGACAGCGACTTTCTTGGCAATCAACAAGCAGCAGGTTTATTATAAATAGCGTCCCGGCAAGGTAATGCAGCCGGCACTCCAACCCTTCATCTATAAACAAAGAAGCAATAGCTAGATTATAATTATAGTTCCTGATTTCTCTTTTTTCTTCATACGCTCCATGTCAATCTTTCGATGTTACTTAATTCGCGCTTCTTTTAAGACTATCTCCGGGTGGTAGATTCTGCGATTTCATGATTTTCCTTTAACTCAGTGTTTTAGGTCCCCTTAGAGCTAGTGCACTAAACTAGGCCGTGCACTAGCTCTGTCAGGGACCCAAAAATAGGCTTTTCAAACTTCAAAGCCGTCATTTTAGGTCCCCTTAGAGCTAGTGCACGGCTTAGTTTAGTGCACTAGCTCTGTCAGGGACCCAAAAATAGGCTTTTCATACTTCAAAGCCGTCATTAGTTATATGACCGCATAGTCTTTCTTTCAGCGGGACAAGGAATCGAGATACCTTATATTTGATTTTTCATCCAGAGATATTCATATATATTTACGTTATCTGTGTATGTGTGCATTTTACAAAGTAGGGAAGTTTTACAAGCAGGAGTTTCCTCTCCCCCCCCCCCTCCCTTCCCTCCTGTATCTATATTGTTACTGCTACTCAAGTATTTTTGGAGTTGTGAAAGATCATAATATTAACCTCTTCACACCCAGATCCTTCCATTGATATATAAAATCGCCTGTTGTTAGCCATGAAATTTCGAAAAAGTACATACAAAATTAGCAAGTGGACAAGAATGGTGTTACGGCCGCGCTCCTGGAGAACTCTGGCTCAAGCACTGAGGACCCGGTTTGTTTGGGCAGGAACACAGAGGAGATGGTAGTGACGACGATATAAGGAAGATAAGGAAGCCTGTGGCGGGGTTTTGAGGACGACCAGTCCCTCATAATGTGAGGTGCGGCCTTCCCTCCTGTGTGTTAAGAAGCATACTACTGATAACACTATGTAATTGTCTAGCCATCAGTACAGTGTTCATTTCCTCGTTATTACTTTGTACAGAAAAATTATACCTACTCGTAAGCTAGATAAAAAGAAGGGATACATACCTTTCAGAAGTAAATTGTTACTGTGTGTGTGTGTGTGTGTGTGTGTGTGTGTGTGTTCTTACCTAATCGTTTTTAAGTAATTGTGTTTCTATACCACTAAGTTACGTCAGTGGTGTTTCGTGTCTCGTAATAATCTCGTCACTTATTTCTTGCAATTTGTGTGTATTCTGACACGCCTAATAATTTTTCTCTAGTAATTTTGTTCCACAAGTCGTTGTCAGTCAGTTACAGAAGCAATTTTTTTTTTTTCTCTCTCTCTCTCTCTCTCTCGTCAATTCTCTCTCTCCTCTTCTCTCTCTCTCTCCTTCTCTCTCTCTCTCTCTCTCTCTCTCTCTCTCCTCTCTCTCTCCTCTCTCTCTCTCTCTCTCTCTCTCTCTCTCTCTCTCTCTCTCATCTACTATTTCTTTTTCCTCCTCCTCCTCTTCCTTCTCCCTCTTCATCCTCCACACGATGAAATATTCACGATAATATCACATACTGGCTATGATCGATGTGTATATATGTAGGCTATATATATATATGTGTGTCTACATACACACACACACACACACACACACACACACACACACACACACACACACACACACACATCATAGCCAGTATGTGATATTATCGTGAATATTTTCATCGTGTGGAGGATGAAGAGGGAGAAGAAATAGTAGATGAAAAAGAAAGAAAGGAGAGAGAGAGAAAAAAAAAAATATTAGCCAAAAGGGGGGGGGGGGGGGGGGGGCACTACACTTGCTGGAGTGTAAACGGTTTGAGCATGCTAGAACAAAGATGTTGGAGGCAGTGGTAGGAGAGATGGGAGTGGAAGAATGGAGGGAGATGAGAGACAGGAGTGTGGATAGGCAGATGGAGTACCTGCTGGGGTTGTGTGCTGAGTGGAGGAGTGACAATCGTGTGATTGAGTGTGTGAAAGAAGGAGAATTCTTGGAGAGCACGTATGAGAGAGAATGAGAGGCGTGGGGCCCCTCAGTGATGGGGGACCCCGTATGCACAGAGAGAGGAAGGAGGGGAAATGTAAATCCCCTAGATTTGCTTCTCTCACAACAGAATACTACGTGTGTGGGAGAACGCCAGACCAAGGGCTTCACCGACCGCATCCGCTGGGTGACTCAAGTCCCAACTCAAGCTCAAGCCTCAAGCTTAAAGAGTTTGTTTACATTTTTTGGTAAAGAGGAGGACGAGGAGACCGGTGTGTTAATATCGGTAAATATTCACATCATCCGACACTTAAACCTGCATTGAACACCTTGAACTGATAACACAACACATCACACCGACAGAACAGTGAAGTGAACGTTGATAAAAGTGTAAATTAACCAGATATTGTGACCACCAAGAGGTAAACAAACCATTCGTGTCTGGCGGAGAGAAATGTTTCGTCTCTTTATTTCCATATTACCTTCAGCCTACCGCCAATGTGGTAGTGTGTGTGGTTGTATAGTGCTACAGTAACGTGGGAGTGTTGTATAGGGGTGATAGGTATGCAGCGATGCAGCAGGGAACAATGGCTCAAGAATTCAGAATGGGACACAGAATGGTAAAAATGGACGAGGACTGCGCGGTCATTTTCTGAGACTGATTAGTTTTTCCTTGCCTAAAATTAGTGATTTTTTAGATGGAAATATTTTTATGGTAATAGTTCAGTAGGGGCTTTCAAAAGTCCTAGGATTCTTACTAACATCATCGTGTAGTTTTCTTTATTCTGAGTATTTTGAACCCTATTTCCCATTGTGCAATTGAATAATAATGGCGTTACATGTAGTACGGTAAATCTAGCGCTATGTATAGGCACAGGTGAGGCGGATCTCGTCACCCCAAAAATAGCCGGGGTGGCGGATCTTCATGATGTCCTTAATAAGAAACTGAGGTAAATATCCAGATGAACAAAGAACTCACTTTGATGGACGAAACTATTTTTTTCTGGTGTATTTGTATGTGTCTGCTAATGACTGCTAATGAATCTGCTAACCGTTTCTGTCGCTATTATTATTTATTTTTTTTTTTTTTTTTTTTTTTTTTGCAAAAGTGACAAAAAAAAAAAATCTTAACCTAACTAACCATACCTAACCTAATCTAACCTACCTAACCTTACTAACTATTACTTACTAGTACTACTCAAAAAAAAAAAAAAATTGAAAACGGTTAGCAGATTCGGTTAATTTATAGTTTCACCCAACCAATGATTTTCTGATGCGCTTTTTTTCTTGTTTTATGGTTGAATGAATAAGAATACCGTTAGCCTCGGCCTCTTGTGTTCTTATTTTTTATGGTAATCTGCTAACCGTTTCTGTCGCATTTTTTTTTTTTTTTTTTTTTTTTTTTTGTGGCAAAAATGACAAAAAAAAAAAATGAACCTAAACCTAACCTAACCTTTACCTAACTAAAAAAAAAAAAAAAAGTACCTAAAAACCTTTTCTAGTTAGGTAAAGGTTAGGTTAGGTATGGGTTAGGTTAGGTTAAGGTTCATTCTTTTGTTTTTTTTGTCATTTTTGCAAAAATAAAAAAATTGCGACAGAAACGGTTAGCAGATTCATTCAAAACACAGAAAAACACACCAGAAAAACATAAGGCGCATCAGAAAATTGTTGGTTGGGTGAAACTATAAATTAACCGCAGATTCATTCAAAACACATAAAAACACCAGAAAAAAATAGTTTCGTCCACCGAAGTGAGTTCGGTGTTCACCTGGATATTTACCGAAACTCATAATTTGATTGTTATGGCACAAAACTGATACTTTTTTGGTTTTTGATTCCCAGGCCATTTTTTGGTTTTGATTCCCAGGCCATTTTTTGGTTTTGATTCCTGGATAAATTCATGCATGGGGAAGAGAGGTGCATATACATAGGTAGAGTTTAGTAACAGGAACTACCTCGTGTAGATCTCGCGGCCTCTTGTAGCTTCCTTATTTTCTTATGTTCTTCTGTTTGTAGGCCTGTTAGTGGGGAGGTGTGCGTGATGGCTCCCAAGACCACCACGCCCATGCTGGCCCGGCTGCGCGCTCTCATGAAGAACACGGCGCACGTCCCCCAGCCCGCTCCACGCCTACATCGTGCCCTCGGGGGACGCACACCAGGTGGGGGTCCCTTCTTCTTCTTCTTGTGACCTTTGTCGTTTAGTATCTAATAGTATCTTAGTATCTCTAATGTTGGCCTAGGTAGCGAAACTTGTAGCCGTAGACTTCTTCTTCTTCTTCTTGTGACCTTTGTCTAGTATCACTTCATACCTAGGTCCTCTTCAACTTCGTGTCCTTAGTTAACAATCTTATAAACTTTAGAGGCCTATCCCTTGTCTATTTCACGTCTACTGTCTACGTAGTACAGCACTCCTCTTCTTTTATTTTTCTTCTTGTGGCCTTTGTCGCTTAGTATCGCTTCATAGGTCCTCTTCCACTTTGTCTCCTTCGTTAACAAACTTGTTAACTCTTCCCTTGTTTATTTCACCTGGGATGCTAAGACATTTTCATTAGTTTTCAATCCTTTGACTATCATCCTAATTCATTGTCTCCTTTGTGTTCTGATCTCCCAACACTGCGTTAGGAACACTTTGGTGAGGTTTACAATACTTTATGTTTCCTTTCTGTCCCCACACAGCCCTAACACTGTACACAGGCCCCGTCTTTCTGCTTTAGTCTCCTGTCTAAGGCGTAGCTACTCTACCAAATAGTAATGCAGGTGTTTATTCAGATCACTTACCCTCAATAACATTATAGTCGCCACTGCACTAATGTCGCCAGGCATATTTTACAGGTGAATATTACAAATTTTAGTATCACTACAGACTTGTATGTGCCACTGAAGACACGTACACAATATAAACTATTGTGCATGCCTCTTTAATGACACATACAAATCTGTAGGGATACTAAGATTTGTAATATATGGCACCTGGCGACATTAGTGCAGTGGCGACTATAGTGTTATTGAAGACCTATCATTGTGTGGTTAGTGGTTGGCAAATCGCACCTTAACATATTAAGGTGACCAGTATTACACTTGTTTTAAGGTGACCAGTATTACACTTGTTTTAAAGATTTTATTAATTTTTTGTGCTGAGAGTCCTTATTTTAAATTACCATATCCCTTCACTGACTAGACCTAATAAACAAACCTTCAGCTTAACCATCCACAGTTGAAATTAATGAAGTACCCTTTATATTCCTCCTTTAACCCCTTCACGCCCAGATCTTTCCTTTGCTATAAAAAATTGTCTGTTGTCGAGCCATAAAATTACGAAAAGTAACTGAATATACCAAATTAGTTAGTGGGAAGGATACTAAACCGATCATATCTATAAAATATTACTTATATTCACAAAAAATCATCTAATGGTAGCCAAATTACAATGGAAATTACGTTCTGGGTCTCAAGGGTATAAGTTAAAGCATGTCAGATTTGTTATACAACTCTCCATTCCTCCACATTAAAATATAACTTGGGGACAGGAACTACCTAGTGTAGGTCTCGCGGCCTCTTGTAGCTTCCTTATTTTCTTATGTTCTTATGACAGAGTGAATACATCCATGAAATTATCTAGCTTATCTATCTATATCTTGTGGACAGAGTGAATACATCGCCCCGTGTGACCAGCGGCGAGCCTTTATCAGCGGCTTCACGGGGTCAGCGGGCACGGCCATCATCACCGAGAAGGACGCTGCGCTCTGGACCGATGGCCGCTACTTCCTGCAGGCCGGCCAGGAGATGGATGACAACTGGACACTCATGAAACAAGGTCAGACTCGCAAGTTTAATAATAATGTTTAATAAGTAAAAATAAAAAATATAAGAATAATATAAGAAGAAAAATATCTAATAACATAATAAGATAAATGACATCCATCTCAATAAATGCTTTGTTTTAGAAGAGAGCAATAGAATGTGGTATCCCAGATTTCTAGATACAGTAAAAGCCTTATAACTCGACACGATAGGGGCTCTGGCCCTTGCTCGAGTTATTCAATGTGCCGAGTTATGCAATGTCCTCCTCTGATATGGGTAAAAAAAAAAAAAAAAAAAAAAACAAAATACAGTACCGTTAAAAGAAAAAAAAAACTAACAAAAAAAAAAAAAAAAAAAAAAAAAAAAAAAAACCTTGTCTTTGCCATGCCGAGTTATATCAAATTCCGAGTTATACAGTGCCGAGTTATAAGGCTTTTACTGTATGCATGGTGAAAGCTACTTCATTAACCCCTTCACGCCCAAATCTTTCCTTTGTTATATAAAATTGTCTGTTAGCCATAAAATTACAAAAAGTAACTAAATATACCAAATGGGGAGGCGTTAGCGGATACTAAACAGGTCATAGCTATAAAATATTGCTTATATTCACTAAAAATTGTGTTATGTTAGTCAAAGTACAATGGAAATTACGTTCTGGGCTTCAAGGGGTTAATGAGTATAAGAAAAATGACATCCATCTCAATAAATGTTTTTTTTTAGAAGAGACCAATAGGATGTGGTATCCCAGATTTCTTGATAGGCATGGTGAAAGCTGCTTCATTAACCCCTTCACACCCACATCATTCCTTTGCTAAATTAAAACATCTGCTGTCAGCCACCATAAAATTACGAAAAGTAACTAAATATACCGAATTAGTTAGTCGACAAGGATACTAAACTGATCATATCTATAAAATATTGTTTATATTCACTAAAAATTGTCTAATGGTACCCAAATTACAATGGTAATTACGTTCTGGGCGTGAAGGGGTTAAGGAAAGTTTTGGTTTGGATATTTGCCCAATGCCATCGTCTCTCAAACAAGATCGGAGAGCCTTAGTTATGTCCTCACAGCAGCTCAAGTGCTGGTAACAATTGGAATATCACAAATAGCTGTATGGATTGTAAAAATGAATTAATATCTGGGTAGTTTTACTATATGGTCTATTATGGTTTTAACTGACACTACAGTAGGATCTCAATTATAGCAATATTTGATTTGTGAATTCACTATATTAGCGATGGGTGCCAAGTGCATTAAGATCTTGATTATAGCACTATGCAAAGACTACTCTATGTATGACAGTAGTCTTTGCACTATGTGATCTAATTTTAGCAACCCTCTATTGCCCAAACTAGACATGATATTGTTTAAAATAAGTAAAAGCAAAGTTGTGAATTTTGAAAGCTCATAAGAACATAGGAAAATAAGGAAGCTACAAGAGGCCGCGAGACCTACATGTGGTAGTTCCTATTACTGAACACTACCTACATCCACCTTTCATCCCCATCCATGAAATGATCTAACCTCCTTTTAAAGCTCCCTAATGACTCCGCACTAACTACCTATCTACCGAGTCCATTCCAATCATTTACCACCCTATTTGTGAACCAGTTTTTCCCTATTTTGAAACCACATAGAGTTAATCCCTTCACACCCAGATCTTAACCTTTGCTATAAAAAACTGTCTGTTGTCAAGGCATAAAATTACAAAAACTAACTGAATATACCAAATTAGCTAGTGGACAAGGGTACTAAACAGGTCATATCTATAAAATGTACTTATATTAACTCAAAAATCGTCTAAGGGCACCCAAATTACAATGGAAATTACGTTCTGGGTCTCAAGGGGTTAAAAGTTGAATCTCCATTTGCTACAGGACTACCCAAGACCCCGAGTGAGGCTAAATGGCTCAACAAGACTCTGGACGTGGGCTCGGTGATTGGCGTGGACCCGTACCTGCTGGAGGCTGACGTGTGGCGGGACTATTCCAGGGAGCTGCTAGGCGGTGGCCACTCCATCATCCCCGTCCCTGAGAACCTCATTGACCTCCTGTGGACCGACCGCCCGCCCCGCCCTGCTGAGTGCGTGGTGCCCCTGGAGGTAGGTACTGAGTGTGTGGTGCCCCTGGAGGTACTGAGGAGCTGTGGTCGTAATGGCCTATCCAAAAGTTCTGTCGTGCAATGAAATGACTTAAAAATTTATATATAGACTTGCTGACAGGTGTAAAAACAGGTAGTGAAGGAGACACAGGCTGGGAAGCGAGTACAGGGAGGTCCCGAAGATACGAGCAGTTAGGTTCCACCTGGCATACTCGTAAAGCGAAATCTCGTATAACGAAACACATAACTAATAAAAAAATAAAAAAAATGTTTTTCAAGCTAAAATAAACTATAGCAAACACAACAAACACACAGCGTCAATATTACCCACACTGTACTACCTATTCTGTAGAAAAAGCATTCTGAAAGAGAAAATAGCACACAAAATAACATAACTGCACATTAATTAAACATAAAACATGCATAACAAGCAAAAAAGACGTTGTAATGTAGGGGACGCCGTGTGATACAAGAGAAGGTAGTATAGGGGTCCCAAGGTTAGGGCCGCACACCTGCTAATTACCCCTAAATGTCAGGCCGCGCCATATGCTTAATTACCCTTCAGGTCACGCCTTGCTAGGGGTGACCTGACTGCGGTCCCAAGGTTGGGGCCGCACATCTGCTAATTAACCCTAAATGTCAGGCCGCGCCATATGCTTAATTACCCTTCAGGTCACGGCTTGCTAGGGGTGACCTCACTGGGGTCAACCAAATTCGTTTGTTCAGCCCGGGAGTGGTAGGGTTGAACTTGATAATTTTACTCACCCCAGTTTGAATGTCATATCATTGGATTTTCGATCTCGTATATTGAAAATAGACCCTAATTTACACATCTCGTATCATCGGATTCTCGTATACCGAATGCTCGTATAAAGGGACCTCCCTGTATATCAGCTTCACTATGGGTTTGCACAACTACTTGGCTCATACACTTTCTTTCTTAGTCAGGAATATGTCTTTTTATACATTTCCAGTTTTCTTTGCAGTAAATGTATGGCTTGAGTCACAAAAGTTGAGTGTCATAATAACTGCCTTCAAAATTCATGTCGAGAAAGTGTTTTTTGCGTTTCATTTACTCACTGTTACGTTTCATAGAGATGTTATGTGAAAAGGGAATGCAAACCTACTACTGCTGGTGATCCTACTAATATAAATCTAAGTGACTATAGTGAAAGCCTTGCACTGATATGCGTTGATAGATCATTAAACTACAGCTAAGTATTAATTATCCGACCTTGGGGGGACCGAAGGTAGGTCGGATAATTGGAATAGTCGGATGTTCGGATATCACAGTAACCATAAACGTAAGGACAAAATGGTATAGAACATAAAAGATGCAGCTCTTGAAGGCCGATCCAGTGGTAAATGCGAAAGTAAAATTCATGCATAAATAAAGCCACAAATTAATGTTTTCTAAAAGCTATAAAAAAAAACTAAGTAAAATAAATGGCCAAAACAAGACACAATGTGGTGGTGAAAAAAGTCGGTTGTTTGGATAAGTCGGATGTTTGGAGGTCGGATGTTGGGAATTTGGCTGTAGTACTTATTGCCCCTCAGCTATTTCTTAATTCAACTGATAACTATTTATAAGCTTTTATGTATTAACCCCTTGAGGCCCAGAACGTATTTTCCATCATAATTTGGCTACCATTAGACAATTTTCATGAATGTAAGCAATATTTTATAGATATGACATGTTTAGTATCCTTGTCTGCTAGTTAATTTGGTATATTATATTACTTTTCGTAATTTTATGGCTAACAACGGACGATTTTATATAATAAAGGAAAGATTTGGGCGTGAAGGGGTTAACATAACTGTTGTCTCATGTGCAATAGTATCCTTTATTGGTTGGATGGGGAAGATAGGTGGATGTAGATAGTATTAAGCAACAGGAGGTACAACGTGTAGGTCTCACAGCCTCTTATAGCTTCCTTATTTTATGTTCTTATGTTCTTATGTGTCTCTCTCCCTCCAGCTGAAATACACAGGACTCAGCGTTGAGGAGAAGCTGGCTAGTGTGCGGCGGGATATGGAGGAAGAGAACGCCTTCATGATCGTCATCACAGCTCTGGATGAAATAGCTTGTGAGTGGTAAAAGTTATTATTATTATTATTATCATTTTTAGAACATAAGAAAATATGAAAGTTACAAGAGGCCCTGAGACCTACATGTGGTATATTCCTGTATTTTTAAGTCAATGCGCTGTGATTTAAAAGACAGAATAGGATAGTTTCAGACTGTCCTTTTTATTTTGTGAAAGAATGGACAGGTGGATCTCAAAAAGGACAGACTATCATTAACCCCTTGAGGCCCAGAACGTAATTTTAATTATAATTTGGCCCCCATTAGACGATTTCAATAAATATAAGCAATGTTTTATAGATATAACCTGTTTAGTATCCTTGTCCACTAAGTAATTTGGTTTGTTTAGTTACTTTTCATAGTTTTATGGCCAGCAACAGACAATTTTATTTAGCAAGGGAAAGATCTGGGCGTGAAGGGGTTAAAGGGACAGTCCTGGCAGCACTGATGGGGAGTAAGGGTGTCGCAGGGAAAGATGTAGTTTTTTAAAGAAAATATGTCACGGCAATACCTAACCCAGACTCAAATATAGACTTAGAGGGGTTTTTCGGTAAATATTCCGCAGGAGTTATCGGCGCCAACCAGCTGAGGCAGCCGGGCAATGGTGCCGCATCAGATTTCTAATTATATTGTTATTGCAAGATATTGATTATATTGTTTGCAAGATATTGATTATATTGTTTTGCAAGATATTGATTATATTGTTTTGCAAGATATTGATTATATTGTTTTGCAAGATATTGATTATATTGTTTTGCAAGATATTGATTATATTGTTTTGCAAGATATTGATTATATTGTTTTGCAAGATATTGATTATATTGTTTTGCAAGATATTGATTATATTGTTATGCAAGATATTGATTATATTGTTTTGCAAAATATTGATTATATTGTTGCAGAGATATTGATATATTGTTTTGCAAGATATTGATATATTTTTGCAAGATATGATTATATTGTTTTGCAAGTATTGATTATTGTTTTGCAAGAATTGATTAATTGTTTTGCAAGAATTGATTATATGTTTTGCAAGATATTGATTATATTGTTTTGCAAGATATTGATTATATTGTTATGCAAGATATTGATTATATTGTTTTGCAAGATATTGATTATATTGTTTTGCAAGATATTGATTATATTGTTTTGCCAGTCAATATGTATTTTGAGAGAGCTCAAATTTGTCATCATTTTCCTTCAGACTTGTACAACCTGAGAGGTTCTGATATCGAGTACAACCCAGTCTTCTTCTCATACGCTGCTGTAACACAGGATGAAGCTGCCCTCTTCCTCAACAAATCACAGCTCACAGCAGCTGCTATAGAAGCTGTGAGCACTAAAGACTGCAAGGTTACTATACGACCTTATGAGGATCTTGCAAAGTTCATGAGTGAGCAGGTAAGTTAGTTAGTTAGTTAGTTAGTTAGTTAGTTTTTTTTTTTTTTTTTTTTTCTAACTCGGGTTACCGAAAACGCCACTCAGAGACGCTAACCACTCTGCTACCGCCTCCCCTTACATATTATTATTATTAGTGTAGTATTACTGTGTGTCTTATGAATCATTAGTTTAAGGACTAAAAGCTCCATTACAGTTGTTGTTAACTCATTTACTATTCAAGTAATCTGTTTCCAGTTCATTGTTTTTCAGTGACTATTATAGATTTTGTATAGTCATGACATAATTGAAACATTTAATCATCACTATAAGTAGGATACTTTGCCTATGATAAGCAGGAATTTTATGTTAAAGATTGGATATCATTTGTTGATGGGAAAGCTGAGTACCAAATATTAAACAAAAGTTATCAATGAAACTTTAGAAGGCACCTGAAACTATATGTGCAGGTTCTGTAGGTTACTGCCATTTACATTTCACATCAGCCATACTTTCACTGCCATATAAAAGATAATGGTTATACATTCTGCTTTTCTGAGATAAAAGGAAAAAAAATCTCATACAACTGGATACTAAAACAATTTTCTGTGTCAGACTTGATGTCATGTCAAACTTACACTGCAGCTTCAATGAATATAATTAAATACATTCCAGCTGGCCCTTCACTTTGGCAAGGTGTGGATCTGCAACCACTCCTCCCAGGCCATCGCGCAGCTGGTACCCAAGGACAAAAGACTCTCAAAACTGTCACCGATTGCTCTCATGAAAGCAATTAAAAATCCAACTGAGATCAAAGGTACGATTGACACAGTTTATAAAGAAAACTTATTATATGCATTTGGGTTACATGGATAATTGGCTTTTGATCATTTTTAGTGTAAATTTAACCACTTGAAACCCAGAACGTAATTTTCATTGTAATTTGACTACCATTAGACGATTTTTCATGACTATAAGCAATATTTTATAGCTATGACCTGTTTAGTATCCTTGTCCACTAACTCATTTGGTATATTATGTTACTTTTCGTAATTTCATGGCTAACAACAGACCATTTCATATAGTAAAGGAAAGATCTGGGCATGAAGAGGTTAATAAAGTACACATTTTGTATTACCTAGGGATGGAGTTCTGCCACGTGCGTGATGCTGCTGCTCTCTGCCGATACTTTGCTTGGCTGGAGAAGGAGGCACCCAGGGGAAATCAGACAGAAATATCCGCTGCTGACCAACTCCAGAAGTTTAGAGAGTGAGTTTCAGAGAACAAAAGAAACTAGTCTGATGAACTAGAAATTATTTGGTATGCATATAACAAGAGT
>JACEEZ010009768.1:365000-455000 GCA_016584305.1 Chionoecetes opilio | reverse complement strand
ATAATTTGCGTCTAGAGGTCTTTCTGAATCCTTGGTTAATCCCATGAGGCCCAGAACGTAATTTCCATTGTAATTTGGCTACGATTAGATGATTATTAGTGACTATAAGCAATATTTTATGGATATGATCTGTTTAGCATCCTTGTCAACTAACTAATTTGGTATATTAAGTTACTTTTCGAAATTTTATGGCTAACAACAGACAATTTCATATAGTAAAGGAAAGATCTGGGCGTGAAGGGGTTAAACCAAGAGTTATTATATACCGTTATTTTACCAGGTGGAGTGGCTCAATACTTACCATGCGGAGTGCCGGGAGAAGGTGGGCAAGGTGCTGCTGCAGCAGGGACACAAGGAGGCCTACAACTGGCTCATGAAGGAAACTGAACCCATTGGTTAGGCAGACACTGCTGTCCTATACATGGAGGAAAGCTAGATAAGGTGATTGAATTTTGGTTTAAGCTGGAAATTCTACAGCACTTTCGGTATCATTATGTTACTCTTCATTGCTTGATGCATGGTATGATGGTAAAAAATCATTGTAAGTATGTTAACTACCCTCTTGTATGTACTTCATTAAAACCATGCTTTACAAATGAATAGAGGGAATACATTGCCAAATTTTAAAGACCTACAGACTGATCAGATACCTCTCTGCCAAGATCTACTTTGGTCATCCTTTATCATCACCATCACATTAGAATTGTAGGTAAGCGAATTAATGTATCAATTTACATTATCAATGTTTCTCATTTTCATACGAATGTTTTATACTACGGTACATATATGAGAAATTTTTATTGATGAACAAACTGCTTTGTGTTAACCCGCTAGGTGTCAGATCCATATAGATACACAGCCCTCTGATCACATGCAGTGCCAGGTCTGCATATATAAACATATATGCAGACTTGACTTCAAAAATTTAATGTGGCCACAGATGATTTAGTTTGACCTCGAATATGAGTATTTGGTGGTAGATCTACCCTTCCTCAAAAACTGAATTTAAAAAAAAAATCAAAACAGCCGGGGATTGGCCCCAAGGATTTCGGATCAGGAATTGTGTACCTGTACCACAAGTTTTAACCTCAGTTACAATGGTAGCTTATACCATGTGTTTGAGATGCTTCATATAACATCTTTTATTGGCCTATCAAGTTATCAAGTAATACCAAAGCAGTAGCAGTGAAGGAAGAGGTGTGGCAGAGCTCTGTGATGCCTTCAAAACAACATGATGCCGTCAGCAAAATTTTATGCTTTTATTATTTTTTAAGGATATTCTGTAGGCTTGGCAACAACCACTGCCCGCAAGGAGAAGCCCAACACCATTTGGGGGTCTCTATGCACTCTTAACTCCAAGCTCCTCATCCTTCTTTTCCCCTTACCCTGGAGGGTCCAAGTTAATTCTTGGGACAAATCTCTGGTTCCGAGCACCTATAAAGTAGAGTGACGTCCGATGATACCCTCACAGGAACAGGAACTACCTCGTGCAGGTCTCGCGGCCTGTTGTAGCTTCCTTACTTTCTTATGTTCTTATGTTCTCACCTTTTCATAATATCCTATTGTATAATATGTAAAGGTGATAATATCTGCAAGGAGGGGACCAGGTGCCACAAGCAACATCTTAAAATGATGATGGAGGAGGGAAAGTAACATAGGAACCGTTTTTTAATGGGAAATTATATAAGGAAGTGATAGATTTAGGTATTGATTGTACAAGTTTTGATAAGGTAAAGATTGACATTGTGTAATTGGAAACATTGTAGCAAGTCCAATTTTTACATGGTGATTAAAATGTTTTGAGCAAGAGTTCTCTATTTCTTTGTTTTATCCACTGACCTATATTTTCATCCTCTTCCACCTTGAAGAGGAATTAAATGGCTGTGTTTACTGTGTGTGTATGTGTATTCTCTCATGATCTATTTCTTCCAGTCTTGTGTTCAGCCCGTTTAGTCCCCTCCCAAGGTGTTTAGCATGCAGGAAAGGAAGGAGAGGAGAAGAGGAGTACAGTAAAGAAGAGGAGGAGAGAATTACAGTAAAGAAGAGGAGAAGAGAATTACAGTAAAGAAGAGAGAAGAGGAGAAGAGAAGTACAGTAAAGAAGAGAGAAGAGAAGTACAGTAAAGAAGAGAGAAGAGAAGTACAGTAAAGAAGAAGAGAGAAGTACAGTAAAGAAGAGGAGGAGAGAATTACAGTAAAGAAGAGGTGGCGGAAGAGGAGTTATCCTGCATATATCCTGCTCCTCAATGACGGTCCTCCTATGGAAGACTCCTCAGCTGAAGGTAGGTTTGATTCAGCCGTGCCATATTGTCAACACTTAGATAGATTTACCACATGTAATCCACTTTATCACTTTTTTATCAATATATTTCTCCATCACTTCCAAGGTAACTGCCCATCTCACTTTACTTTGCAGACTCATGCCTCAGAGGTAATGGCAAATATAAGCCGACAGCTGCACTGAGCCTCCCACATCAAGTGACAGATGGCTATTAAGACACCCACTGCTGCACTCTACTGCCGACACGTCCCAGCCCACCAAGCCGTAGGTACGTATCACATAGCTTTGTGTTACCTTTTTTTTGTGTGCCCTTGACCAGTCCTTTGTGATGTAAAAAATAATAATAATAATAAATCCCTCTGCCCGAGTATTTTTCATAATCTTATAGGATTTCGAAGTCGACAGCCTTGTCATAGATGTTGTATTTGAATAATAAGTACACGTGTCTGTAAATGCTGGAATTTGTTAAGAAATGGTTTATCAAAGTGGGTCATCACTGTATTTTTCCATTCAGCATAATTTCACACTCACTTTCCATAGGGATTTCCAAGTCAGAATACACCAAGCAACCTTACTTTTTTTTTACCTCTTTGACAGATTGTATCAAATCTGACCACTGGCCGACCACTTACTGGCTACTGTACGACCAGACTGGCTGCCTACCAACTCCAAGCACTTTGGACAATCTCAGGCCCTGTAAGGTACAGCCGTGGCCTCCGAGGGATCCTGGCTGCGGCCTCGAGTTGTTGCTGTCACCAGAGTAGGCGGATTTTCAGTACATTTTGAAATGTGGTACTCTACCCAATATTACCAAGCCTACCAAATGATACTTAGGAAAACTGAGCCTACTGTAGTGTTCATGAGACATTGCTGCATATCATGAACATAAAAAAAGTTAACCTATACAGTAAAATCTCTCATATTCGGACTAATTGGGCCAAGGAGTGGTCCGAGTAATGCAAGGATCCGAATAATGGGGGGATTTAGGTATGTAAAAAAGAAAAAAAAAAAAAAAAAATCTAGGTTAGGAAATTTCAAAAAGAGGAGGTCCGAATAATGTCAAAGTCCGAATAATGTCCGAATAATGAGGGTCCGAATACGAGAGGTTTTACTGTATTAAGATAATTGAACCAGAGTAAAATAGTGTAGTATAAACATTCTCACTTTTTTTGCTTCAACTCGCTGTAACTCCATTAGTTTTGCTCGCATTGAATTTTTAGTCACTGTTTTGAAATCGCCACAAGAAAGTAAAACTAATGCAAACTGGCGCCATGATGGGTGAGCATCGCTCCCTACAGGAGAGATGAGTTCTCAACTTTTCACGAGAGCTATCAGACGCCCACCCGGTCACGGCGCCAGTTTGCAGTAGTTTTAAGAATCAAATCGGAAAAGTGTGCCAATTTCAAAACATATTGAAAATTCAATGCGAGCAAAACTAATGGAGCTGAAGCAAAAAAAGTGAGACAAAATGTTTATACACTATTTTACTTTAGTTCAATTATGTTAATATAGGTTTAGTCTTACCGTAACTTTTTTATGTTAATGATATGCAGCAACGTCTCATGAACGTCTCAGTTTTCCTAAGTATCATTTGGTAGCTTGGTAATATTGGGTAGAGTACAACATTTCAATGCACTGAATATCCGCCTACTCCGGTGACGGCATCGGCTGGAGGCCAGGATCTCTCGGAGGCCTGTCGCCACAATACTTCAATCTCATGTATGAACCCGAGTACATAATTGAAGACCAGTCAGTTGTTGGATTGAAATGAGAGCAGGAACTATGGGCTATGAACACAGGGCTATGGAAATATTTACATTTTTTTCTGTACAGATGTTTATTAGAAATTTACAGCAGCAGTTATATAACATGAAAATTAAAAAAAAAATAATAATAATAAATAAATACAAGGGAAGAGTCTCTCGAACTCTTAACACTACACATCATTGACCAGCATACAAGGGCTAGTCAGTGCGGCGGCAGGGAAGGCGGCCCCTCCACGCCAGGGAATGGAGGGGGCGCCGAGGCTGTCAGGATTGGTATGGGTTATGCCGCTCCTCCAGGTCTGAAGATTGACATCCCCGCCACCAGACAAGGACAGGGAGGCGAGAGCAGGGATGCCACAGTAAGGGTCACAGATCGGCTGCATGATGGAACCTAACTTGGTCTGTCTTCATCCTCAGATCTGTGGGGCAAGGATAGAAATTACACTATAGAAATAATCAAATTAAAATAAGAAATTCAATGTTTACATCCTACTTTACCTAGACTACTAATACAAATTTATTGCTCACTGGTTATTTGAGCTGTTTTGACCTTGAGCTGCTCTTAAGTCAATAACACTAATGTCGCCAGGCAAATTGTATAGGGGAATATTACAAAATTTAGCATCACTAAAGACTTATGTACCACTATAGAGATTTACATAATATAAACTACACTACAGACTTTTATGTACCACTTAAAGACATTTAATAATAAAAACTACTATGCATGCCTCTAATGGCACATACAAATCTGTAGTGATGCTAAAATTTGTAATATACGGCGCCTGGCCACATTAGTGTTATTGACGGTAGTTCAAATGCACACTGTAGCTCTAGGATGCTCTAGGATAATATATATTGTTATTCCTGGAGCTACAACATTTATAATAGTGTCAAGTGAAAATAATGGGTAGTATCTGGAGGCACAATAGTGTAACTTTCCATATACTTACTTCTCTCACCTCTTTCTCTCTCATAATCTAGCACTATCATTCCCATTTCGCTGGAGGTAACCCTTTAGTTTCCAGCGCACCTACTACGCTCATATGTTCTTAAGTCAATTCACTCTCCCATATATTCTTAGTCAATTCACTCCCATATATTCTTAGTCAATTCACTCTCCCATATATTCTTAGTCAATTCACTCTCCCATATATTCTTAGTCAATTCACTCTCCCATATATTCTTAGTCAATTCACTCCCCCATATATTCTTAGTCAATTCACTCTCCCATATATTCTTAGTCAATTCACTCTCCCATATATTCTTAGTCAATTCACTCTCCCATATATTCTTAGTCAATTCACTCTCCCATATATTCTTAGTCAATTCACTCTCCCATTCTTTCTATATGACCTTAGTGCTACCTTGACCCCCGCAACATCTCTTCACTTAACCTTTACTTTATACCAATGCTGTTTATACCTTTTAATTACTTCCACTATTAGTTCTTATCACACCACAGCCACTTCTCAAAAAAAAAAAATATCACTTGGATTTTAGTTTAACCTTTCTTTCATTCCACACCCAAATATCACTTGAATATGTGATTGCTAGTCATATCATTGCATCTCAGTTACTTCTTTACCTCGAAGCTGTCAAGTCCTTCCTCGATTCCTTTCTTTGTACATCCCCGAGATCGAAGCACTTTCTTCCCTTGCAGCGGTCTTGTCTCGCCTTCCTCGCTTCCATGCTTGCCTGTAATCGAACCAAAACACAATGAATTTATGAACCTCCTCCAATCTTTCTACATTCAGCTTGATTTTGCATGCTTTTTAGTCTTATTCTATATGAGCTCAACATCACTTTTACTACTTTAACCCCTTGAGGCCCAGAACGTAATTTCCATTGTAATTTGGGTAACATAAGACATTTTTTAGTGAATATAAGCAATATTTTATAGATATCACCAGTTAAGTATCCTTGCCCACTAACTCATTTGGTATATTTAGTTACTTTTCTTTATTTTATGGCTTGGCAACATACCATTTTTTATAGCAAAGGAAAGATCTGGGCGTGAAGGGGTTAAAAAACAATCAACTTTTGTTAACATTCACGTAAAGGTAATCTTCTGTACACACTATCAAACACACACACACACACACACACGTCTTTGTGGATTTACTTCTTTTTTTTCAACCAAAACTATATCTGCAAAAATAATAAATTCAACCACCATTTACATGAAATTCCACCTAAACTTCCCCAATTTTTTTTTTTTTTTTTTGTCTGGCACATTCCCTTTTTTGGCATTAAATCAATCAATCCCCAGTTTTTGCTTTCATCTTCCTTATTACATTGTCTATGTATAGGAAGGTTAGTATTTGGGTTACCCTCCCACCACCACCTATCGTTCCCATCAATGTCATAATTCGCTCACTTTTACGTCATTCATTAAATTCTCAAAATATTCCATCAACCTTCTTTTCACAGCCTCTTTCTCTCAATATTCTTCCATTCACCTTGTTCCCTTAGTTTCTCACATTTATTTCCCTTTCTCTCATTCTTAACTTCCTTTCAATATAATCTTTCATCCTCAGTCAGTAGAATAAGCGAGTCACTGAAACTATATTCGGACCCGCTTAAACTGGGATCCGAGTGGGGCTCAGGAATGCACTATGCCACATATTGAAATTAATTGACCTTAAATTTTGTGATATTTGTAAAAGGCATCACAAAAGAGTTACACACATATCAAAACAATTGTAACCCCTTAAGGCCCAGAACGTAATTTTCCTTGTAATATAACCACCATTCGACGATTTTAATGAACATAAGCAATATTATATAGATATGACCTGTTTAATATCCTTGTCCATTAGCTAATTTGGTTTATTAAGTAACTTTTTTTGTAGTTTTATGGCTAATAACAGACAATTTCATATAGCAAAGGAAAGATCTGGGCGTGAAGGGGTTAACGTTAATATGTTAACAGCTGGAGGCCTCAAGCGACTCCACCCAGACTGCCAGTTTAGCCTGTCTGACTATAGAACAAATTTCCTAAAGTTGGAATGCAGCCAATACATCCTTTGAAGTGAGAGATTCTGATTATTGAATTATTTATTTGTGATGGGCATGTATTGTGCTGAAGGTGGGAGAAATCTGGCACCTCGGGAGTTCAATAATATCAGAAACAACAACAACCACCAGTTTTCTAAATCTAGTTGTTTTCTGTCCATGATACTGCAGGTGTAGAAATTAAATTGTTTTGATAGGACTACAATACTCGGATGTCTGTTGATTAAGACATCTTCAATGCGTTGGCATAGCAGACATGTCTTTTCTCTACATTTAAGCCCTTCACGCCCAGATCTTTCCTTTGCTATAAAAAATTGTCTGTTGTAGAGCCATAAAATTACGAAAAGTAACTGAATATACCAAATTAGTTAGTGCATAAAGATACTGAGTAGGTCATATCTATAAAACATTGCTTATATTCACTGAAAATCTTCTAATAGCACCCAAATTACAATGGAAATTACGTTCTGGGCCTCAAGGGGTTAATATATTCTTGTCTTATTTCTCAGCTCCCCTGTCCCTTCTTATCCTTGCACATTATAGTCTAGTTTTGCAGGTTTCAAGCAACTAACTTTTGCTATTTCCATCTATTTTCAAGTTACAAAATGCGATTTTTATACACTGGGGTCCCCATTTGGGGGAGGCAATAGCAGAGTTTTGTTTGTTTAGAGGATAATTCCTCAGAGCCATAGTGATCTGCAGCTTAGTGTTGGCCGAAGCCACCACCCCGGGAGGGGGGTCACAAACCCCCGGCTAACACCCGGTACCCATTCACTGCTGGGTAGACAGGGGCTCGGGTTTTAAGAAAGACCACCCATCTATCTTCGCTCCGCCCGGGGATCGAACCCGGGATTTCTCGGTTGTGAGCCGAGCGTGCTAACCACTACACTACGGAGTACCCTGGTTAGCGTTTCTTTGTGGCGTTCTCGGTGACCGAGAACGCCACTCCCCGATGAGAACCAAAATCCACTTTAAATCTTTTTGCACCGTCGAGTAGCCTAAGAACACCCACATGCTGCCCATTAACTCTAGCTTTGATTGCGAGTACATCGGAGGACACACGGGGACGACATGAGCCTCTAATCACAGGCGTCACTACAAAAATCCTGCCTGCGCCAACACGGGCGAGAGCCAACCATCACAGCCCTCAAGTGAACCTCCAGGGCCTACCATCCCACCCCTGGAGCTCACTGCTTACACGCGCTTTAGGCACAAATGTAAAAAGAAAAATAATAAAAGAACATAATTTAATTCCGGAGCTCTGTTCATTAACATAATTCCTCTGTGATTTACGTTGTTTTGTGTTCTTAGCAGATTACTTAAGTGGTTGTTGTTCTCTTATACTTATTTAATATTTTACAATTTTGTGCTTTGAATCTTTCGTAAGTTAAATTCATTTTAGTAAAAAAAAATGTGCCTAATTGAATTTTCAGTAAGCGAGACTTGCATAAAAATAGGTGTAGCTATCACCTGCTCGTATCATTTGCCCTTTTCTCCTTTCAACCCATTTAGTGAGATCTCCATGGAGAGACTTTCAAAAGTTTTTAGCTCTACTAGATAGTGGTTAGCATCTGGATGTGGTGATCTGAGGGTTGGTTCCAAGTTAAGTCCTGCTGGGAGTAACCATTTCGGCAATAGTCAAGTGTCTGAAGACTACCCACACGCTGCCCATCAACCCACCTCTGACGGCAACCGCATTGAAAGACACTGTGGCGGCATGAGCCTCTAATCACAGGAGTCTCTTGACAAAATCTTGCCTGCACCACCACGGGCGAGGGCCAACCATCCGAGCCTACAGATGCTATAGCTTGAACTTCTAACAAATAAATAAAAAGAATTTACTCAATCAACCTGCACACTTTCATTCATCCATCCAAGGTACAATCTGATATCTCATGTGTAACATACATACCTGAGGACACAAGTTGCACGTTGAGTCATTCTCCATTATTCCACATTGTGCTGCGCCATCATCTGTGGCGCCATCGGTCTTCAGTCTGTGTCTCGGCTTCACATCTGCGGCACAACCAACGCGCCTCTGTAAGTGTTGAGATTTGTGAATACATGGATACACCACAAATAAAAGTCTACATCTATCGATATAAGAACATAAGAAAATAAGGAAGCTACAAGAGGCCGTGAGACCTAGTACACGAGGTAGTTCTTGTAAATTATGTAGAGCCAAGTTATACAGGTGAAAATTAAGCTATTACCCAGTGCCCACAGTGTTGGTAATATTCCAGAGTACTTTCCTGCCCAAATTAGTTTTTTTTTCTGTGGACATTCACAGATCCCTTTAAATATCTATAGATGCATTTATAAAGTGAGGCAGAAATGCCCCTACCCTCTACCCCAAGCAACGTTAGGGGCATTGGCGGTAAAGCAGTGGATGGGGGGACAAAATTCACAATTCTCATATTCAACGGCAAAATAAATTTGTTATGCCTCTGAATAGCCTGAAGGCGCTCCTATAACCCACTACATGGGGCACCCGGCAAAGGTTACCTACCCGGATCACAAAATACATAACGCCTATCCTCCCTCACAAATCTGAAGCAACGCGACTTTTATATATATATATATATAATATATAAACATATTTTTTTTTTTATTTTTTTTTTTTTTTTTTTTTTTTTTTTTTTTTTTTTTTTTTTTACTTCTAGATCTTTTAGATTTTTTTATTTTATTAGATTTTTTTTTTTTTTTTATTATTATTTATCTCTGTAGTGGAGAGAGTTTATTAAGCACAGGGACTATATGGATGGGGCTACAACACTGCTGATGCTATCGTGGTAAAATCAAATGTTTTGTGTGCTGTACTTCAAACAAAAATATAAGTTTTCCAATAAATTTGATGAGAAGCGGCGAGATTCAGGCTGTGCTGCCATTTCTACCTCAAGGCTTAATACCTAATTATCTTCATGATTTCTACCTAACCTCTGTGCTATTCACCCCTTGTCTTTTAACACACACTGGACTGCCATCCATTACACTCTTGGTGGGGAACTTTGAGCTCATATTGTGTGTGCATTTACCTTGAAAAAAAAAAATAATAATAAAAAAAAAAAAAAAAATCATTTTTTTTTTAAAATAAACATTTACAAATAAAATAAAATAAATAAAAAATATAAGTCGAGTTGCTTCAGATTTGTTAGGGAGGAGAGGCATACAAGGCCTGAGCTTAGGGTTGCCATATCTGAACAGCCAAAACTCCGGACGCCTCCACTGACACCCATGACCCCGCCCAACACACACTTTAACCCTTTGACAGGCACATAGCTGCACCACTGGCTATAGCCGATCTGTCGTTATATAAGGTAGAAAGACAACAGCCACCATGACTTTGCAGGGAGGACTAAACAACCTCAAATCACACGTAAGCTCTCCCTCCCTCCCTCTCCCACTCACAGTAGCACCGCCAGGACATGGTGACTAGGGTGGCCAAGGTTGGACACAGATCTAGTGTGGGGTGGCCATGGCATAACCATTGAAAAGAAATGCTTGAATTTTCATTAGACCTCTGACTCAGATCTGGGGTGGCCAATGAGATTAATTTTCAGGGGTGGCCGCCCCCTTACCTAGATCCGCCATTTCTCACTCTCACTCTCTCTCTCACTCTCTCTCTCTCTCTCTCACTCCCTTTCTCTCTCTACTACCTTACGCTGCAGAAATATGAAGTAAAGCAACAAAATAAAGTGTTGTTTGGCCAAAAATCCTCCTCTTCCTCCTCCCAGCTGCCTGCACACACGTCCTGCCCCCTCGCCAGCTCGCTATCGACTGGCGCCCGTACCGGAATACTCTAGGAACTCAAAACTGCTTCGAAACACTTAAACCTTTCCCTTATTTCCTTTCCATGCCCTGACCTGTTGACTTTTGACCTGTAACGTTAGCCAAGTCTTGAATGTTAGCAAATGGGAGTTAGTTATAGTGTTGATATAGTTTTGTAGTATTTTTTTTAAAGCTTATATTGATAGTGTTCGTTAGTGCTTCGAACTCATTAACAACGTCGCAAATGATGATGGGTAGGATATCGCCTTTTTTTTTTTTTTTTTTTTTTTTTTGCTACGTAGTTTGTGGGTTGTTAAAAGGATTGGATTGCTTTGTAAGGAGTGGCGTAGCTAGGTGGCTATCAACAGGGTGGCACTAGGCAAACGGAGGCATTCTCATACGTAGAAGGGTATAAGGGCATATTCTAAGATCAGATCGGTGGTGGGTTTTAGAGCATTATACAGAATGCGGCAGCCATGAAAAATAACACAAGGGGGGTCTATGGGGGGGGGGGGGGCGAAACCCCCCCCCCCCATCGAGGGTAAGTTACGCAATCAATGCCCGGGTTAGGTTAGTTAATTAGCAGAGGGGTCTGGGGGGGCAGCCCAGTTATGTCAGGAGAGTATTGGTCAATAGGGAGTATTGGTTGAAACTGCATATTTACCGTTTTTATTTCTACTGGCAACGCTCTGTATGTGTGTGTGTGTGTACTTGACATTACGTATCATTAAGGCATGTTACACTACCTTAATATCACGTAAGAACTAAATAAGAATAAAAGGTTGTGTACAGATGTATCTTAACCTGGCTAATCAGTCAAAATACTGCTTATAATGTGACTGCTTATAATAGTTACTCCTTAAAATCCTCTTCACCCAACACACCCGCGCACTCCAGTAACATCACACCAGCGCCACATAACCTATCATTATGCACCATTTACTGCAACACACCTTCATACCACATCACAGTAGTACTATGGAAAACCATCTACTTTGGCAGGACCCTTCAACCCACACCACAATAGTACTACGGAAAACCATCTACTTTGGCAGGACCCTTCAAACCACACCACAATAGTACTACGGAAAACCATCTACTTTGGCAGGACCCTTCAAACCACACCACAATAGTACTACGGAAAAACCATCTACTTTGGCAGGACCTTCAGTAACACTACCACAGTAGGAATCCATCTGCTTGGCTAGGACTTAACACCATGTAACTACGGCCATTCTTGCTGGTAGGACCAAGGCGGACACCACGATACGTACGACGGGACAAGACCACATTTGGAGACCTTCAACCAACTACATCTCGTGACTCTACTTTGGCAGCCTCGATACCATGACCACATGTCTCGGCCATTCTTTGCAGGACGTCGGTTACCAACCAAATATTAACTACGGCAGAACGCTCTCTTTCAATCCCTTCATACCACACACCAATGTATGAACCACATGGCAGGACCTCTTCAACCCCACTCCTTCCACGGAACCTCACCGCAACTTGAAGTAATCTTCTTACAAGGCCATGGGGGTGAGGTAGTTCATTACTAGACCGGAGTTGACAGTGGGAAAGAGAAAACTCGATGACGTCGACGGCGACGGAGACCAAATTAGGGAGTCATTCTTACCCAACTACCATCTGTGACTCGTTGCTTTGGAGCCTCGATACATGAGAACCTTCTTCTTCTTCTTCTTTCTGTTTAACGTCTGGTTTTTCCATAATAATTTGAAGTTAGACGGCCGAGGATACGCTTCCAACTATCCCTATCCATTACCTCAACTTCTTCAATGTCCAATGCTGCCAGATCCTCTTCAACACACTGCCTCCATGTGAACCTCACCCGCGAACCTCTGAAAGTAAATCATTCTTTAACAAGGCCATTGGGGTGTTGATGGTTCGTTCATTGTTTCTAGACGGAGTTGATAGTTTGGATAGAATATTAGTTTTAGTTGCATGAATTTGATAAGGTGTGAAATTAGATACGACTTTATGGAACAGTTAATAGCATGATATATAATTAAATAACACTGATGAATAATAACATGAAGTATAGTTGGATAACATTGAATTAAAAACAAAAATGATTCCTTACCTTCCCAGATAGTGGCTATTATGTCAGCTTCATATCACCACTACAACCACTGGATAGTTGAAGATTTTCATAAACAAAATCATTATCACCAAACCTGGCCGCCAGCATAATAGGTATGTCACACACACACATAGAACCTACAAGACCAACTTCAGATACACTGTCACATTAATCCCTTGAGACCCAGAACGTAATTTCCATTGTAATTTGGGTACCATTAGACGATTTTTAGTGACTATAAGCAATATTTTATAGATATGACCTGTTTAGTACCCTTGTCCACTAACTAATTTGGTATATTCAGTTACTTTTCGTAATTTCATGGCTCGACAACGTACTATTTTCTATAGAAAGGGAAAGATCTGGGCGTGAAGGGGTTAAGGGAGTCATCCAAGGCTGTTCAGGAGGAAGGAAAGCCACCATGTAAAGGCACATTATGCCACTCAAGCAAGAGAAAAAGGATGGTAGGGGAGAGCGGGGCAGGTTGCATCGAGGGTAGGTTGCATCATTGCCTCTAACTCCCATGTTTATCACACGTACATCGTCTTAATACTACTACTACTACTACAATAAACTACTACTACTACAACTACAACAATAATAATAATAAAAAAAGTTAATGCGAGTTAGAGGCAATGATGCAACCTACCCTCGATGCAACCTGCCCAGCTCTCCCCTACTCGCAACCCCAACCTGTACCACTCGGTTGGCAAAAATAGAGAAAAGTGAACCGAATATAATACAATTTCATGCTGAAAATCCACTTTCTGATGACCGACCTGACCACAATACTTTGGATGGTGATACAAAACTTAGTAGGCAACAGAGGAAATTTACTGAAAGATCTTGAAAGGGAGGTAGATGCACTGCAGGCTTTTTTAAGACAAACCGGGGTTTAGACACGGGGGTCGGGGTAAAGGAAACTTGCGACACTAGCAGGAGTATCAGAAGGCAGGGAACTAAAGTGATTCATAAGAAGAGAGAGAGGAGGGGTTTAGTTAAAGATAAAGAGAACATTGACAAAAAGAAGAGGAGTTGCTTGAAAGTTTACTATACAAACTGTAGGAGTATTTAAAAAAAGATAGATTTCCTGAGAGGAATAAATAGTGTAGAGGATTTTGATATAATAGCATTAACAGAAACATGGTTGGATATGTCAGGAAAGGTATTTGATCCGGAAGTCGAGATAGCTGGGTATAAGTTATTTCACAAGGACAGAGTAGGCAGACGAGGTGGAGGAGTTGCGCTTTATGCAAGAGATGCATTGCAGTGTTGTGTTAATAATGTTATAAAAATAGATGACAGCATAGTCTATATGGGTAGAGGTTACGGAGGGAACTGAGAAAATGGTTTTGGGTGTAGTGTATAGGCCTCCAAACTTATGTAAAGAAGATTCAGCTCCTATATGGGAAGAAATAAACAAGGCCTGCAGATATAATAGACTATGCGTGGTGGGAGATTTTAATCTTAGGAATATAGACTGGGATTTAATCATAGGTGACAGCGGCGCAGATGAATTGTTAAATATAATCCAGGATAACTTCCTAAGTCAAGCAATCAAGGAGCCTACTAGAGGAGATAATATTCTAGATCTATTGCTGACAAATAGAGACGATTTAGTTACAAATGTGGAGGTCGGTGGGAATTTAGATAATAGCAACCATTATGAGATCAGATTTAGCTTAAAATGGGAAGTTGGAAAATTAAGTGGCAATAAGCATCGAATACCTAATTTCAGAAAGGCCAATTATGCAGGATTAAGAAGACACCTGGAGGTTATTAATAAGAGGTGTGAGATGGAGGGGGAGAAATTTTCCCAGGATAACGACAGGGCGTTGACAGCTGGAAAGGCCAATTATGAAGGATTAGGAAGGCACCTGGAGGTAATTGGCGCGGTTAGATATGGAAGTGAGGTCATGGCTGAGGAGGTAATTAGAGCGGTTAGACAGGGAAGTGAGGTCAGGGCTGAGGAGGTAATTAGAGAGATTAGAAATGGAAGTGAGGATGGGGTTGAGGAGGATTATACCTCATTTGTAAGGAATATAATTGACGGACAGAAAAGAAATATTCCTTATAGGGAAATAAGGTCCAGAAAGAGTGATCCAAAATGGATGACCACCAATTTAAAACACAACATTGGAGTAAAAAGAAACATTTATTTAAGGTTCAAGGCAGGATTGGTAAACAAAGAACGGTATAACGTGATGGCGAGGACAGTGAAGAAATTAACTCGAGTTGCTAAGAACAATTATGGGATTAAAGTAGCAGGACAGGCGAAAAGGGACCCAAAAGGGTTCTATCAGGTATATAAAACAAAGACAAGGGAATTAGTTGGGCAGTTAAGGTCAGGACAGGGTGAGGTCTTAAATACGGATGAGGATATGTGTAAGTCTAAATGATTATTTCTTAAGTGTTTTTACGGAGGAGGATACACAGACGATACCTGATAGTGAACAGATGTTCAAAGGAAGGGATGAGGAGAAACTCAAAGATATTGTGATAACTAGGGAAATGGTGGAAGCGGGTATAGATAAAATGAAATTTTTTAAATCGCCAGGACCAGATGAGTGTATCCCAGGGTATTAAAGGAATGCAAGGAGGTTGTTAGTGAGTCTTTAGTGCACATTTTTAGGAAATCGGTTGAGGTAGGCGATGTGCCATTATTGTGGAGGAAAGGAAATGTTGTTCCCATATTTAAGAAGGGAGACAGAGGACTAAAGTCAAATTATCGACCCGTAAGTCTAACATCAGTGGTGGGTAAATTATTGGAATCTATTATTGCAAAAAACATTAGAGAGCACTTAGATAAACATAGTTTGATCAATGATTCACAACATGGATTCACCAAGGGTAGGTCATGTCTCACCAATTTATTGAGTTTTTATAGGAAAGTTTATGAGACGGCAGATAATGATAAGGATTATGATATAATATATCTGGACTTTAGTAAGGCATTTGACAAAGTACCACACGAGCGACTCTTAAATAAGGTTAGGGTTCATGGAATAGATGGGAAAGTTCTTCATTGGATCAGAGCTTGGCTAAGTAATAGGCAACAAAGGGTTACAATTAATGGTTCTAAATCTGAATGGGGACAGGTGGAGTTCCACAAGGGTCTGTTTTGGGTCCATTACTATTTTTGATTTACATCAACGACTTGGATAGTGGGATTAGCAGTGATATCAGCAAGTTTGCTGATGATACAAAGTTAGGTAGGATTATTGGATCACAGTCTGATGTAAACATATTGCAGGGAGACTTAGATAAACTTAACGAGTGGGCAGTCAGATGGCAGATGGAATTTAATATTGATAAATGTAGCGTTATGAATGTTGGTAGAAAAAACCCTGGTAATAGATACACCATAAGCAATGTATCGCTGAAAAGATCAGAAGGTGAAAAAGATCTTGGGAGTGAGGGTGAGCCCAGACCTCCGACCTAGGAAACAATGTATTGAGGCCAGAAATAGAGCTAATAGAGTATTAAGATTCATTACCAGAAGTGTTAAAAGTAGAAGTGCAGAAGTTATTCTAAAGCTTTATCTGGCTCTAGTCAGGCCTCGCCTAGACTATGCGGTTCAGTTTTGGTCTCCATATTACAGGAAGGATATAGCCTTGTTAGAAACAGTGCAGAGAAGGATGACCAAAATGATACAAGGGATGCGTAACTTTAGTTATGAGAGGAGATTGAAGTTATTAAAATTACACTCACTCGAGAGACGCAGAGTAAGGGGCGATCTGATAAAGTTTTTAAGTGGATAAAGGGATTTAATAAAGGAGTTAGGAAAAGTTCTTACGGCTTTTAACCAGGGTAGAACAAGAAGTAACGGATTCAAGCTGGAAAAGCGTAGAATTAGAAAGGAAATAGGGAAAAACTGGTTCACAAATAGGGTGATGAATGAATGGAATGGTCTCAGTAGACGAGTAGTTAGTGCGGAGTCATTAGGGAGCTTTAAAGAGGAGCTGGATAGGTTCATGGATGGGGATGAAAGGTGGATGTAGGTAGTGTTAGATGACAGGAACTACCACGTGTAGGCCTCGCGGACTCGTGTAGCTTCCTTATTTTTTTATGTTCTTATCTCAGTTTTCAGGACAAGTGTTTCCATATCCACTCCAAAACACTTGTCCTAATGGAGGGATCTGAAGCCACCACATTATATCTTTAAAAGAGAACAGCATTGATTGGCTCATGTTTTGTTAGTTGGAGTGTACATATAACAGCCAAATACTTATTACTTTACAGGAACTACCTCGTGTAGGTCTCACGGCCTCTTGTAGCTTCCTTATTTTCTAATGTTCTTATGTAGCCTACCATTAGACAATTTTAATGGATATAAGCACTAAGCAATATGTTGTATATATGACCTGTTTAGTATCCTTGTCTACTAGCCAATTTGGTATATTAAGTTACTTTTCGTTATATTATGGCTAACAGTAGACGATTATATATAGCCAAGGAAAGATCTGGGCGTGAAGTTATAAGTGTTCTACCCTTGTTTTCCTTCCCTGCACTTCTGCTCCACGAGTGTTTCTTGTTCTGCTTGTTCAGTAGACAGGTAGTTAGTGTGGAGTCATTAGAGAGCTTTAAAGGGAGGCTGGATAAATTCATGGATAGGGATGAAAGGTGGATGTAGGTAGTGTTAAGTAACAGGAACTACCTCGTGTAGGTCTCACGGCTTCTTGTAGCTTCCTTATTTTCTGATCTTCTTATGTTTAGCAGGTTACTCTTTGGGTAATTGGGCTACAACAGTTACTAAGTTGATCATCCAATGTGAGGTTTGACAATAAAATGGAAACAACTGGAAGATAAGATAAGATACTTTGATCCTATCTAGACACTTTGCAAGTACCAACTACAAGGTTATTGACTATACAAAGCGCCACCACGCCAGGACGAACTTGGTGGACTCGAACCGCTGACCGAATGCGCAGGGACGCTACACACGCAAGACAACAGCTCTACCAATCGAGCCATCCTGACGGGTGAAACAACTGGAAGCTTAGATATCAAAACTGATAATGGAGGAAAAGAGAAATAAATAAATAAAGAGGCTTACATGCGTTATATTGTGGCGGGAGACTTTTCTGACATTTTGTTTTACTATAGGTGTATTTTGAGAAGAAAAATTGTGAACATCTTAAACACAAAATAGTGTATTTTATTGTTTAAGCTTTCATATATAAATACTTCCTTTGGAACCCTAACAACTAAATAATTGAGTGAGATATAGAGTAAATATACAGTAAGTATAGATATATAACATATTAAATCTGAATACGAGGACTAAATATACAATATAAACATCTAAATTTTTAAAAGGCTGTAACATCTTCATTGACATTCTCTTGTAATAAAGCAATACCAGACTGAGGATTGCTACCTCAGATCTTTCTTACATCCTCGTGTCTCAGTCATTACCCAAATAATACGTAAACATTCTGCAAAAAGAAATATCACAGTACTTTTCATAATACAATAAAAAGAAGTCAGGCATTTTCGTAGTACCTGTATATATATTACAGAAACGCAATGGCCTATGCATGAAAGGAATAAATATAGCAAGATTATAATTATGTAACCTTGGGAATAATATAATGTAATACTTGATCAAGCCATAAAGACAACAAAAATGACAAAGAAGACAATCATTATACCAAAAACCTTAATCATAAGCATACGGTTTGAAGAGACGGACTTAAAGTACTTGAGGAGTTCGTGATGGGCTGCCTCCACGTTCATCTCGGCATCGTCCACGTTGGTATCAATTCTGTGGCAAGCAAGGAAAGGTAAAGAGGGATGAGGCTGTGAAACTACCAATCAAAACCCAACAAACTACCCAACTCATGCCGAAACTACCTAACCTAGCTGAAATTTGCGGAGGTTTACCGAGGCACAACAGTAGAAATAAAGTCTCGTTGATTGACGTTACTAACTACACATTAAATTGATTGATTTAATGCCAAAAAGAGTGAATGCGCCAGACATCAGAGGTCATATGGCACTATGGCACAGCATAAAAAAGGGAAGGGTTAGAGAGAAAGAGTGAAACGGTGAGGATAAGGGAGAGGAACGGGATGTTACAGCAGGATGGTTAAATCAAATGAAGGTATTTGTACATACAGCCAAATTCCCAACATCCGACTTGTCCAAACAACCGACTTTTTTCACCACCCCATTGTGTCTTGTTTTGGCCATTTATTTTACTTAGTTTTTTTAATTTTTTATTAAACATTAATTTGTGGCTTTATTTATGCATGAATTTTACTTTCGCGTATACCACTGAATCGGCCTTCAAGAGCTGCATCTTTTATGTGTTATACCATTTTGTCCTTACGTTTATGGTTACTGTGATATCCGAACATCCGACTATTCCAATTATCCGACCTACCTTCGGTCCTCCCAAGGTCAGATAGTTAATACTTAGCTGTATAATAATGAAATGTTTACTGTCAAAACCTTTACCTGTGCACTAATTCTTCTTGTTCTTTGACCATAGAGGCCAGCTGGTTGAACATCTGTCCCAGCTCCACTATGGTGGACTCGATGGTGCGCATGGTGTCGGCGCGGCTCTGCAGGTACGTGTCCTGTTCCTCCATCAACTGTAACTGTTGCTGGTAGGCATTGCCCGTCTCAAAATTAATAGCCACCTCCCCACCTCCTAAACGATTACTCTCTCTGCCGGGGTTCTGAGCCACTGCTGCTGCTGCTACCTCTGCCGCCAGCAACACGGAGCCCTGGTGGTGGCCGGCCATGGCTGCGGGGGGAAGCTCGCCGCTCACCACGCCGCCCGTGAAGTGGTCGCGACGCTCGGCCTGCTTCTTCAAGTTCTGTTAAATAGTTAGTAAATATAATTAGTATGCAGCAGGACCTTTCTCAACTCTCCACATCATTACCTTTGTACTTAACCCCTTCACGCCCAGATCTTTCCTTGGCTATATTGTAAATTTGTCTGTTGTTAGCCATAAAATTACAAAAAGTAACTTAATATACCAAATTAGTTAGTCGACAAGGATACTAAACAGGTCATTATCTATAAAATATCGCTTATATTCATTAAAAATTGGCTAAGGGTAGCCAAATTACAATGAAAATTACGTTCTGGGCCTCGAGGAGTTAAGTAACAGTAATATAGAGGAGGAGGACATGGGCAAGACCATCACGTCCCTCCATATGATAAATAGCCTACTGGCGCTATAGGCTTCAATGTAAAACAAAAAACAAAACAAAACAAAAATTATATATATATATATATAAAATCATCAATGCACTCACCTCAGTACGAACTTCTAGAACATCCCTGAACTTTTGTGTAATGAATGCCACCTTGGTCTGCAGCGTGCCCACCAGGTTGGAGGAGTGCTTCTGCAGGTGAGCACTGCTGCCCCCCGGAGAGGCAGCCAGGGAACGGGTCCGCAGGTCACCCAGCTGCTTGGTGAGGGAGGAGAGGTCGTGGCGGATGATGCCGGTCAACTCTTGAATGTCAGAGTCGTGACTGTCATCGAACAGGGACCGCTTCTTGGCCACTGCAGGGAGAATAGTGTTAGCCCTTCAAATAGCTCACTGAGGCAATCACTGATAACACAAGAACATCAGAAAATATGGAAGCTACAAGAGTAAACAGGGACCGCTTCTTGGCCACTAGAGAGGATAGTGTTAGCTTCCTCCTCCTCCTCCTTTCTTCTCTCTTCCCTCGTCATGCCTCCCTGCTTCTAAACTCTCACCTTCCTACATTACCTCCTCCTTTTCGACCTACTTTATCTGATCTTCTTCCTTCTTCCTCCTCCTTTTCTACCTCCTTTAGCTTACCTCCTCCTCCTACCTGCCTCAAACACTACCTCTCTTCTCTCTTCCTTCTATCGTTCCAAATCTCCTTAAGCTCATCCACACCCACACGCAAACACCTTTCTCCTTCAAACAACTCACGGAAGCAAATACTGATAACATAATCTGGTATTTTGCTATCTCCTACATGCTCTCACACCTGAGGGTTATGAACACGGGGTGAAATGACTGAAATAATCTTTTTACATTTGATGAATGTCTAGAGTTTCACAATATACATAGTAGTATCATCTACCATTGTAATGAAGGCAGCAGAGTGGGAATTGAATGTTAGGGTTAGGGGACAAGAGACAAGCACAGTATATAGAGGTGAAAGGGTGTGCGAGGGCTGCCTTTTATTATTTTGCTAGAGTTTTTTTTCTTTTTTTTTTCATCTTGGCATATAGTGCCTGTAGGCAGTGACCTCCAGGGGTGGGATGGTAGGCCCTGGAGGCTCACTTGAGGGCTATGATAGTTGGCCCTCGCCCGTGGTAGTGCAGGCAGGATTTTTATAGTGACGTCTCTGATTAGAGGCTCATGCCGCCCCCGTGTCCTCCGATGTACTCGCAATCGAAGGTAGAGTTAATGGGCAAGGCATGTGGGTGTTCTTAGGCCACTCGACGGTGCAGAAATATTTTAAGTGGATTTATGGGTCTCACTCGGGATAGAACTCGGGTCTTCGAGAACGCCACCCAGTGACGCTCACCACTCTGCTACCGCCTCCCCCCCAAAAATATATATAATATAAATAAAATAAATAGGGTAACATATAGATGTCGATAATGCAACAACCTGTGAGCATGAATGAGCTGTTAGAGCATAAGATAACCTATGCATTGCTCCATTATCATTATGTAACTTAAAATTGTATACTATCAATCAATACTAAGAACATTAAGGCATACAAAACTGTTACTTACAATGAGTCATCTTTTCCAGCTTGGCATAGGTGCTCGATATGTTCCTTCCTATTAACCTGAAAGATAATAAAGATAATATTCTTAATCATTGATAGGTTTCTTTCCTCTTGCGTTTTCTTCTTTTCTTTTGTCACATAGTATAGTAACATTTAGTGCTTTCTTTGCTTAACACTAACTTGTTTACAAACACCAGACCTCTTTCTTGTGAGGTAAACATGCTGATCATGACTAAAAGACCACTTTGTGTAAAAAATTAAATGTCAAAAAACACTTTTCATGGATTTCAGCAAATGACAAAAATTGCATAATATTCCTGAAGATCACAATATGCCATGTGATTTTTTATTTTATCGCATGCAACTGACCTCCCCAAAAAATAGGGACATAACACAGATCTCTTATTTTTGTTTCCATAGGACACCTCAATGACACTTTCAGGGGACGGGATCTTATTCAAGTATTCTTCTACGCACACTTACCTAGATCTCTGCATAAAGTCTTGGTACTGTCGCAGGTCTCTAGGCCGCTTGCTGTCGCGGTGGGGCACGGATCCATTGTGGCTGCTGCCCTGCTGGGAGCGCACGATGCGACTGAATTCCTGTGTGCGGTCTCGACACGCCATCTCACTGTCGTCCACACACGGCTGGTAGGAGTTTCCTGATGACCAATCTGAAAACCCTGCAGTTGAAAATTTATAATTTCTAAATTTCTTCATTAAAAACTATTTTCTATTTGTGAAATGTGTTTTTTGTAAATCATACTTTATGAAATTTGATACTTTTTTTTATCTGCAATTATTTGTAAAATTCAAATTTTTGGTAGAATTCACTTGAAATGTATTTTCTTCTCAAAATGAAATTAAATTAAGTGAAATGAAGAAATAGCAGCAAAGCTGATGGCAAGTGCTTCCATCTGAGCCTTGCAGCTGCAGCAGATACTTGACATCACATCAACGGTCAAACACCTATGAATATTTCTCATTTGAGATTCAAAATAAGTAGAAAGTTTAAAGTAGCAATTTCAAAGTCAGAAATAAGAGTAGTCTCCTGTAGCATGTTATACCTTCATACAAGGATAAATTCCCCATGAGCCATACACCATCCCCTGCACTGTTTTGAGCACCACCCAGACACTCACGGCTTTGGTCTTGAGGCTGGTAACTAGGAGTCTGCAGCTGCGGGGAAGACCAGGACTGGCTGACCTGTGTGACCTGACCTCCTCCTGGCTGCCCTCTCAAGGCGGGGTCCACGGAATCAGTCTTCTTGTAGTAGGCTTGTGCCGACGGTGACCCCCACTCTGGTCCGTTAGTGTTGTTTCCACCAATCACAACCTAAAAAGACATTTGATAAGTTTTGTGATAAGTCATTGCCTCTAGGGCTGACAATTTTGTTTTCCTGAAGTAAATTTCAATCACATGTGCTATCAGAGGTCTCAATGAGTTCTGTGTTTATAATTCTTCTGGAAAACTGGCGTAAAAATTGTTGAATCATGGATCTCATGTAATATGTTTACATGTTCAAGTGTTTGTTCATTCTAGCATACTTGACAAAGTCCCCTTTTTTGCTTCTCCACGCACTTCTGTTCTGTGATTTCAACCATAGAGCAGTTTGACATCGCCGCTCTATAATAAAGAATATTTATTTGAACCACAACTTGTCTTATTTGCCTGACCATTAACCCCTTCACACCCAGATCTTTCCTTTACTATAAAAAATTGCATGTTTTAGAGCCACAAAATTACGAAAACTAACTGAATATACCAAATTAGTTAGTGGACAAGGATACTAAACAGGTCATATCTATAAAAATATTGCTTATAATCACAAAAAATCGTCTAATGGTATCCAAATTACAATGGAGATTACATTCTGGGCCTCAAGGGGTTAATGCAGCCAGAATGACAAAAATGACCATTCAAGGATGGACTGCAAGGACAGGAATAAATGGAGACTTCTGTCGCTGCCATCCCCTGGTGGGGGGGGGGGGCCTCTTAGGAACGGGCGTCAGATATAGATAGAAAAATAGATATCCAAAAATATCTCCCAATATGTGAATCCAGTAATCTCGAAGCCGCAATATTCGGGTCCCCACAGTCCTCAAGAGCATGAGTGAGGCGGATGGCTTCAACTATAGTCTGGTTTTTTTAACGAGGTGAAAAATCCTGACCCCTTGCTGCTTACTGACTGATATTTGATGCCGGGAGAAGGGAATACTACGCTTCTTCTAAATGTCAGGTGTATTTCATCATAGTTAACCATATTATCAAGTAAACATAGGCATAATTTTAAGCACGAGACCTTAAGATAGAATGGAATTTTTGCCTCGTTAAAAAAAATAGACTAGACCAGCCCCTTCCTCTCTAAATTAATTCAACCTATTTCTGAAAAATCAAGAATTACATGCCTGTGGAAAAAGCGTGTAGGGCGTCTGTGGTGTGTCGGGCTGGAGCTGGAGGGGGCTGGCGGTGGGGTTGAGAAACACGGGTACCCCAGGCGCTGTTGGCTCCTCCACTAAAGACTCAGACCCCGCACGTCTACGTCGGGTCGTCATTACACACTAATAAAGACCTGGAGAAGAAAATATCAGGTTACACTCGCTGGCATGGAAATTTTTGGCCGGTGACAGTTCTACTTGGAATAGATGAAAAGGAAGAATAAAGGGTACGGTATTATATTATTGGACACCACATTTTTTGCTTGTCCCAAAACACTGTAAAACTGAACTGCTGTTTAATACAATGCATAGACATTTGCTATGTAACCTGACTTATATGGAGGGGCACAGCCACCTCAGACTCCCCTTCTAGTTCAGTAATCTAACCTGGACATTGGTTACCAGAACCTAATCTAACTGATCAAGTTATTGCTGGTATTTAATTCCTGAATGCAGAAATACGGGTAAAATCTTATTAAATGTATATATTTGGGTACTGTAATATCAATAATCAAGAATTGGAACTGTCGGCGAAAATTGAAACTCCCGCCGACGTAATAAATCAGAACACTCGTCGACCTCGGCAAATATTCCAGTTAGCGACATTTCCAGGTACCATTTAAACTGGTATCCGGTCATTTCGCCCACACCAAAAGGTCCTTTCGCCCAAAGTCAGTTCGCCCACTCGGTGGAGTCATTTCGCCCACATTAGATAACTCCTTTACTGTGCAACGCCAAGTTAGAGTTGGCGTCAAATGTAGGTTGGGGGTTGTAGTAAGTCCACTAAGTGGCTCGAGCGGTTAGTTGGGTTCATGGGATAATTATTATGTCTATCTTTTTCTTCTTTTATTACCAAAGATAGAAATCTCCAAAATTAACAGTCAGAATGATCAAATAAGTTCTCAGTCACACTGTCGTTTCTAAGTACAGTCACTTCTCTCTGAATGCTTAGCGCTTGCCCAAAGATTTGTCGTCTGTATTTTACAAGAGTTCGCTCCCAACTGCGGGACAATTCCATAGCTCGACTTGGCGTGGGGTGTGAAGACCACGTCACAGTGTTCTTCGCAAGTCTGTATGCACAAATAATGAAGGGTGGCACAACCGATTAAATAAACGTGCAGCAGGTAGAAGTAGCCTCCAATTCTATCTTTTGGTAAGCCTTCTGCATAAAGAGGCTAAATTAACATCATTACAGATAAGGCTGCTGTCGGAAAGAAAGCTCCGAAGAATCCAACGAAGACGATACAGGGAACTGCAAAATAAATAGTTCATTCTTTGGGATGAATATATGAGGGGTGAGAGATCCTCATTACAACTTCTCAAGGTTTGCTCATATTTAAATGGACCAATAAACTGATAATAATTTTAATTACATGCATTTTATATGAATGCTCACTGGTTTTTTTATTTTACTTTTAGAATTGACATTAGTTTTCATACATTTTATTCTTTGTATGTTTCTCTTGGGTTTTAATAAAGTTTTTACTACATGATTTGTGCATTGTTGAATAATACTTGTGGGCGAACCAACTTTAGTGTGGGCGAACAAACTCTACATTTGGGCGAACTGACTTGTGGGCGAACTGACATGTGGGCCAAATGACCGTAAACCATTTAAACCACATATAAACTTATCAGAAGACAATGGTGACGTGCACAGACAGTAGTGCCCGTAACCAAAATAATACTCTAAAAAGTAGCAAAGTAGGTCAAACAAAGGGTTTTTTTCAGTAACAGATGATATCAAGGGAAAAAAACAAATAATCAATATTACTACGGCAGTGCAAAGCGGAGCGGAATGTTTGCGGGGCGGGCAGCAGGGAGGGGCGGGGCGGGCCACCCACACCTAAAAACAAACACTGATGTCTGCCAAATACAAGTGCAAGATTAATTTGACACATCAGAACTATTCAGGAAAATATAATCTCGTCCTTGAAATCAGTGGTGCCCAATAACGAAAATGAACTAATTCTAGATGATAGGACAACATCGCTTTGAGACCAATGCCCGTATTCGTAGTCACATACCATCATTGTACGTGGCCATTGTTCACTTTTTGTCTTGTCCTAATTAAATCAATATGTCATGCCAGCTCTGTTGTGATTGCAATAGGAGTACTGTATGATTGCTCTAGTACTTGCCATGGCAGCTACAAGATCAAGTGAATAATTTTGACTGAGTAGAAATGGAACAAAATCATAGCAATTACCACGAGCGATCATGGTATGTGACTACGAATACGAGCACAAGTCCTAACTCCTGATTTCTCCCCTTCCTCCTCCCCTCAACTAACTGCCATGTACAAACTCCGGTAACATTCTAGTCCTTTCCCGCCCTTATTAGTGGGCTGTTTTCCTCCACACCTTCACAGATCCCTTCAGATACCTCTAAAACGTAATTATAAAGTGGGGTAGAGGTAAAAGAAAGAAAACATTACTAACCTAACCTCAATATAGCCTAACCTAACCTTACGTAACTTGGTAAATTTGTTGTTCTTTCTTGCCCTTAGGTCTCGCTAGGAGGTTATTGGTAGGGTTAGGTTGGGTTATAGTGAGGTGAGGTTAGGTTAGGTTATAGTTAGGTTAGGTTATAGTGAGGTTAGGTTATGGTTAAGTTTTTTTTTTTTCTTCTTCTTTTTTTATCTCTCCCCCACTTTATAATTACGTTTTAGAGTTATCTGAAGGGATCTGTGAAGGTTTGGAGGGATCTGTGAAGGTCTGGAGGGATCTGTGAAGGTCTGGAGGAAACAAGTCCACTAATAAGGGTGGGAAAGGACTCTAGAATTTTACCTAAAACAGTTACAGATATTCCCTAACAGGACTTAGCCTCCGTATATGAGCTAAGGAACCATCAGTCTCATAGATACGGAGAGTTTATCTAACAGTTATTACGTATATTGTAAAATAGGGGTACAGTCAGTTCGTACACAAGTTGTTTCGTACACCAGTAGATTCGTATACCAAAGACTTGTTTCGTAGTCTATATGAAACCTTACCTTACCTTTGATACCTTTGAAGAATTCCGTCAGTTATCGACGCAGCTGAGATGGATCTCCACTGTAACCAGACAGCTCTCTCTCCTCTGATTGAAACCATAGTCGTTTCGTACACTCGGCTCAAGAGTTGAACTTGATTACTAGTTACGAATCGACACCAGGTATGTACGAAAAAACAAAATCAGTGTACGAAACAACTAACAAAACCTGGGTACGGAACAACTTGTGTACGAAACTCCCTGTAACCGTAACATAATGCCGTCTGTCAACAATGCCACACCCATTTCTTTGCAACTACCTACAGGCTACACAAGTACAACAAATCCATACGGCTAAGACCCTAACAAGCCGCGTATCTGATATCCTGAGCCTTGTAATCACGTACATCTGTTTGAGTCTCGATGTTTTAGGCAATTCATAGATTCACTTCCACGCCCTTACAATCTTGTCGAGAGGGAATATTGGACATACATACCGACATCGAGGCAAGCCAGGCACGCCAGCTGGTCTAATAAGTCGCACAGCAAACTTGCCACACAAGAATCACGAACAGGCTACTGAAAAAACTGATCCACTAAACCACTTTCTTTTCTATTTTACGATTTTCCTATTTTACGCTGCTTTAAGTGCGCGTGTGCCTTGAGTAAGCTGTCACTTGCGTCAAGCGTCACTTATAACCTTAGAAACAAGGGTCAGTATTCACATTTGGAGGGTGTGTGCTGGTGAAGGCCACACTCACCATTCTTCCCGTCACGAGACAAGTAAACATCGGCCACGTTACCACCTCATGACGTCACCAACACACTGGGACGTCATCACATTTCTTAAAGGATAAACAGAGATAAAAGCACCAACAGCGACCTCACGATGATATCAATGTAGCTGCCAGTATGGTTCTTACGTTATTCAGGTTCACAAGCGTTTTTTTCATTCATTTCTTTATATGGGAGCATTTACATTTCTTAAATAATAGAGGCGGTATATTTGAACAATGTCCCGTGAGCACACTTTTGGGCGATGCGTGTACCGTAGGCCAAGGTAAAGATATGCTACGCTATGCTACGCATAGCGTAGCATAGCGTAGCATATGTAGCAAACACTGCAGTGTTTGCAGCCACTGTGGGAGTATGTCAAGGCTCTCCTACATCATGTCTTCTCTTTATACTCTATGTTAATGAATTAATTAGGTTGATCAAAGATAATTGTGAAGACGACAGCTTCTTAAAATGGTTACACGTTTTGATACTGATGGATGATACGGTATTGCTTTCAACATTGCGCGAAAGAATGACTTATAAATTATCTCTTTTGAAGCGTTTTTGCAACGAGTATGGTATGAAAATAAACGAGTCTAAGACCAGGGTGGGCATTTTCGAAGGGGCTCTAAACTACACCCTCTTAGCGTCCTAAGACCGACTTAGTTATACCGGGCTAAGAAGATTACTAAGGAAGCATTTTCGGGCGTCATCTTAGCCTCGTGTAAGGGGCCAGGGGGGGCATTTTCGAACACTACTAAGACCATCTTAGGGGACTAAGACCATCTTAGCGCTAGTTGGACATTTTCGGAAGCAAATTTCGCTCCACCTAAGACAGCGCAGCGAGTGTAAACTAAGGCAGGGTTGGGGTCGTCTTAGCCCGCAATTTTCTTCGTCACCATAACAACAATGGTTATATTATTGGTTATATATTATATATTTTTGACTGTATATAGTACTAGCCGCAAAGCCGCCCTCCGGGCGGACTTTTTGGCTAGCTCCTGCGGAGGGCTATTGGTGGGCCTTCGGCCCACCACCTGTGTTTGGTGGGCCTTCGGCCCACCAAACATGGACTCTCCAGATAGCCCCTTCTAACTTTCCTGAAATCATGGATGTAGAAATGTATGTATTCCCCCCACCCATTCACTCACCCATTACCCATCACCCCAAACCCATTCACTCACCCATTACCCATCACCCCCCACCCATTCACTCACTCATTACCCATCACCCCCCACCCATTCACTCACCCATTACCCATCACCCCCCACCCATTCACTCACCCATTACCCATCACCACACACCCATTCACTCACCCATTACCCATCACCCCCCACCCATTCACTCACCCATTACCCATCACCTCCCACCCATTCACTCACCCATTACCCATCACCACACACCCATTCACTCACCCCCCAGCAAACATGGGCTATGCGGGCCTGTGTCGGCTTGTGCCGGGTACGTATCGGCACCGGCAGCAGGGCAACTGGTTTCGGCAAATCGGATGAAGCCGATGTCGGCCCTGCAGTGGGAACTGTATATCGGGCCAATTATTGATAAATTCGTACAGGCCCAACACAGTCTTCCTTGACTCGGCCCAAGGATAATATATTAAGTGGATGTGACATGAATGGCCGGGCCGAAGGACTTAAATAGGGTTCAAAGCTCGGATTAAGGATAATTGTTGATTATTAGGTGGCTGAATCGTAGCCAGCTGTTGGCCACTCGCGCCCGTTGTGACGGCGTTGTCTCGAAGCCAATATTCAAAATATTACCAGTGGAAGTGGCCGGGCGGCCGCAGCTCTACATTTACTGCTCTTACAGGCCTCTCAGGCTGAGGATCGACTTCATCTACTCCACAAAGACTTATAAAGGTACGTAGGAAAGGGTGGTGACAACTTAGAGATGATAAATGCTCAAATATATAGACAAGACTTATAAAAGCCTCAGAACTTTGCCTTTACCTCAGATAAATACTAGAGTCCTTTCCCGCCCTTATTAGTGTTTTTTTTTTCCTCCAGACCTTAACAGATCATTTCAGATACCTCTAACACGTAAATATAAAGTAGGGAAAGATGCCACCTTCAACCCCCCTGCCCCCCCTAAATCCTCTGGATCCCCCAAAATAATTTTACTAACCTAACCTCACTATAACTTTACCAAACCTTACCAATAACCTCCTAGCGAGACTTAATTGCGGGGAACTAGAATTCTACCAGGCTAGGTTAGGTTATATTGAGGTAAGGTTAGTAATAATTTTTTTTGGGTCCCTCTAGGAGGTTATTAGTAAGGTTAGGCTTGGTTATAGTGAGGTTAGGCTAGGTTATATTGAGGTTAGGTTAGGTTATAGTGAGGGTAGAATATTAATATTTACCATTGTATATTTTGCGGGTTCAAGGGGGTCGTTTAGGTGGGGAGGGAGGGTGAAGGGGCAGCTCTCCTCCACTTTATAATTACGTGTTAGAGGTATCACAAGTGATCTGTGAAGGTCTGGAGGAAAACCCCCCGCTAATAAGGGCGGGAAAGGACTCTAGAATTGTACCGCTTCAGGGAGTTAAGTAATAAGGCTTGTACGTGGAGAAGATGTTTACTTGGTGATTGGGTTCTACTGTAATGCAGTTTAAAGCATTACAAGGCACGAGTTATAACCGTCCTCAAGTTATAGAACTGACAATTTGCAGCATTTCTAATCCCTATAACCCGACGGAAATGAGATATAACACATGGGGGGTCTGGAGGGGCGAAATCCCCCCCCCCCCCCCCAGCGATCCCAGCGAGGTTATAATAGGATAAGTAATCAATGCCCAGGCTAGGTTAGTTAACTAGCGGGGGGGGGGGGGGTCTGAATGGGCGCAGCCCCCCAGTTATGTCAGGAGAATTTTGGTAAAAGAGGATATACTAAACTGCAGTTTTACTGGTGATTGCGATGAACGGGTGTCTGATGTAGCCTTTGGTACAGCAGTACTGACCCTACTGGGCTAATATTTAGAACATGACTGTGTCTGGATTCAAGTCTTTTTCACCTTTCTACTGTTTCTATAGATGTGTGTTTTCCCTCTCTCTCCACACCTTTGCCCAAAAAGCGTTTGCTTGTAAAGGGCTGTTTGCAACCTTTGCAACCACCAATCCTGTTATAATCATCATAAAATATTGTAAAATGGCAAACATAATAAAGTGTTAAAGTGATGAGAACGAGTGTGAAAGTAGCAATTAAATGTTGTGCAAACATAAAATGTTTCTTAGGCTAGGTTAGTTTAAGGGCAAGGCTAAGTTAGGTTAGTTTAAGAGCAAGGCTAAGTTAGGTTAGTTTAAGGGCAAGGCTAAGTTAGGTTAGTTTAAGGGCAAGGCTAAGTTAGGTTAGTTTAAGGGCAAGGCTAAGTTAGGTTAGTTTAAGGGCAAGGCTAAGTTAGGTTAGTTTGAGGGTCAGATTAAGTTAGTTTAATAGTTTCATTAGGTTATTATTTGATACTTTTACAAATGGAGAGTGTTTTTTTCCGTCAAAACGTCTAAAAAGTGTATTTTTTAGAAATGCTGTCACTACTTTTAACTGTCATCTTCATTTAAAGAAGCAACACCTGCCTCGGTTCTACTGCAGTTTAATACATTACAAGGCACGTAGTTATAACTGCCTTCAACTTGTAAATCTGACCATTAGCAGTATTTCTTAAGATATTTTGGTACTTTCAACCATTAATTGAGTATGTGGTTAAAAAATTTCTTTTCCTATGTATTCTGGTGTGTTAAGAATGATGGTCTTTTTTTAAAAAATCGGAAATGCCTCATTTTGCAGTTATCTCCCCATTACTCTTGCTTCAGGATAGGCTACGCAGCCAATGTCCTGGTTAGATTAGTGGGTATTATTTTACACACTCTGTGCCTGATCTCAATTCTAGGTAAAGATGCATCGCGTATGGATTTGGTAGAGTGTAAATTTTAGTTTATGCGACACCCCGAAAGTGCAGAAATAGGTGTATAGGTGTAGGAAAAAAAGAATAAATGTCGTAAATGACCAAAGTTTAGGATACTATAAGAATTACTAAATAACATTTATATCTCAACTTCACAGGATTTGTACAATGCAACTAGTTTAAGTAATCATTAAATAGTTTAGACAGCTTTTCATCCATTATGATTTGCACCAACACTCCTTGTATTGTGGTCTATTATATGGTATTTGTATTGTGGTCAGTGGCGTAACCCAGAAAATGAAAAGGGGGGGGGCCAATATATATATATATAGCCTATATAATATATATATATATATATATATATATAATATAAATAATAAAATATAAGAAAAAAAATTAAAAAATATTAAAAAAATAAAAAAATAAAAAATAAATAATATAATATAAAATCTAAAATATATCAAAATAAAATATATATAAACAAATTATAATAAAGTAAAATAAGAAAAAAATATATTTATATATATAAAATCAAGAAATAATAAAAAAAATAATATGACAAAAATATATATATAAAAGTATAAAAATCACATTATATAAAAAAAAAAAAAAAAAAAAAAAAAATACAATATATAGAAAATAAAAAGAATAAAAATATATAGAAAATAAAAAAAATATAAGAAATCATAAAAAAAACCTATTTTTTTAATTTTTTAAATAAGTCATTTTGTTTATCTCTATCTATCTATCTATCTATCTATCTATCTATCTATCTATCTATCTATCTATCTATCTATCTATCTATCTCTCTCTCTCTCTCTCTCTCTCTCTCTCTCTCTCTCTCTCTCTCTCTCTCTCTCTCTCTCTCTCTCTCTCTCTCTCTCTCTCTCTCTCTCTCTCTCTCTCTCTCTCTCTCTCTCTCTCTCTATCTATCTATTGGCTATATTTTTTTCTTTGCAAAGGGGGGGGGGGCATGGCCGCATGGCCTCCATCCTCGGTACGCCACTGATTGTGGTCTATATTGTATTGTAAGGTGTAATTGAAGTGATTGCAGGTTGAACAATCTCTTTTGTGAAGATTATTGGCCGATAGAACATATAAGAAATCTGTAAAGAGTTATGTAAACTTATGACAGTGCATCGGATCATGAAAATCTAATCTTAGTTTTCTTTTTCAGAGCAACTTGTGATCAAAGCCTTTTAGGTGGTGAAGAAGGCACCAACATGGGAGCATGGCACATGGTATCTTTAATGAAACAGAAGAGGACACCAGTGGCCTGCTGTACAGGACAGCCCCCTGCACATCTGACAGATGGTGGGAATTCTATTATTTATCCGATTTGCTATGGGTTGAGACTTAACACTTCGGGTTGTGTAAGTTCTCAGTGGTTTAGGTAAACCTGATAATTTTCTGATGCATTTCGGTAATCTTTTTTCCTTAACCTAACCTAACCTAATTTACAGAGATTGATAGACTTTCAGGCTACATTTTCCTTCTTCTTTCTGTTTAACGTCAGATTTTCCCATAATGTCTTATAAGGTCAGACGATCGACGATACTTATCCAATTTTATTCTCGGCGTTCATCATTTAGATTTGCAGCATCTCAATATTCATGACTTGTCACATATAGTACATAGTTCATGAATAGTGCGTGAGCAGGATGACAGCTCCCATAAGAGTCTTCCCTGTTATAACTATACGTTATGGGTAAAATTTATATATATATATATATATATATATATATATATATATATATATATATATATATATATATATATTATATATATAAATAAACAAATAATACATGAATGAATAAATAAATAATTAAATAAATCAATAAATTATATACATATATAATATATATATATAATATATATATATATATATATATATATATATATATATATTATATATATATATGTATATAATTTATTGATTTATTTAATTATTTATTTATTCATTCATGTATTTATTTGTTTATTTATTTCGTTATTTGTCTGTTCATTAATAGAAATTTTACCACATTTATCTGGACTTTTTTTCCACTTTTGTAACAATACAGTGATTATATTCTTATGAAAATTATATTTATATACACAATTACTTTTGTTTCATTTACAGTATTTATACTTGTAGCATCCTGATGGTGTATTAGGCACACAATGTGAATTGGATTGCTGACTGCCAGTGCCAGACTGCCTCAACCACAGGCAAGACATATACTGCAGCCGAGACTGATGATTATGGCTTAATTTGAAGTATTAGTGATAATTTTTATTCTTTGTTGCACTATAGGCCTATTGGTCCTTAGCTCATACTGTAAGAGTTGAGAAACCATTCAATCCTGGCAACAGGTTATTCCATTCACAAACCTGTGTTCATTTAAAAGTGGGGCGGTGTAGCGCGCCGACTAGCTGCCCTGCCCGGATAGCTACCCTACCACGACTACGCACACGCTGCAGATGACGTCTCACAGGAAAACATTGGCCACGCCTCCAGGACCAGAACATTATCATCAGATTCGCTTATTTAACCTAAATAAGTCTACAAAACTTAACCCAAACCTATCTTAAACCTAACCAAACCTAAATCAAATCTAAACCAAGCCTTAACTTCACTTAAATTTAACCTAATCAAACTTAAGTAACCTAATATACCTTGCTATTATCATATAAAAATAAATGGTTAAATTTGGGTTAAGTTAACGTTTGGTTTAGGTTTCATTTAGGTTTGGTTAAATTTTGGATAGGTTTGGAGTTAAGTTTTGTAGACATTTAGGTAAAATAAGCGAATCTGACGATAATGTTCTGGTCCAGGAGGCGTGATCAATGTTTTCCTGTGTGATGTCATCTGTCGTACGTGCGCAGTCGTGGCAGGGTAACTAGTCGGCGTGCTACACCGGCATTAGAAACGGTAAAGCGATTCAGCTGCTTTATCGGCCTGCTTGTGGCACTATTCAGCTGCTATATTGGCCCACTTGTGGCACTATTCAAATGCTATGTCGGCCTGCTTGTGGCACTATTCAAATGCTAAGTCGGCCTGCTTGTGACACTATTTGGATGCTAAATCGGCCTGCTTGTGGCACGATTCAGTTGCTGTGTAGGCCCGCTTATGGCACCATTTGGATGCTAAATCGGCTTGCTTGTGGCACGATGCAGTTGCTGTGTTGGCCCGCTTATGGCACGATATAGATGCTATGTCGGCCCGTTTGTGGCTCAGTAGTGGCAATAGTTTGGTTACGGTTTGCCGACACAGATCTGACACAGAAACGTAACGTAACCGACACAGGCCCGGGGTGCAAACATGAACGCACAAGTTGTCGGTCCGCAGCCAGGCCGATAACTTCATTACGGTTTGCCGATTCAATGCCAATATGCCGTTTGTGATTTGCCGGCACTAATTTGATGCCGGCCCGTCATGACAATGTTTGCTGGGCCATTACCCATCACCCCCCACCTATTCCCTCACCCATCACCCATCACCCCCCACCCATTCACTCACCCATCACCCCACACCCATTACCCATCACCCCACCCATTCACTCACCCATTACCCATCACCCTACATCAAGGCTTCCTCAATTCCAATGAACTGAAACTCGAGAAATGCCAGTGGTCGCTGGCAGTTTTAACTCAAAGGTTGGTCTACTGTGTTTTGGCTCCGCGACTAATATTTTTCATAAATTAATTTCGCGATAAACATTGATGCACCGCATCTGAATACCAAAAGATATAGTTCTTCTGTTGTTCTACTAATTATATGGATGACATGCATTACGATGGAACGTTCTATAATAGCAATTTAATGCAAATTACTCGCCTCGAGTAGCAAAGCTTAATATATTTTTTACATGTATATTGTGGCATGTAAAATTTGGGCGATGTTCACACTGTTTTCTAAGACAGTACTGCTGCGTCTGGCAAACGCTTGTCAAAATACAATAAGCAATGCCTTGGAAAAACGAAGAATAAAGAATGCCGAAATCGGCTTGTTGCTGCGACAATATAGGTTATAATTGTGGAGGCGACGTGCCGCGGCGGGGAGTGGTGGGCGGGGAGATTGTGGTCGGGAGATTGAATCAAAACATTACGACTTCACGCGTCGACTCATTTGCACTTCCAGGCTTTCTATCTGATTGATACACAATAATAACAGGAAAATATGACTGCCTAGGTATAGATAACTTCTAAACATTCGTTATTGACTATATAATATCATAGAGTAGCATTTACCTCGCCTCCTCAACTATAACCTCCTTGGTTATTTGGTTATATACAATGTTTTACAGAATCAGGCTTCTATACAATATACATATAGAAGAAAATCGTTCTTAATATTATACTTTTGTGTTTTAAGTGCAATGGAATAAGCCCATTTTTTTTCAAAAGTTGACCAACTTTTCACCAAATTGTGAGTTAAAACTGCCAGCGACCACTGGCATTTCGGAGTTGCAGTTCTCTCTAATTCTCACAACCCAATTTTGTTTTCACAATTCTCGCTAATAGGCTGCTAAAAAAAAAAAAAAAAAAAAAGTGATCGGATCATCTCATAAGTGGGCTTATGACCTTCCCCTGGTCAACCTGATTCCAAAAATGTGCCATATGAGGTGTTTGCGCCACGGGGGGCGGAACCTATACCACACACACACACACACACACAGACAGACACACTTTCGCTTATATTATTATAGATATCAGGGTGTATAATACACTATGTATAAATATATTATATATATATATATATATATATATATATATATATATATATTATATATATATATATATATTATATATATATATATATATATATAATAATACTAATATATATAGGTGTGGGCTATATATATACTATATATATAGGGGTGGGCTGGGTGGAATAGATATGATTTGCGACAGAAACGGTTAGCAGATCAATTCTAAACATATCAAAACTCACCAGATAAAAAGTTTCGTTATTCACGATACTATCACATACTGGCTATGATGTGTGTGTGGAGGATGAAAAGGGGGAAGGAAGAGGAGGGAGAAGAAATAATAGAAGAAAAAAAAGGAGAGAGAGAGAGAGAGAGTTATGTGTTATATATTGTATTATAAGAGTACATGGTTATATCACGTTCGAGGGAGGACCCCAGGCTACTCGAGGGGAAGCTGAAGTTTGGGGACGATACCCTTGCCATCAAGGACTCCATCAACATCCTAGGGGTGGAGGTTGACTCCAGGCTCCGCTTTGACCGCCACCTGGAGACAGTGGCACGTTGAGCCTCCCTGAGGGTGACTCCTGCGCCGAGTAAGGCACCTGCTCGACGCTGACGGCCTCATGCGGCTGTATAAGGCCCAAGTGAGGCCCGTCATGGAGTACAGTCCTCTCACCTGGATGAGTAGTGCCCAGTGCCACCTGTCACTGCTGGACAAAGTGCAGAGGCGTGCTGAACGCCTCATATACCCAGCCGACGACCAATATCACAGGGAACGTCGCCCGCGGGCAACAGTGGCAGCAGCAGCAGCGACGACAACAACAACAACATCAGCTGCAGCTCCAACACCAGCAACAACAACAACAACAACGACTACAGCAGGAGCAGTGGCGGGATGATCCCCGCTCCCAGCTTGACAGCCTGGGGCACCGGAGGAGAGTCGGTGCCCTCACAGTGTTGCACAAGGCCCAGGTGCAACACTCTTCCCACCTTGCAGGACTTCGGGTCCCGTGGAGGAGGTCAGAGCGCGCTACGAAGACGGTAGCGTCAGGTGATCTCCTCTCGAGGCCCCGAGGACCCACACCGTGATGGGCCAGCGAGCCTTTACTTGGGCCACGGCGACACTGTGGAACACCTTCACGGTTGAGGTGGATGTCGTGGCCATGAACACCCAGCAGGTGAAGGTGGCGGCCCACAGATGGTGCCGCTTACATCCGCCTTAGTGCCCGTAAGACGTAACACAGTGTCGTGTTAATAGTGATACATAGTGACACACACACATAGTGACACACATTGACACAGTTACGTGTAAAAAGTGCGCCTGAAAAGTGCCTGTGACGGACAGTGACCCTCAGTCTGTAATATTATATATTTAGTTTATCCTATAAGGCATAGCTTTCAGATAGATGTCCCCGGGACAGGGGACATCTTTAGCTTCTGCCACCCATTGCCTTCAACAATCCTCTTTGCTATTTGTAGCCCCATGTATACTATGTCAGTTGTTTAAATAAATAAAAAAAAAGAGAAAAAAAAAGAGAGAGAGAGAGAGAGAGGAGAGAGAGAGAGAGAGAGAGAGAGAATACCATAGAGACAGGACCTTCGGTGGGGTTCCTGTGCGCGCGGGCGTGCCGTGGGTATGGCGGCGACCACAGCGCCGCCCCTGGGTGTATCTGCAGCGCTCCGTCAGGAGGCCTCGTCAGCCCTAAGTCAGTGCTTCGGTTAAGCCGTGCCTTTGTGTGTTTGTGTACCTCACGTAAAGCCTCGAGTGTGTGTGTGAGGGAACCATTGTAGACCGTGTGACCATGTGAGTTCTTTGTTCTCTCTCCACCTTCAGGAGCCGAGTCCTGTATATTGTGTGAGCTCCGCCATTAAATGTAAAGTGTATTACAATGAGTGTCAGTGTCCTCTTTCCGCCATGTGATTCTCTACGTGTTATACACAAATACTCGCCTTCAGATAAATTCTACCGAACCTTCGTCGGGAGGTAAGTGGTTACGTGGGGCGCCCTTGGGGGTGAGATAAGAAAGGTGAGCCTCTGTGAGTGAGGGCTCTGCGTAACAATATGATCTAATATGATAATAATAATTATAATAATAATAACAATAACAATAGTAATAATCAATCAATCAATCATTGGGGGCATACGCCGGGGGGCGCGTCGCCTGGTGGAGTCGTCCACCAACGCTACTCCCGGGGGTCACCACGCGCGAGTCCCCATGCAGGCTCCTTTCCCATGCCAAGCAGCTCTCGACAAGAAACATCAACTTGCCCCAGCCACGAGCCTTGTGGGCGCCCCCTTGGCCTCCTCCACGCCACGTAAATAATAGTAATAATAGTAAAAATAAATAAGTGCATAAGAGCCTAGGGAGTTAGTGAAATCTGGCAAGACGTTGCCGCAGAGTTTTGCAAACACACTTGCTTCCCTGTAGCGAATTTCTTCGCACACCCTCGCTTCATGTTAAAGCAAAGGCAGAGCTTCAAGTTAGATACTTGACCGTTCTTTCTCTTGTTCTCTCTTGCCTCACGCCCCCTAGATAATTACCCACGCCCCTCTAAGGAAGCGCCCCCCAGGTTAAAAACCGCTGGGCTACGTAAGGCAACGAACCAATGCATAAGCATTGAAAAATATTGTTCTTTTGCAGCTATACGTGCATGCAAATATTCGCAATTAAAAAACACATCTAAACAAGGAGTAGAAACATGATATATGTAACATTTTGAGAGGGAGGGCGGCAAACTACACGATGTGGGGTGCCAACATCAGGTGCCAGCTCCCTTCCGTCTGCCTCTCCTCAACTGCTGCTATGAGTGTTGCTGTTGCTGGGTGTTGCAGTATATTTTAACTCTTCCTTGGTAGGTCAGGGAAGTTGACAAGCACCCCAAACCTTATCTGTACTTTACCTGATGTCTGGAAACGTCCTCATCCTCTTCTTCTCGTGAGATGATATCAATCAGTCAGTCATATGATATTGCTCAACTACGAGTATGTGCAGTCTTGTAAAGATTTATCTATAAGAATGGCCACAACATGCCCGATGACTGACTTACCACTCGTTCCTGCCAGACCCTGCTCGATGGTGTGGCAAGGGCCTTGAGCAACAGCTAGGTACACTATTGGCTTAGTTTGTACCTTTCCTGCCTTTGCCTGCCACATTAACAGTCGCCTGGACATGAGACACATTGGCAAATGAGCCATGCAAAAATTACCTTGCCGGTTTTTTTCCCAGATTACAAAATTATCAAGATTTATTCATTTTCAGCACTTCAAATCTTTGCCTTAAATCATAGCTATTCCTGTTTTAGAAGAATGCTTGGAGAAGTAAACTCTGTTGTGAGGCACAAAATAGATCAAAGATGAATTATAGTTTTAATCTTTCATACATACTTGTAAATTCATTACAAGAGGTCTCATAATATAATCTATTTCACATGTAATATGTTAGCATTGTATTCTGGTGAGCATTCAATCCTCAAAAGCAGTGTCCACTCCTGTCACTTTCATACCTTTTTTCTGTTAGCTGCTTACTGTATTCATGGATGAACCACTGACCGAGTCTTGAAATGTGATAGAATACAGTTTAGGTGGAGACTGGAATATTTCTCCGTCATCATTTGGAGGTAATAACAATCAAGTCCAGCCTGGCTACTTTCTGTTGATTCTAACACATGGTCAGTGGGAGATGCACATCATTCTGTTCCTCAGCTAATTCAAAACACGAATGGATTATGGTGGTTTTATATGTTTTTATAAAATACATATATACATTTTATGCTTTGTAGGGTGCACTGTATTGCATGAAAATATCATTAAAACTTTCATGGGTCTTCTATGATAAAAGTTATGGTGTAAGGCTTTGAGTCCATACAAAGCGACCTCCTACAGACGGCTATCTTATTTCTGACCATTGATGCATTTTCAGCACCATGTAACATTTATTTCAACTAAGGAAGCTGGTAGACTGGGAAAAGTGATGAGCATATTTGTTGTATTTGAAAGTAGTGTAACCCTTCAGCACCTGTAGAGCCATGTATTAGTCAACTTGTGCATGTTAACCCCTTGAGACCCAGAACGTTATTTCCATTGTAATTTGGCTAGCATTAGAAGACTTTTAGTGAATATAAGCAATGTTTTATAGCTATGACCTGTTTAGTATCCTTGTCCACTAACTCATGTGGTATATTTAGTTGTTTTTCTTAATTTTATGGCTAACAACAGACGATTTTTTGTAGCCAAGGAAAGATCTGGGTGTGAAGGGTTACCATAGGCAGTGAGAGACATGTGACTCGGTGCACGGTGGATCTGTAAGTCAAGGCACACACTTCATTGTCTGGTACATATCTTCATTGAAAATTAATACATAGACCGGTGATGCTGAAGAACAACACTGAATGGAGATACTGAAGGTTTGAGTAGCATATATAAGTAATAAAGGAAAATGTAACCTATACCAAACAGCGGCTTCAGTGGAATTTCTTTTTGAGTCAAGTTTTTTTCTTCTGGAAACTGACTTTCTGAAATTAGGATATAACCCGAATAAAGCATTCAATGGCACAGAATATATGTAAGAAATATTTCATAAAGTAATCGTGTAAATTCCTTTGAACTAACAATTACCTCCAGTTTCCTAGAGATGCTGAGATGCAACAATATATCAATACCTTAGCGAGTCACATTCAAAACCATTGTGAATGAGCTCGTTGATTTCGTTTGTGCTCGTTGAATGATGGTTTGAGACAAAAGTTCATGTGCGCAGATATTTGTAAGTCAAATTTGTAGGTCAACTGTGATTTTTGTTTGTAAATAGATAAGAAAAAACCGCTTTTCATGAAAGATTATGGGTCAACCTTTACATGAGAAGACAATAAAGTAAGATCTCTAGACACATTACTACAATATGCAATGTTAATTGTGTGCTCTGAAAAATATTTACAAATAAGACCTGTCAGATCTAACTCCCTAGTTTAATATTGTATGCATCCAATGACTAGCTTTAGTTTCAAAATGATATATAAAATCAATTGTGTTGTGTAGTGCACTGGAATTGAAGCGCGATTCCAGAGTCAATCCTTAAGAGAAGTTTTAAAAATCAATTGAAAATTCCTGCTTTATAAGACCTGTCATATGTACAAAAACTCACAAACAAGCTTAACATTCTATTATAGGGTAAAACAATGTACAAGGCCATAACAAATAGCAAAAGGAAGACACTCTCCCGCGTCCATGGCTGCTTGGTGAGTCTTGAGGCTTGGATCACAGTCAAGCCAGGCTCAGTCAATCTCCTCCACATAAGTAGCTGGGAAGATGCCGACAACACTGTCCAGCTCCCCGACCCACCACCCATCCGCCTGCTTCTCATGGATGTTGATTATGTCACCTGATAAAAAATACTTGAATTAGATTATTACGCCACAATAACATCACAAAATATCCTCAATGAAATAAGAATAAAATCCTCTTAAATTATAAATAAAGATATACATTCTCATGCACTTTTGAGCAGCAGTGATAAGAAATTTGCAAGTTGTATTAATAAATTGTATTTCTCAAGACAGATGGTATCTAACTTCAGGGTATGTATCAGTAGATGGTATGAATTATAAGAACGCCAATGATATTACTTTCCATAAAGCCACATATAGTTGGACAATAATGTTCTTTTCAGACACTACGACCTATTGACTGCAATCCATTACCTGTTCTGATGGTGAGCTCATCATACATGTTGGCTTCGTAGTCATAGAGAGCCTTACACCTCGTGCCTGCCGCAGCAGCAGGCAGAGGATGGGCATAATATGGCATGTCTTTTATGTTGGACTCGACATTCTCATCATTCATGTTGGCTTGATAGTCTCTGTCTGATCCTTGAGAGCTGAACTCATCTGTAACAAGCATGAGGGAGGGGTAACGGGGGGGTGACATGAACACTACAGAGGATCCTTGGGGTTCCTGCAAAGACATACTTTCAGTCTCTGCGGGACATGTTAGGCAAGCAGGACTTCTTGAGCTCCTGGCTCTTACAGGAGGACTGGGGGCAACCTCTGAATTAGCAGATTGCTGAAGAGTACTGTGTCTAGATGCTGATGAAAGGCGATTTGAATTTCCGTTAAGGATATCAGCAGGAGGTGTAGTGTAGTGTAGTGTGGGAATGTGGTGAAGGCACAATAGAAAGCGACGACACAGGTTATGGTGGTGGAAGGTTAGCACACGAAAGGACAGAGCCAAAGACAAAAAGAAAGAAATTAATGCCTTGGTCTACATCCTATGTTTCAAACACTGACATATTGATCAGATTGTAATTAATAACACCGATTATGATATTGGGTCTACCAAAAAAAGTTCCCTCTCTTACACACAGATTATGATATTGGTTCTACCTATGAGGTTGCCTCTCCTACACTATTTCTTGTTAGATATCTGCCCAAATTTCTGCCTCATATTCTGCATATAATAAGTACCAGTGTAGTAGCGATCGAAGCTATGTGAGAAAATAGTGAGACAGATGCGTTAAGTACCAGGATAAAATTAAAATAGTGTCTGACATATAAGCTGATGTAAGAGCTGGGAATTCATGTCTCTCATCTGCAGAGGTTCTACTTAAAGAGTTATTGATGTAGTACAAGAAAGAGATGGATGGGCAGATTAACCTTACTTGGATTGAAAAACGTTTTTGACAAAGTACCACATAAGAGGCTGCTGTAGAAGTTAGAATATGAAGCCTTGGATGGGAATGAATTGAAATGCATCAAATGACTTTCCAAAGAGGGAATCAGAAGAGAACTCTGATTAAAGAGTGTGTGTGTGTGTGTGTGTGGTGTGTGTGTGTGTGTGTGTGTGTGTGTGTGTGTGTGTGTGTGTGTGTGTGTGTGTGTGTGTGTGTGTCACAGTGTGTGTCAGAGTAGAGAAACGTGTTAAGCAGAGTGCGTCAAGGCTCCGTGTTGGCACCAACTATGTTCCTCATTTGTGTATTGTTTATTTTGTATTGTGTATTTTTGTTACATTATTATTACTGCTTACTCATAATCTGCTTATTTTTCTTATAATTTGTTTTTGAGTTCGTATGTATTTTACTTTTTGCCTGAAAATCTCTGCTTATTATAAAGGCTGGCCTTCTAAATTGTAAACAAACATTATTGTATTTATGCGGCTATTATTAAATGTTTCAAAATGTTTCAAATGTTTCATTTACATTATTGATATGGCTTAAGAAGTTATGAGCTTTTTTTCAGATGATGTTCAGATTATGAAGGTGAAGAAGGAGGAGTGAGAGATTGCAAATTGCTAAAAGAGACTATGGACAAGATATAGCCTACGAATGGAGTCCGAATGATTAATAATCAGAAAAAACGTGAGCAGGATAGTTGGTGGTACATATACACAAATATCAGAGCAGCCTTTGCTTATATGAATGAAGATATGTTAAAAAAGATGATTGTGGCCATGATCCACTCTAGATTAGAGTACTGTATGCTTTGGTGGTGTAGTCTCCATACAAGAAAGACAAAGAAGATGGAGACATACAAAGAGATGCTACAAAGACTGTCCTAGTCTGGCAGATATGACGTATGGAGAGAGGTTGGAGAAATTAGAATTGCCATCATTGAAAGCAAGAAGAGGAAGAGGAGGTTTGATTGCAGTCAGGGTAGAACAAGAAGTCACGGATTCAAGCTGGAAAAGCGTAGATTTAAAAAGGAAATAGGGAGAAACTGGTTCACAAATAGGGTGGTGAATGATTGGAATGGACTCAGTCGTCAGGTGGTCAGTGCGGAGTCTATTGGGGTCTTTAAAAGGAGTCTGGATAAATTCATGGATAGGGAAGAGAGGTGGATGTACGTAGGTAGAGTTAAGTAACAGGAACTACCTCGTGTAGCTTCCTTATTTTCTTATGTTCTTATGTTCTTATTGCAGTGTGCATAACAATGACGGATTTAGAGGGAATTGACAAGACGACATGTGTGTGAGAGATGTACGAGCCACAAGAGGACAGGACAGGAAGGTGAAGAGGACAAGATGCTAGAAGGATATCAAGAAGTACAGTTTTCGACATTAATGTACTGATGTATGAGAAGACCTGAAGAATGACATAGTAAGGCCAAGAGCAATTACGTTTTTAAAGCTAAAATCCACCAAATGCGATACGGAGATAGGAACCTACGAGCTATAACTCAATAACTCATATCCTGTGTATCAAAACCAGGTAAATAAACCCACACCCATACAATCATACACTCTTGGTGGTTCAAATAAGGTATACAACAATTAGGACAGCTATGTAAGTAGGCTACATATACAAACAAATGGAACAGGGAATCAGGTACTATATAAATTCAAAACTTCATCCGATACACAAGGCTCCCCACAATCCTCTATATATGATACCTAACCCCTTAAGACCCAGAACGTAATTTCCATTGTAATTTGGGTACCATTAAACAATTTTTAGTAAATATAAACAATGTTTTATATAGATATGACCTGTTTAGTATCCTTGTCGACTCACTAATTTGGTATATTCAGTTACTTTTCGAAATTTTATGGATAACAACATATGATTTTTTATAGCAAAGGAAAGATCTGGGTGTGAAGGGGTTAAGATGCTTTCAAACACACTCATTCTTAGGTCCATACTAGTTGTGCTAAGACATACCAAAATCTGAGTCAGGTTGGACAGAGTTGCCGTCAGCGGTGCCTCGGTCATTCCAGTACGGGGATCCTGTGGGAGAGTTGCTCGCAGGGGAAACATCCACACTGTTTCCTCTGACCCAAGTTGGTACCTGAAGAATTGTGATTATATGAAGCAATCAATGGAGTCTGTATCACCCAGGCCTCACTACTTAATATTTCAACTAATATGATGAACAAACTTCTATACAGTATTCTTCCGATGATACGAGCAATGTTCCGCAGAACCTACTCATATATTGAAATCACTTATAATGAAGGTACAGTATACTCGTGCTGTGCGAATATTCATTGTACGAGAATTCAATGATATAAGATTCATGAATTTCCACCCTTCATTGCTATGTGAGCTAATTCTCCTGAAGAGACTGCTAGGTTACAAGTGTCAGAATAGTCTACTCCACACTAATGCCTTACTTCTTCTTTCTGTGTAACGTCAGTTTTCCCCATAATATTCTATGAGGTTAGACGGCCGATGATACACTACCAACTATCCCTATCCATTACCTCTACTTCTTCAATGCCCAATGCTGCCAGATCCTCTTCAATACACTGCCTCCATGTCTTCCTTGGCCTGCCCGGTGGATGGCGACCTGGAACTTCCACTCAAATAGGTCTCCCCAATGCCTCGCCACCTTTCTCCTATTCACGTGCCCAAACCACCTCGATCGCCTTACTATCAGCACTGTACTCAGATCCTTCAATCCTACTCTACACTAATGCCTGTTCCTTGAAACTCCCTCAAGGGGGATGATCGTGGCAGAGGAGTCTCCATTGCAACTGTTTATGCACTTCACTCTTCCAGCATCTACTACTACTACTACTACTACTACTACTATTACTACATCCATAACACTGTCTAGCCTCCTTTTAAAACTCCCTATTGACTTCTACTACATCCATAACACTGTCTAGCCTCCTTTTAAAACTCCCTATTGACTTCTACTACATCCATAACACTGTCTAGCCTCCTTTTAAAACTCCCTATTGACTTCTACTACATCCACTACTACTACTACATCCATAACACTGTCTAGCCTCCTTTTAAAACTCCCATCTCTTCCACTCGTCTCTATCCTCATTGTCAACTCACACTCTCTATCAGTACAGAAGGTGTCACAGTACAGTACTAGATGGATAAATGATCATTTTCTCTTCAAAATACTTCTCATGGTTACCTTTAATACTGAACAGGTAAATCCTTGCTTGTCTCGATGAACTTCAATATGCTTGGCCAAGGGATGGATGGTCTTGGGTTTGTTGCTGAGTTCATCGATGGAGCATTGAATCTTATAGCGCGCAGCCTCTAGGTAGGCAAGCATGGCCTTCATCTGAGGAAAATATATGTTGCAAATACCTTCCATATGTGACATAACTTTTCATCAATATATGTCAAATATCCGTGTTCCAATGATGCATTTGTGATCCTCAATCATAGAATTCTAGTTTTAGTATTCAGACATAATAGAATACACACAAAAATAAAAACATAGAGTAATGTATTAACTAAACAAAAAATGAACCAATAAACGAATAACATGACAGTAAGCCTCCAATATACCAAACTGTCTGGGATGCAGTAAAAAAGGGACCAAAAATTAGGGAAACAATGGCATTAATTCCTTATAATCTTATTGCTTCAAAAATTGGTACCTGGATAAAAGAAATAGGTAAAAAAAACTGCCTGCAACACAATAGAAGTAAAATAAACTTTTAACAACAGGTTAACAATAAAGGAAAATTATATAATGTGTGATAGGTCCCTCAGAAACAACACACAGCTAAGTCAAAACACTAGTGTCTATCACTACTACGAGCAAACTTTTGTGGCAGAGCTATTGACATATACTTCTATAAAAATATGATAAAAAAAAATATATAGAAAAGTCAAAAGGGGATCAGTGTTCAGTGAAGGGTTCAATAGTTATAAAACTCCACTATCGAGAAAAAAAACCCAGTATACTGTACTACCAATGGACTTCATGACATTGGGGATTTACTGCACGTGGACCTGTCAGACATCTTCAAATAACATAAAATGCATTCTTGTTATGCAAACACTCTAGCACAGTATTAGTCCTAAGCACTTCCTTGACAGAACTTACATGTTGTAGTCTGTTGCGGGCATCCTGTCAAAATTGGAAAAATGTAAGAGATGCATTTATAAATCTACATATGATCTATAACATATAAACAGGTTATCTGATCTGTGATGAGTAATTTCATAGAGTATTCCTCCGCACCATTACTGCTCAAACTGGAACACAATGATGACGCAATACTGCAATTGTTATGGCGAGGTGAGGCTTGAAGACTAGCAGTGTGACATTTTATTAATAAGTAAGGAAAGTTCTTTATATTTTAAGACACAATTTTTCTTTTCTCTTTCTTACTACAATAACAGCAATTCTGATGATGGCGATGATGACAATTATGATGATGGTGATGATGACAATGATGATGATATATCTATCTACGTGTTCTGTGATGCCTCTTCCTTCTACAAGAGGGGACAACATGACAGGTGAAAAATCCTGACTCTTTGTTACTTACTGACTGATATATATTTGATGCCAGGAGAAGGGAATACTTCGCTTCTTCTAAATTTCAGCTGTATTGTATCATAGTTAACCATATTATTAGGTAAAAGATACAAAATAGGCATAGTTTTAAGCATGAGCCCTTAAGATATAATGGAATTTTCGCCTCTTTAAAAAAATTACAGAATATACATACTTAGTAATACTGGCTGTTTCTATGTACAAATAAAATCACAATAAACATAAGAACATAAGAACACAAGAAAATAAGGAAGCTACAAGAGGCCGTGAGACCTACACGAGGTAGTTCCTCTTACTTAACACTACCTACATCTACCTTTCATCCCCATCCATGAATTTATCCAGCCTCCCTTTAAAGCTCTCAAATGACTCCGCATTAACTACCTGTCTACTGAGTCCATTCCAATCATTTACCACCCTATTTGTGAACCAGTTTTTCCCTATTTAAAGGAGATGGAGAAAACAAGACACAAATAAAGATGTAGCCTCACATGTTGTAGTTTGTCATTCACGTCCTGTTGAGATTCTTCGCCGCCAAAGGTTGGAGTCTCCTGGAGCGCCTTGGCTAGGTTCTCCACGCCTTGCTTGCCCCGCCTCTCCCGCTCCAGGTCTGTCCTCACCAACTTGACGAACTTCTCCAGGGCCTGAAGGATCCAAAATACGTATCTCAGTTTTTTTTTTTTTTTTTTTTTTTTTTTACATCTTTTTTTGACCAAGGAGAAAAAAAAAAAAAAAAAAAAAAAAAAAAAAAAAGTAACGAAAAGCCTCTTAGTTGCCAATCATCATCCTGTAACATCTCAAAATAAAACATCTTAACTAAAAAAAATATGAAATAAAGCTAAAGAAGAATGTTTTTTTTTTTTTTTACACCCCAAAGGACTGACCAAGAGCAAAAAAAAAAAAAAAAAAAAAAAAAAAAAAAAAAAAAAAAAAAAAAGTAACGAAAAGCCTCTTAGTTGCCAATCATCATCCAGCAACATGTCAAAATAAAACATCTTAACCCAAAAAATATGAAATAAAGCTAAAGAAGAATGTTTTTTTGTTTTTTATAGTTGCTGGTTTTGATTCTCACCATTCCCAAAGTGCCATTCACAACTTATTGCACCTAGTTCCTACCTCATCATAAGAACATAAGAAAATAAGGAAGCTACAAGAGGCCGTGAGACCTACACGAGGTAGTTCCTGTTACTTAACTTTACCTATATCCACCTCTCTTCCCCATCCATGAATCCATCCAGACTCCTTTTAAAGACCCATTATAATTCTAAGTCAAAAAAGGCCTAAGGTTTCTATTGTTGTCCTCATTATAATTCTAAATAAAAAGACCCCAGTTTTTATACAATTCGTGTCGCTTACCTCTCCTCTCCTCTCTCTGTTCATGATGTTGTTCATGTCTTCAGCATAAAAATCTGGAAGCATCTGTTCGGGCATGTTTTCTCCCGTTCCCTTGGCTGTGATCACGGCCTGGATGTCCTTCTCCAAGTCACACGCCTTCACGGGTTCGTCAAGCCTATCTGCTGTCTGCAAAAAAACAGGAATATCTTTGTTTGTCACAGAAATTCATGTTCTTTTTCCTTTCGATTTGAACCAGAACTATTCTATGGCCATTTATATAAAGTAGCAGAAGTTACCCGTAATAAGTATGATGCCCTGAAAGACAATCTGAATGGCTTTGTATACTAACACCGTGTTTATGATCTCTCTCTCTCTCTCTCTCTCTCTCTCTCTCTCTCTCATCCATCTCCCTTGAGAGAGAGATTGAAGAAAGAATTGACTCCTGTGCCAGGTAAGTATGCCCCAGCCAGCAAAAATAAACCTATTCTTTCAACTAATGAAGAATTTAATAAACCTGGCTGAATATCATTTGATACCATCCCAGGAATGACCTTAACCTTTCCTGAAAGTTTAGTTGAAATTAGAACAGAAATGGCGAACCCTTAGCTGGACAGACGGCCATTTTGTGAATTGTAAAAATAAACTCTGCGGTAACGATTTACCGTATTTCACTAACTCCGTAGCCTTTTATGTATTAACCCCTTGATAACGTAATTTCAATTGTAATTTGGGTACCATTAGACGATTTTTAATAAGCATAAGCAATGTTTTATAGATATGGCCTGTTTAGTATCTTTGTCCACTAATTATTTTGGTTTATTTTGTTACTTTTCATAATTTTATGGCTAACAGACAATTATTTATAGCAAAGGAAAGATCTGGGCGTGAAGGGGTTAATAGTACCCTTTTATTAATTAATTTAGTTACCATTACCATTTTATTAAAAGTACCTTTAAAGTATCATTACATACTACTCATAATGGCAAGTTAGCTTGTGTACTCACCGCCACCACCTTAGGGGCCGCTTCTAAGGCGTTCTTATGGTACTTCACCACCAGGTCTCTCAACGCCTGTAAACGCTCCTCTTCTAGCGTCTGAAAACAGCTGCTCCCTTTGTACACGGCCGACTCCCACTCCAACCTACAGGAAAATATAAAGATTTAGTCAATGATAAAATAATGATTCCCTAAAGGCATGAAAAACAAGCTATTAGAACCTACACATATAAAATAATGATTCCTTAAAAGCATGAAAAACAAGCTGTTAGAACCAACAATGATGTGTTTGCGCCTTCTAGTGCCACACAGTGAATGGCCAGATTTGGCGGCATATAAGATGCACCTTTTGAATCTTTAAATGTATCTAAAACAGTTATATGTGTAATGCGGCTATATTAATGTTTATAATTATGCACACACATTTCCATAAGTATCACCCTCAGTATTCACTAATCATTACAATTTGAGGTAAATAGTTTTATATGCATTTGTGCATGCATATAGTTTGAAAGGATAATTTTTTCATCATAAGTAATGTTTTTCAATGGCATAGACTTAGTTCAAAAATTTGAGTCTATAAAAAAATAGCATAGTCTGAGTTCAAAAATTTGCGTATACATATCTATAAATTTTGACTATGGAGATGATGATACAAATTAATTTCTTTCAATATATACATCACGGTATTATGTATTTTACTGCCAATACATAGAATTCAAGTATAAAAACACGCGCATTATATAAGGTAATCAATAAATGTGTCTACTGAGAGGCAATATTTTCGGCAAGCCTATGGAATGCGAAAGGAATACAAAAATTTATCCCTATATAAAGTACATCCCTCCCAAGCCCCCCCTGCCGCCCCCCCCCCCTCACCTGGCTCTTTCGGCACGCGTACAGCACGTGTAGTACTCCAGGTCACTCTTCTGTACCGCCTCTTCAGCCTTCCGTCGCTGCTTCTCCATCTGTTGCATAGTGGTGGTGATGCAAAACTTTAAAGTATGATTTTTGTTTTGGCTATAAATCAGATAACTGTACTATCTGGTGTCATAGGTAGGGTATATAGGGCAACTCTCCTTCACTCTTAGAAAAAAAGGGTAGGAAAAGGGTAGAAAAAGGGTATTTGTAGTGATGAAATACTGCTACCCTTTTTCTACCCTTACAAATATACCCTTTCGGATCGACGCAAATATACCCTTTTCCAACCCTCTCGTCTAAAAAGGGTAGATAAAGGGTAGATGAAGGGTATAATCGGCAGCATCTACCCTCCAGCCTGGACATAGGGTTTAAAAAGGGTAGTGATGGTGCGATGTAACAATTCTACCCTTAATATACCCCTTATTTCTGAGAGTGTTCCCTTGCCCCGTATACAAATAGGTAGTGAGCGTTCATAAGGTAGATAGATAGGTAGATAGGATAGCAGATAGGTAGATAAGACGGTACATAACTATAGCAGTTCTTTATGTTCCACTCATGCATTTCCCCCTTTGATCCCCATAGAAGAAGAGTCTCTATCATAACCCTTACCTTAATCGTTTCTTTGTCAGTGAGAGTTTTGCCCCTGCCAAGTCGAGCCTCCAGCATCATGTCCTGAATCTTTTCATTCTCGCGACAGTTGTTGTAACTCTGCTTCTTGGACTTGCACTCTGCGGCTCGCCAGTCGTGCACATTTTTAGTGGTTTTGTCGACCATACTTTCCACTCCTTTGCGGATTTTGTGCTGCGTCTCTATCAACTGACGGAGAGGGCGTACTACATCGTCACCAACTGCTGACGCAATTGATCTGTGAGGGCCAAGAAGGTACTGTGAGGACAAGTGCAACGGTGGCTATGGCAACAGTTGGAACTAATAGGCTTGTGCAGACCAACCGCTCTATTCTTTTTCTCTGCTTCAGCTTATTACTGTTTTGCATTCATTGACACTTCTTTAAGGTTTAATTACAAGCCAGATGCAGGAGATCACTGTACTTTACATTACTTAAGTACATGTGGTGTACTTATACATATATAAATTAGATAGATACATGAAACTATAGTCTATTTTTTTTATTATGGTCAAAATGCAGTAAGGAAGCCACGCCCCCTGCCTCCCCTTCTATTCTACGTTGCAGCTGATTGGTGCATTCCTTGTATCATCACTACCAATCACAATATCTTCACTACTTAACAGCGGCGTGACCACTGGACAGAGCAATCTTCACTACAGAGGGATTTTTGATTTTGTCACCCTCTGTAGTGAAGATTGCTCTGTCCAGTGGTCACGCGTTGTTAAGTAGTGAAGATATTGTGATTGGTAGTGATGATACGAGGAATGCACCAATCAGCTGCCCCGTAGAATAGAAGGGGAGGCAGGGGGCGTGGCTTTCTTACTGCATTTTGACCATAATAAAAAAAATAGACTATAATGACTAACACACTACTACTACTTCTATATTGTGTATCACACGGTCTCACGCAAGGCAGGATTTATTATCACAGTCGGGTCTCTCAGGAAAAAACTGGTTCACAAAATAGGTGGTAAATGACTGGAATGGACTCAGTCGTCAGGTAGTTAGTGAGGAGTCAATAGGAAGCTTTACAAGGAGGCTAGACAATTTCATGGATGGGGATGAAAGGGTAATGTAGGTAGTGTTAAGTAACAGGAACTACCACGTGTAGGTCTCACGGCCTCTTGTAGCTTCCTTATGTTCTTATGTTCTTACCGGTGCACGTCTCCTAGGTGCTCCATCTCTGCGCCCACCATCTGCCAGGCCTGCGTGATGGTGCCAGAGGTCTCCTTGGAGGCCTTCATCAGCTTACTGGACAGCTTGTAGAGACCCTTGGCGTAGGAAGCCTCCAGCTCGGCCCTGAAACACACGGCATCTTGATATACATATAACACACACACACTCACACACACACATCATATATTTGTGCAATGTCAAATTCATCACTTTCATCCCCCCTCCACGGCACGCAAGGTAGGCAGAATTACATAACTGCGTCCAACACACACCATCCAGTCATGACTCACGCAGACGAGTCACTACTGAGCCTTCCTTCGCCGACCTTGAAAGGGCGAGAAGCAAGAGGCCAACAGCATAATAACGCCCACTCATTACACATAAGACAAAATGATGCGACGGTTGCAAATACATAAGAACATAAAGAAGCTATTTTTTTTTATTTATTTCGACATGTTATTCCTAGCCAGCCAGGTTCCTTTTTTCCCCCGAGCCTCCCACCTACTATCCTTTGCGGGTCAGCGACTTCCTCCATCAAATCCTGCGGTGTGTGTAGGCGGCGATGGACAGAAGCCAAGACCGGCAAGCCCTGTACATTACCCTGCACCAGCCACCACCCAGAGAAGTGCTACATAAACCATTACAAACGTCGCCAAAATATCAGCTACGTATTATATAAGTATGTCTAAGAAATTAATTAACCTTTTCACGCCCAGATCTTTCCCTTGCTATATAAAATCTTCTGCTGTTAGCCATAAAATAATGAAAAGTAACTTAATATACCAAATTAGATAGTGATCAAGGATATACTAAACAGGTCATATGTATAAAATAATGCCTATATCTATAATAATATAAGCGAAAGTGTGTGTGTCTGTCTGTCTGTCTGTCTGTCTGTCCGCGATGGGTGCCGCCCCCTGTGGCGGAATCCCATCATATGGCACAGTTTTGGAACCAGCTTGACCAGGGGAAGGTTTTAAGCTCACTTATGAGATGATCCGATCACTTTTTTTTTTTTTTTTTTAGCAGCCTATTAGCGAGAATTGTGAAAAAAAAATGTGGGTTGCGAGAATTGAGAAAACCTTGATGTAGGGTGATGGGTAATGGGTGAGTGAATGGGTGGGGTGTTGGGTAATGGGTGTGGGGTGATGGGTGAGTGAATGGGTGGGGGGTGATGGGTTGGGGGTGATGGGTGAGGGAATAGGTGGGGGTGATGGGTAATGGGTGAGTGAATGGATGTGTGGTGATGGGTAATGGGTGAGTGAATGGGTGGGGGGTGATGGGTAATGGGTGAGTGAATGGGTGGGGGGTGATGGGTAATGGCTGAGTGAATGGGTGGGGGGTGATGGGTAATGGGTGAGTGAATGGGTGGGGGGTGATGGGTAATGGGTGAGTGAATGGGTGGGGGGTGATGGGTATTGGGTGAGTGAATGGGTGGGGGGTGATGGGTAATGGGTGAGTGAATGGGTTTGGGGTGATGTGAATGGGTTGGCGTTAATAGACATTTCTACATGTCTTTAACTTTTTAGGAAAACTTTTAACTTTAACTTTCAGGAAAGTTAGAAGAGGCTTTCTGGAGAGTCTGTGTTTGGTGGGCCGAAGGCCCACCAAACACAGGTGGTGGGCCGAAGGCCCACCAATAGCCCTCCGCAGGAGCTAGCCAAAAAGTCCGCCCGGAGGGCGGCTTTGCGGCTAGTAATAATATAAGCGAAAGTGTGTGTGTGTCTGTCTGTCTGTCTGTCTGTCTGTCTGTCTGTCTGTCCGCGATAGGTGCCGCCCCCCGTGGCGGAATCCCATCATATGTCACAGTTTTGGAACCAGCTCGACCAGGGGAAGGGTTTAAGCCCACTTATGAGATGATCCGATCACTTTTTTTTTTTTTTTTTTTTTGCTGCCTATTAGCGAGAATTGTGAAAAAAAAGTGGGTTGCGAGAATTGAGGAAACCTTGATGTAGGGTGATGGGTAATGGGTGAGTGAATGGGTGGGGTGATGGGTAATGGGTGTGGGGTGATGGGTGAGTGAATGGGTGGGGGGTGATGGGTGAGAGAATAGGTGGGGGGTGATGGGTAATGAGTGAGTGAATGGGTGTGTGATGATGGGTAATGGGTTAGTGAATGGGGGGGGGTGATGGGTAATGGGTGAGTGAATGGGTAGGGGGAATACATACATTTCTACATCCATGATTTCAAGAAAGTTAGAAGGGGCTATCTGGAGAGTCTGTGTTTGGTGGGCCGAAGGCCCACCAAACACAGGTGGTGGGCCGAAGGCCCACCAATAGCCCTAATGGGTGGGGGGTGATGGGTAATGGGTGAGTGAATGGGTTGGGGTGATGTGAATGGGTTGGCGTTAATACATACATTTCTACATCCATGATTTCAGGAAAGCTAGAAGGGGCTATCTGGAGAGTCTGTGTTTGGTGGGCCAAAGGCCCACCAAACACAGGTGGTGGGCCGAAGGCCCACCAATAGCCCTCCGCAGGAGCTAGCCAAAAAGGCCGCCCGGAGGGCGGCTTTGCAGCTAGTTCACTATAATCGTCTGACGGTCGCCAAAATGCAATAAAAATTACGTTCTGGGCCTCAAGGGGTTAAGAATGAACTACAACTCTTAATTTGCTAAATCTTAAACGGAGAATCACTGATATTTACGTATTTACAAAGGTATGCTTAAGAATGCACTACAGTTATCGACTTGCTTATAACGGAGAATCACTGATATTTACGTATTTACAAAGGTATACTTAAGAATGAACTACAATTATCGACTTGCTTATAACGGAGACTCACTGACATTTACAAGGTGAGTGTTTTCGTGGGCGGCTGTTCAACCTCTGACAATAGGAGGGTGAGTAGATGCGCGGCAGATTTCCTCACTCTCTCATCCACGAAACTGTTTATTCCCACTTCCTGACTCATCCCACTCATCATCAACTACCCTCATAAAACTCATCTGTATACGATTTTTAGTCTACCTCTTTCTTATATCTGTGATTGTCAAGCATAATCAATATAATGAGTCGTAGTCCGCTCATTTACTGTTAACCCCTTGAAACCTAGAACGTAATTTCAATTGTAATTTGGCTATCATTAGAAGATTTTTAGTGAGTATATGCAATATTTTATAGATAATTATGACCTGTTTAGTATCCTTGTCGATTAACTAATTTGGTATATTCATTTACTTTTCGTAATTTTATGGCTCGACAACATACGATTTTTTTTTATAGCAAATGAAAGATCTGCGCGTGAAGAGGTTAAAGAAAAGTTTGGCACCAACTACTTCATTAAGCCTTTTTACACATCGTTTTTCTAATGATACCAAATTGAGGTTTCGACCATCCTTGCTCGTACGGTAAATGTCTTAAGACTAACTTAATCACCATCCTTTCCTGTACAGACACTAAAGAACCTACACATTCTAAGAGGTCTCAAAGCTAAACACAATAATACGTATCTACAGTAAATCCAGGCCAACTAGAGCCATATAATCGTCTCAGTGTTTCTATGTATTATAATTACACTCCTAATGAATCCTCTGCAGTTTTTTCCAATGCCATTATTTCCTGTGCCATTTTTTTCCTACATATCACGAGTATATCACTGGAAGGTTCATGGGTAGGCGTGGACACTGGATAACAATACAAAGCCCTGTTATAACACTCGTCAGAAGAAAGTGGCGGCTTATGAATCTGCACGCGGCACAGCTTTCTGTCTGGGTATGTGGGTATGTGTCGGAAACCTGTGCTCACCTGCCCTGCCCCTGACTCACACTTTCACTTCCGCTGCCAAGCTGATGCTACAACAATCACCTCATGTATACAAGACCTGGTTGGAGACGTTATCGCGAAGGTTGTGCACGTTGGTTCAATCCGACAGTGCTGGCAAGGTACATGTACAACCGGTGTGCGATACAACTTTCTCCTGCATGATTAGCCAGGCACAAGTAAGAGAGAGAGAGGTGTGAGTGAGAGTGAGAGAGTGAGTGAGAGAAGTGTGAATGAGAGAGGGAGAGAAGTGTGAGTGAGAGAGGGAGAGAAGTGAGAACAGAGAGAGTAAAGAGAAGAGAGAAGCAAGAGAGAAGTGTGAGTGAGAGAAGTGTGTGAGAGTGAGAGAGTGATAAAAGAGAGTGAAGAGAAGAGAGAAGCAAGAGAGAGAAGTGTGAGAGAGAGTGAGAGTGAGAAAAGAGAAGAGAGAAGCAAGAGAGAGAAGTGTGAGTGAGAGAAGTGAGAAAAGAGAGTAAAGAGAAGAGAGAAGCAAGAGAGAGAAGTGTGAGTGAGAGAAGTGTGAGTGAGAGAAGTGTGTGAGAGTGAGAGTGAGAAAAGAGAGTAAAGAGAAGAGAGAAGCAAGAGAGAGAAGTGTGAGTGAGAGAAGTGAGAAAAGAGAGAGTAAAGAGAAGTGAGAAGCAAGACAGAGAGAGGCTTATCATGGGTCCCACACTCCCACAGCCATCTATCTATCAGCCAAGTAATCTCTCCTTTATACTCTCGAAGCAGCCTCCTAAGCAACACTGATCTAAATATCATGATTAGCATGGGGATTTCCCTTATATTATGTACCCACTCAAATGAGATAATAGTGTGACATAAAGCATATAAAGACTAAGACTATTATAGACTAGAAGATGAGACTAGATTAAAATAAAGACTATCATAACTTCTGCCAGTAAATTCCTACCAGTGTTTCAGTTTTTAAGGATCTTACTACCTTAGGCCTGGGTAGAGTTCGAATAGACACATTACTACTTGCATTATTGATACCCTTACACCTACAAAAGTTGATCCAAGGTTTTTTTTTATGAATTTGGTTGGCCCTCTGGTTTCTTTTCACATCTGCACTTTTTGAATTGGATCGTGGCATGATTAGTAAATTTTTTTAAGTTCTTCCTTGACTGTTACTTGTGCCATTACGTAATCTTTTTTACAGCGCCATTATCTGCTGTGCCATACTTTCCATGTACCTTTATTTCTTGTGCCATTATTTCCTGTGCTTTTATTTCCTGTGCCATTATTTCCTGGTGCCATTATTTCCTGTGCCTTTATTTCCTGTGCCATTATTTCCTGTGCCATTATTTCCTGTGCCGTTCTTCACTGTACCTTTATTTCCATGTGCCTTCATTTCCTGTGCCATTATTTCCTGTGCCATTATTTCCAGTGTCATTATTTCCAGTGCCATTATTTCCTGTGCCATTATTTCCTGTGCCATTATTTCCAGTGCCATTATTTCCTGTGCCTTTATTCCCAGTGCCATTATTTCCTGTGCCATTATTTCCAGTGCCATTATTTCCAGTGCCATTATTTCCTGTGCCATTATTTCCTGTGCCATTATTTCCAGTGCCATTATTTCCTGTGCCTTTATTCCCAGTGCCATTATTTCCTGTGCCATTATTTCCTGTGCCATTATTTCCAGTGCCATTATTTCCTGTGCCTTTATTTCCTGTGCCATTATTTCCTGTGCCATTATTTCCTGTGCCATTATTTCCTGTGCCATTATTTCCAGTGCCATTATTTCCTGTGCCTTTATTTCCTGTGCCATTATTTCCTGTGCCATTATTTCCTGTGCCGTTCTTCACTGTACCTTTATTTCCATGTGCCTTCATTTCCTGTGCCATTATTTCCTGTGCCATTATTTCCAGTGTCATTATTTCCAGTGCCATTATTTCCTGTGCCATTATTTCCTGTGCCATTATTTCCTGTGCCTTTATTTCCTGTGCCATTATTTCCTGTGCCTTTATTCCCAGTGCCATTATTTCCTGTGCCATTATTTCCAGTGCCATTATTTCCAGTGCCATTATTTCCTGTGCCATTATTTCCAGTGCCATTATTTCCTGTGCCATTATTTCCAGTGCCATTATTTCCTGTGCCATTATTTCCAGTGCCATTATTTCCTGTGCCTTTATTTCCTGTGCCTTTATTTCCTGTGCCATTATTTCCTGTGCCATTATTTCCAGTGCCATTATTTCCAGTGCCATTATTTCCTGTGCCATTATTTCCTGTGCCATTATTTCCTGTGCCATTATTTCCTGTGCCATTATTTCCTGTGCCTTTATTTCCTGTGCCATTATTTCCTGTGCCATTATTTCCTGTGCCATTATTTCCTGTGCCATTATTTCCAGTGCCATTATTTCCAGTGTCATTATTTCCAGTGCCATTATTTCCTGTGCCATTATTTCCAGTGCCATTATTTCCAGTGCCATTATTTCCTGTGCCATTATTTCCTGTGCCATTATTTCCTGTGCCATTATTTCCAGTGCCATTATTTCCAGTGTCATTATTTCCAGTGCCATTATTTCCTGTGCCATTATTTCCAGTGCCATTATTTCCTGTGCCATTATTTCCTGTGCCATTATTTCCAGTGTCATTATTTCCAGTGCCATTATTTCCTGTGCCATTATTTCCAGTGCCATTATTTCCTGTGCCTTTATTTCCTGTGCCATTATTTCCAGTGCCATTATTTCCTGTGCCTTTATTTCCTGTGCCATTATTTCCAGTGCCATTATTTCCTGTGCCTTTATTTCCTGTGCCATTATTTCCAGTGCCATTATTTCCTGTGCCTTTATTTCCTGTGCCATTATTTCCAGTGCCATTATTTCCAGTGCCATTATTTCCTGTGCCTTTATTTCCTGTGCCATTATTTCCTGTGCCATTATTTCCTGTGCCATTATTTCCTGTGCCATTATTTCCAGTGTCATTATTTCCAGTGCCATTATTTCCTGTGCCATTATTTCCAGTGCCATTATTTCCTGTGCCTTTATTTCCTGTGCCATTATTTCCTGTGCCATTATTTCCTGTGCCGTTCTTCACTGTACCTTTATTTCCATGTGCCTTCATTTCCAGTGCCATTATTTCCTGTGCCATTATTTCCTGTGCCATTTTTTTCCTACAGCCACGAGTATTCACTGGAAGGTTCAAGGGTAAGCGTGGAGAAAACCCTACGAGCATATTACAAGTACTTCTATATTCACCTCTATATACCCTATATTCACATCACCTTCCCCAATGATGCTGGAAACTAAGCCACAGAGTAATTTTCGGCGATATCCTGACCATACTGACAGTCTGACCATCATCGCCCGCGGTCAGCAGCAGGACAAGGTTTCGTCAGACTTTCTCCACTTACAAGTCCCAACAGATGTGTATAACAACCTTAAAGCAAAGGCCAAAGATTTTCTAAACGTCATATGGAAGGGAGGATCAGCAACCTATCCAAGTGTGGTGGCGGTGAGAGACGATGGCAGGTGTAAATCCTTGAGGCCCAGAACGTAATTTCCATTGTAATTTGGGTACCATTAGACGATTTTTAGTGACCATAAGCAAATATTTTATAGCTATGACCTGTTTAGTATCCTTGTCCACTAAGTAATTTGCTATATTAAGTGACTTTTCTTAATTTTATGGCTTGACAACATACAATTTTTTATAGCAAAGGAAGGATCTGGGCGTGAAGGGGTTAGCATGCACAAAAACCCGGGTTGTTAAGACGGACTGGATCATGTTACCCGCCTGTTACCCGTACCCGCACCCGTCCACGCCCACACCTGGAGGACACTTAAGAAGATCAAGGGTCACAGAAGAGGCTCAAGGGTGGCTTTGATCATCTCGTTTCTCTTCTTCTCACTAAAACTTCTGGAATATTTTCGACTTTTCCCTTGTTGAAAAGAAAACATCATTAAGCATTTTTAAGTTTCGTGTAAATATCAAATAAAATCCTCTTTTTAGTTATGACAAAAAGAAAAGAAAAAAAACCGTTCTTATGTTGCGTGTAAATATCAAACAAAATACTCTTCTTTAATTATGACAGTCTCATTTCAGGCCATCTTCGGATACTTGAATATGCTACTAAGCCTGATTTTCGACTATTAGAACAGTTATGATACGTTCGAAATAACACTGAGAGAGAGAGAGAGAGAGAGAGAGAGAGAGAGAGAGAGAGAGAGAGAGAGAGAGAGAGAGAGTGTGTGCTTGCAAGGGAGAGGGAGAGAGTGCGTTTGCGTTACGTGGGGGAGAGTGACAATAATAACGAAGGCCGATAGAAAAATCATGGTGATGCACCGCTGCTTCCTGTATACACACATGTCACGGCCTCAACATTCTTTCCTCATCATCGACGTCCTCCCCACACCCCGTCCTCGTCCTCCTCCTCCTCCTATTCCCCACACCCCCCTCTCCTCCTCCTCCTCCTCCTCCTATTCCCCACACCCCCCCTCCTCCTCCTCCTCCTCCTATTCCCCACCCCCCCCTCCTCCTCCTATTCCCCACACCCCCCTCCTCCTCCTCCTCCTCTTCCCCACACCCCTCTCCTCCTCCTTCGCTTCCCCACACCCTCCTCCTCCTCCTCTTCTGTATACGCCATGACCAAAGAGCCAAAGAGATGAGCGAAAACAGTCACTCGGCTCTTCCAGCTCACTCGCAACCACCTGTCTGTCTTGCTAATGAACTCAACTATAGTCTATTTTTTTAACGAGGCAAAAATGACATTCTATCCTAAGGTCTCATGCTTAAAATGATGCCTATGTTTACCTGATAATACGGTTAACTATGATAAAATACAGTTGACATTTAGAAGAAGCGTAATATTCCCTTCTCTTGGCATCAAATATCAGTCAGTAAGCGGCAAGGGGTCAGGATTTTGCGCCTCGTTAAAAAAAAACAGGGTATAATCATGCAGGACTTTTGACTATTAAGAAGCTAGCATAGTAGGTAATGCTGAAGTTGAACAAAAAAAAACCAGTCTAAGCATATTCTTTAATCTATACATCTTGACGTTATCATCATCTGACGGTATCACGTATAATTATCTCAGCTTTGTGACTCACCTCTCGTGCATGATGGTCGCCAGCTCCTTGCAAAACTCTCCCCCAGATTTAATGTAACGCCGCAGTTCGTCGAAGCCATTGTGACCCTGAGGGAGGAGAAAGAAAGTCACGTTACAGCAGTTGAGGGTCACGCCGGGAGGGGAGGTGGGGTGGGGTAACACCTGAACACACACGCATCACCACCCTGCACACACAACACACACAACACACACACACACACACACACACACACACACACACACACACTAAGCAGTAAGGATGAATGATAAAATGCAGATATGGAGACGGGGCCATAGAAGTGTAGCTCAGGCTCTGTAAAATGCAACTAGATGAATACACACACACACACACACACACACACACACACACACACACACGGCCTCCACAAGGGTGGCAGAAGAAAGAAAGACTAATAAAGAGACTCAAAAACGTGATCTTGATTATAGTATTATTTGCTACTGAGATAATCATGTGGTGAGGGATTGTTTTGAAAGCTCTACCTTCACCTTCGTTCCGACACCCTGACCTGAAGCTGCATCCAGCACACACACACACACACACACACACACACACACACTACGGTATGCAAGTGTGAAGGGTAGAGAGTAACGAGACCCGGTGCATGGGTGAGTGAGCCGTCGCAACCCAACACAGCCCTTCCAAAACAGTAACTTTATCAAGGTTATCCATGAAGCCTCGCCAACGGATGGACGCGGAACCTGTTTGACATTAATAAATGATGTCCTTTTGTAGGCACGCCCAGACATGTACCTCCTCCCCCTTTCCCCCGCCCAACCCTGCCCCTTGGCCTGTCCCCATTCTACGACTCCTCGACCTTGATCTTCTCAGGTTACGCAATAAGAAGAAAACAACATCCAGTGTAGAATCGGCAGCTTTGTCTACAAGTCGGCGTCTGACGGAAATGATATTAAGAGATAATTGACTATATTTTTATCCAAAGTCAGTAAATAGTTACATGACTATTAATGGCTTTGTTTTTATCCATTGATACAGTGGGTGAACGAGTCAATGCTCCTGGTGACACAATACTGGAGATGAACAAACAGGTTACAGGAGGCCTTACGAAGCGATATTAAGCGGTAGAGGTCACAAGAAGAAGAAGAGGTGCACCATGTTCTCAGTATACGGGTGTCGCCTGAAGCTATTCTGTTCTCTATATTTTTGCTGCTTCTTTTATTATATATTATGTATGTTCTATATTATGTATGTTATAATATTATATCTTATTATCAACTTGTGAACAGCAGCAAGTCGGACCGCCCGGCACCTTTTTATTCTTTTTCTGTATTTATATATTTCTAAACTTTGTATCCTTGCTCCCCCCCCCCCTTTTTGTAATTTCCCCCCAACTTTCTAAATAAACTTGAAACTTGAAACTTGATCTGGCGGGACAGTCAGGTGTGTGTGTCGCTAAGCACACTCCATCAACCGCGGCGGACCCATGACGTCTTAGTAGTTGTTGAAATTAGAAGTGGTGGTAGTTGGTGTTTGTGGTAGTTAGTAGTAGTAGTAGTAGTAGTAGTAGTCTAGTAGTTGTTGTAGCTTTAGTAGTAGTAGTAGTAGTAGTAGTAGTAGTAGTAGTAGTAGTAGTAGTCAAGTAGTTGTTGTAGCTTTAGTAGTAGTAGTAGTAGTAGTAGTAGTAGTAGTAGTAGTCATGGATGTAGTATTAGCATGGTAGTAGTAGTAGTAGTAGTAGTAGTAGTAGTAGTAGTAGTAGTAGTAGTAGTAGTAGTAGTAGTAGTAGTAGTCTAGTAGTTGTTGTAGCTTTAGTAGTAGTAGTAGTAGTAGTAGTAGTAGTAGTAGTAGTAGTAGTAGTAGTAGTAGTAGTAGTCAAGTAGTTGTTGTAGCTTTAGTAGTAGTAGTAGTAGTAGTAGTAGTAGTAGTAGTAGTAGTAGTAGTAGTAGTCATGGATGTAGTATTAGCATGGTAGTAGTAGTAGTAGTAGTAGTAGTAGTAGTAGTAGTAGTAGTAGTAGTAGTAGTAGTAGTAGTTAGTAGTTGTTGTTGTTGTTGTTGTTGTTGTTGTTGTTGTTGTTGTTGTTGTTGTTGTTGTTGTAGTAGTTGTTGTTGTATAGCCTTAGTAGTGGGGGTGTTGGCATAAATATAATATAGTGGTAGTATATAGTGGTTATAGCGGTAGTAGCACTTCACGAGACAGGTGCATGATGATGGTTGATGATGCTCTCATTATTGTTGCAGTGGCGGCGGTGATGGTGGTGGTGGTGGTGATCTAGAGAGCTGTTTTCATTCCTGTTTTCCTGCCGCCGCCGCTGTTGTTGCTGCTGCTGCTAATATTAATAATGTGTTCACAGTTTTCACACGCACGCATTCTATAACCTTCTCAACCACCAGAAAACTTGGTAAACATAGACTCTCAAGGTCACAGCTTCTCGCATTTTACGTTAACAGTAGCATTTGAGTAACCTGTCCTACCGTAAGAGGCCTCACGTAATCATAGACGCGAGAATCAAGCTGGATATATAACCCCCTAAGAGAGAGGGGACGATGCCGTTACGATAGATAGTATACCCCTAAGGGAGAGAATACGATGCCGTTACGATACAGTATACCCCCAAGGGAGAGAATACGATGCCGTTACGATAGATAGTAACCCCCAAGGGAGAGAATACGATGCCGTTACGATAGATAGTATACCCCTAAGGGAGAGAATACGATGCCGTTACGATACAGTATACCCCCAAGGGAGAGAATACGATGCCGTTACGATAGATAGTAACCCCCAAGGGAGAGAATACGATGCCGTTACGATAGATAGTATATCCCCAAGGGAGAAAATACGATGCCGTTACGATAGATAGTATACCCCCAAGGGAGAGAATACGATGCCGTTACGATAGATAGTATATCCCCAAGGGAGAAAATACGATGCCGTTACGATAGAGTATACCCCCAAAGGAGAAAATACGACGCAGTTAAGATAGATAGTATACCCCCAAGGGAGAGAATACGATGCCGTTACGATAGATAGTCCACGCAGGAACCTCTTAGCCACCTTCACCACCCTCCAGTCCAAGGTCAACCACATAATGAGCCACACAGCGGCCTACCTTAAGCGCCTAACCTTTTCCCCACTTCCACCGACCTCCCCAGCTGCTCTCATGAGGCGGCAGACAGGGCACCATCACTTCTCATCTCTCCTCACCCACACCTGCCCCAACGCTAATTAACCCCTTGAGACCCAGAACGTAATTTCCATTGTATTTTGGCTACCATTAAACGATCTTTAGTGACTATAAACAATATTTTATAGATATGACCTGTTTAGTATCCTTGTCGACTAACTAATTTGGTATATTAAGTTACTTTTCGTAATTTTATGGCTAACAACACTTTTTTTTTATATAGCAAAGGAAAGATCTGGGCGTGAAGATGTTAACCCCTTCACGCCCAGATCTTTCCTTTGTAACGGATAAATCTTGTGATGATTTGTAGTGGACTGCAGGGTATGAGAACAGCCCAGGTGGTAGCGTGTAGGTAGCGAGCGGTCTATAAGGCAGCGTGTAGTAAGTCAAACACATCCTCTTGAAGGACGTGCCCCGGTGACTGATAAGTACTGTACCTCCTTACTTGACGAATGCAGGGATATAAGAATACTCGGGTCGCCGTATGATGTAGTGTATTGTAGATGAGGTGTACACGTGTGTGATGAACACGTGGCTTGATGTGAGGAAGCCAAGACAAAGGCGGGCAAGGCCGCGGCAAGCGGGCAAGCGGGCAAGCGGGCAAGGCCGCGGAGGAGAGGGGCGACCTCTCGCAAGTAGTGACTGAGTTGAAGTGGGGTCATGTCAGACTCCGTCAGAGCGGCGCCTCAGAGGCAAGAGGCCGACCTGGCTGCCCGTAGACAAAGGCCTGTCGCCAAGCGTACAGCCAGCGGTTGCCAGAATATCAACATATGATAACTACCAACATATTAACATAACACCATTACACCTTTGCTATATATTATCGTATGTTAGCCATTACGAAAAGTAGCTAAATATACCAATATATGCTAGTGGACAAGGGTATCAAACAGGTCATATCTATAGAATATTGCTTACATTAATTGAAATTGTCTAATGGTAGCCAAAATACAAAGGAAATTACGTTCTGGGCCTCAAGGGGTTAACCATCGGCACATTCTAATTATATATATATACACCTGCTTTTTGTGTGTGTAATGATGCACGGGGTTATGAAGGCAGTGTAGCCAGGCAAGGATGTATGTGTGTGTGTGTCTGTGAGGGATGATAGCAACATGTAGCTTAAAGTATATAAAAAAAGGGTCTTCTTTAACAAGGGGTGAAACTGCTTCTGTTGTTGCTGGGTTTTTTTTAGGTTGACTATGTGAACAAAATGATGATGGTAATGATGATAAGTGATAATGATAATAATAATGATAGTGATAATAATAGTAACAATAATAATAATAGTAATAATAAAAAAAATGGTTATGATAAATAATAGTACTGATAATGAAAACAACTAAAATAATGATAACAACAATAACGAGAAGAAAAAAATTGATTAATTAACATTGAAACTACTATCCTTATCATTACTATCGTGATCATTACTATCAGCATTACCATTACTATCATTATTACTACTATGGTACATGCTACTAACCTAGACTTTGAACATGCCGGACATAACAATGGGCTGAAAACAAAGGGCTGAAATAACACACCACCACCCTCACCACCACCACCACCACCCTCGCAACCCCCCCCCCCACCCCCACCACCACCACCACCATCACCCCCCCTACCACCATCACCACCCTCGCAACCACCCTCCCCCCCCCCACTCTCACCCCACCCCCACCACCACCGTCCGAAACTGAGCAAATGCGACACAAACAAGCAAGTGTTTGTGTGTGTGTGTGTGTGTGTGTGTGTGTGTGTGGGTGTGTGTGGGTGTGTGTGGGTGTGTGGGTGTGTGGGTGTGTGGGTGTGTGTGTGCGTGTGTGCGTGTGTGCGTGTGTGCGTGTTTGCGTGTGTGTGTGAGAGAGAGAGAGAGAGAGAGAGAGAGAGAGAGAGAGAGAGAGAGAGAGAGAGAGAGAGGAGAGAGAGAGAGAGAGAGAGAGAGAGAGAGAGAAGAGAGAGAGAAGAGAGAGAGAGAGGAGAGAGAGAGAAGAGAGAGAGAGAGAGAGAGAGAGAGAGAGAGAGAGAGAGAGAGAGAGAGAGAGAGCATGTTTCCTATCAGCAGGTAAGTGTGGCGTAGTGTGTATCCTAAAATTAATGTAGGTAATAAAACGAAAAAAATATATAATAATGATAATAAAAAAAAAAAAATCAATGTAGCTAGAAAGAAAAAGTATGCATTGAAAAAAGTCAAGGTAGTATGAAAATTAATAAAGTCTTAATGTAGCATAAAATAATTAAATGCAGTAAAAATATCAATCAAGTCTCAATGTAGAAAAAAGAAAGTAAATCTAGTAAAAAAAAAAAAAGTGCCAATGTTAAAAAAAAAAGTGCTAATGTTAAAAAAAGTGCCAATGTTAAAAAAAAAAAAGTGCCAATGTTAAAAAAAAAAATGCAATGTTAAAAAAAGTGCCAATGTTAAAAAAAAGAAGTGCCAATGTTAAAAAAAAAAAGTGCCAATGTTAAAAAAAAAAAAGTGCCAATGTTAAAAAAAAAAAGTGCCAATGTTAAAAAAAAAAATGCAATGTTAAAAAAAAGTGCCAATGTCAAAAAAAAAAGTGCCAATGTAAAAATAAAGTGCCAATGTTAAAAAAAGTGCCAATGTAAAAAAAAAAAAGTGCCAATGTTAAAAAAAAAAAATAGTGCTAATGTAAAAATAAGGGCTAATGTAAAAAAATAAAGTGCTAATGTAAAAAAAAAAAGTGCTAATGTAGTAAAAGGAAAAAGTCAAAAAGTCAATGTAAAAAAAAAAAAAAGAAAAAAAAAAGTGTCTCGCCTTGCAATCTCCGAACACGGCTAACTAACAGAATATCGAATCTCTCTGCTACCTTGACGTAACATTAAGTGAAAGTGTTGAGCCTACGTATATGTATCTCCAGACTTTATAGGCTACACATGGCGCTACACTAGACGGCCTTATAGACGTGGGTGGAGGGCGGGAGATATTAGTGAAAGTGTTGGTGATCTCCAGACGGTGAAACTGTAGCTAGGCTTAATGAGGGAGAGAGAAAGGTGAATGAATAATATTAGTACGTCTAGGTAACAGTGATGCTTGGGTTCTTGTCTGGAGGAGGAGGAGGAGGAGGAGGAGGAGGAAGAGGAACAGTCACAGGAGGAGGAGTAGGAGGAGGAACAGTCACAGTAGGAGGAGGAGGAGGAGGAGGAACAGTCACAGGAGGAGGAGGAAGAACAGTCACAGGAGGAGGAGTAGGAGGAGGAACAGTCACAGGAGGAGGAGGAGGAGGAACAGTCACAGGAGGAGGAGGAGGAGGAGGAGGAGGAGGAGGAGGAGGAACAGTCACAGGATTACATAGGATTACATAGGAATAACAGACACCAGGAGACCTATTGGTCCATGACGAGGGTATCTGCTGAACTACATACTACTAACTATCAACTACTTGTAAGAAAACAGTTGGAAAAGGATACCATGTCCTTAAAAGAAGATAGGAACACGGAAGTAGTGCAGAAAAATAGGGTATGAAATATACTAACTACAACTACCACTACCACTACAACTAATCGATCCGGGGGACTAAATATGAATTCGCAGGGCACTATCAATACCCATTTACTTTACAGTGCGCGTCAAGTCTGTTTTTAAATGTAGTTATTGTGCTGGCTTCGACAACATTTGCTGGTAACTTGTTCCATCGATCAACGACTCTCACATTTAAATAATTTTTACGGAGATCAGTGATGCAACGTTGACCGTTTAGTTTTAAACCATTATTTCTTGTTGTCACTTTAGTTGAAAGCTCGAATAGGTTCTCTTGATTAATGACATCAAATCCTTTTAGGATCTTAAAGGTTTCTATCAAGTCCCCACGGATTCTACGATCCTTTAAGGAAAACATATTAAGTTTCCGCAGTCTCTCTTCATAAGATGAATTTCGCAGAGATGGAATTTGTTTGGTTGCTCTTCTTTGCACTGATTCCAATTTTGCTTGGTCTTTTACGAAACAGGGCGACCAGAATTGGACGGCATATTCCAAGTGTGGCCTAACCAAGGACGTGTATAATTGTGTCATTACTTTCGGAGTTTTGTGTTCAAAATTGCGTTTAATAAAGCCCAACATCATATTCGCCTTTTTACTGGCAGCTAGGCAATGCGGACTGGTTTTAAGATCATTACTGATGATGACACCTAAATCCTTTTCTTGCTGTACTTCAGTTAACGATTTATTTTGCATTTGATAGTTATATTTGAGGTTATCGTTGCCTATATGCATTACTTTACATTTATCGGAATTGAATTTTAATAGCCATTTATCACTCCAGTCTGATAGTTTGTCGAGGTCACTTTGTATGAGTTCGCAGTTTTCTCTAGTATATGCTTTACCGCCTAATTTGGTGTCGTCTGCAAATTTCGATATTTTAGATACAAGTCCGCAGTCCAGATCGTTGATATATATCAGAAAAAGAGTGGGACCCAAGACCGAGCCCTGAGGCACCCCACTAGTAACATCTAACCAATCAGATGTTTCACCATTTATTACTACCCGTTGTTTACGATTTGAAAGCCAATCGCCAATCCATGAACATAGTTGCTCTCCCAAGCCATGTGCCCTTAGCTTGGTCAAAAGTCGCTTATGGGGAACTGTATCGAACAGGAGGAGGAGGAGGAGGAGGAGGAGGAGGAGGAGGAGGAACAGTCACAGGAGGAGGAGAAGGAGGAGGAACAGTCACAGGAGGAGGAGGAGCAGGAGGAGGAGGTTTCGTGAAGGCGTGTCATGCGTGGCCCCGAAGAGAGGAAATGCAGCCGCCGCACACACGACAAAAAGAGAAGGGGATGGAGAACGTGAGGAAAATAAAACCTTAACTCGATCCCCGCGACAACTGATCCTCCCTCGCAGCTTCCTTGCCTTGTCTTTCTTTCTCTCTTTCAACACTTTTTGTATACTTTAAAAAACACTAACTTAACTGAGCGGCGTTTCTGTAACCTTAGATTTATACAGACAAGAAGACAGACAGATAGACAGCGCGACAGATAAGCACCAAGAAACAGGCAGAAAAGAAAAAGACGAAGAAACTCATACCCACACAGACACACAAAGAAAGACACACCCACACCCACACACACACACACATACACACACACGTAAGCTATAGGTCTTCTCATCTCAACATCTCATACAGGTTGTGCACTCTAGTGAAAGTAATGCCATTCCCTTTATTCCCTTTCCTCATACACTGGTTCACCTTCTTCTCTTCTACCTGACCACCACCTTCCGCCCTTCCACCGGTTGGTCCACTTTCTTCACCTCTCTCTCTCTCTCTCTCTCTCTCTCTCTCTCTCTCTCTCTCTCTCTCTCTCTCTCTCTCTCTCTCTCTAGCCAGTCGGTTCACTCCTTACCCCTATATATATGCTCCCCAAGTGAAAATCATGCCGTATATGTACAGTAAGGGAACACCCGTGCCGATTACGGATTAGAAGACGTCGGCGGCATCCCAATGAGATAGTAGATATGTAGGTGATGATTTAACGTAGTACACACACACACACGCGCACACACACACACACACACACACACACACACACACACACACACACACACACACACACACACACAAGGGAAGAGAGAGAGAGAGAGAGATGAAAGGGGGTGATCCAGTTTCGAATAAATGATCCACGCATGAAAAACAAAACCTGACGGCGTGAATGTTAGAAATATCTTTTTTTCCGTTTCGCCTCTAAAGATTTCTTCCTCATGGTGAAGATAGGGCAACTTCTTTTTGTGTTGGGCAGGTTCGTAGGGTATACTTACAGGCCGGGCGGTGAAGGGGAAGAGAAAGTCTATACGAATAATGATTACCCACGCGAGGAGGGAGGCGGAGGAGGGAAGAAGGTTGAGGTGGTGGTGGCCCGCGGGAGCATCAGGGTCGAGTTTCGTGTGTGTGTGTGTGTGTGTGACTGTTGTGTGTGTGTGTGTTTGTGTGTGTGACTGTAGTGTTAGTGTGTGTGTGTGTGTGTGTGTGTGTGTGTGTGTGTGTGTTGTGTGTGTGTTAGTGTGTGTGTGTGTTAGTGTGTGTGTGTGTGTGTGTGTGTGTGTGTGTGACTGTTGTGTTAGTGTGTGTTAGTGTTAGTGTTAGTGTTAGTGTTAGTGTGTGTGTGTGTGTGTGTGTGTGTGTGTGTGTGTGTGTGTGTGTGTGTGTGTGTGTGTGTGTGTGTGTGTGTGTGTGTGTGTGTGTGTGTGTGTGTGTGTGTGTGTGTGTGTGTGTGTGTGTGTGTGTGTGTGTGTGTGTGTGTGTGTGTGTGTGTGTGTGTGTGTGTGTGTGTGTGTGTGTGTGTGTGTGTGTGTGTGTGTGTGTGTGTGTGTGTGTGTGTGTGTGTGTGTGTGTGTGTGTGTGTGTGTGTGTGTGTGCGTTTCACAACTATTCGTGTGTTGTTACTTCACAGCGAGGGGAAGAACTCGTGTTTTTTTTTTACTTAATAGGATAATGACAAGCACGTGAATGCATAGGTGAAGCATATGATTAAGAGAGAGAACACACACACACACACACACCGCACACACACATACACACACACACACACACACACCCACACACACAGAAAACAAGTTCGTTATCTCAAACAAGATAATACACGAAAAAAGAAAGTGGTGCAAGTCTCTCCTATCCGAACTCAAAAATATAAACAAATCTTGAATAATACGAATATTCTAGTGCAAGCTAAATTCGTATGCATGTCACACAAACAGACAAATTATCTCGCAATACACAACTATACTTTATTTCATCCCTGTGTTCACTTCTTTGACTCTGGTCCTATACTCTGTTGTTTTTAACGAGGTAAAAAATCCTGACTCCTTGCTGCTTACTGACTGATATTTGATGCCAGGAGAAGGGAATACTACGCTTCTTCTTAATTTCAGCTGTATTTGATCATAGTTAACCATATTATCAGGTAAACACAGGCATTTTTTTAGCATGAGACCTTAAGATAGATTGGAACTTTTGCCTCGTAAAAAAATAGACTATAGGCTGCCACCGTGTCCCTCCATCACCACTCACTTTCACTGGTAAACTCTGGATCTCTCTTCCTGTTTCTATTTTCCCACCTTCCTACGACTTACAAGAGAGGAGTGACAAGACACCTCCCGAACTAAATTGACCTACTACTATTTTCTTTATTCTCTTTTGTGTTTTTTATAGGGACTTGCAACGAATCAGGCTTTTTTTTTTTTTTTTTTGCCCTTTGCTAATCCTTTGTGATAAAAAATAATAATAAATAAATAAATAAAAACTCCCTCGCAGTTTCCTGACGTCCCTGGAGCAGCGGTGGAGCAAAAGCCGCGCCAAGGCCACGCCCAGACTCCCTGTAGCAGGTGGTGATGCACACTGCACGACCACCTGGTTGACCATCGGGTAGGATAGCGTGCGGACCCGACAACACCCCACGAAGGATGTAAGCACGCGTGCCGCCCCGCTGAACAAGGTGCATGGGAGTCAGGGTTGTCCCTCACATGCTGTAGAGATGTTTTGGTGTTTTCATCGTCCGGTGTACAACTAATGGCACCTGTAGTTACCTATAGGATTAACGCCTGGAAAAGCAGGTTCATCTATCACACATGACTTGAAGTGTCAACATTGTACACCCACACCCAACCCACACCCACACCCACACCCGCACCTCCCTACACACACACCCACACCCACACCCACACACACCCACACACCCACACCCACACCCACACCCACACACACACCCGCACCTCCTTACACACACAGACAGTTGTTCGCCGAGTCAGGGGATGGCATCGCAAAGCGCCACTCCTATTGTCCTGCGTTGTAGTCCCGCTACAGGCTTAGGATTTTTTGCCGACAAAAGCGTGCAGTTACTGTCCCCCTTGAGCAAGAAGATGGGATGTGTGCGGTGTGTGAGGTCGTTGTCTTCCCAAAATATCGGTCCTGTGAGGTCTAAGCTTCTTACCGGGAGAGTGATAGCTGGCGATCGCAAGTCCAACGCATGATCAAGCCCATGGTGAACACACACATACACACACACGTCTGGTGGTAGTCTTGAAAAGAATAGCCCTCCCCTCCTTTTTATGGTGTGCCCATGATCTAAGAAGTAGATCTACGCCTTAGATCATGGGTGTGTCCATATGTTCCGCCCCGCCACTGCCCACGCCGCCACACTCACACTTACCGAACTGCGTGGTTCAGTGGTCTAGACTTAGACTCTGCCTGGCCAGTCTGTGGTCGCGTGCTTAATCCCTACTCGCTCAAGGGGCTTTTTTTTCTAGAGATTGGAATTGAGAAAGGGAATGGTGCCGGTGTGTGGTGTATGAGGATCCAGCTTTACCCAATGATCTGTCTCTATGACCTCTTTAAGTCTTTCCGGGAGGGTAACGGCAGGAGATCGCAAAGTCTGCGCGTGATCAGGCTGCGGGTGGATGCCACACGGACAAAAGCCTTGCAAGGTCACCAGCATGTCGAGGCAAGGTCGTCAAGGCTACACATGTCCACAGCATCTTCTATACTCTTCGCCTCCTCCTCCTTGGTAGGGCTCAGGCCAGTGACGAGGCATTCCTTCCTTATAATAGACTCGTATATAAGTACATAGAACATAAAGAAGCTACAAAAAAACCCGGACTACTCGCCCCTGCAAGCCACCCTGGACAGACTGCAGGCGTGGATTGAGAACAAAGTGACGAGCAACCCCACCAAGGCCGCGGTGATACAATTGTGTACCTCTTCACAGGGTGTGGCTCGTCCCCCGGCTCTCAGTGGGTCTCCCAAAGTAACTAATACATACATACATACAATATATTACTTTGGGGTCTCCATCCACGGCTTAGAGGGTGTGCCTGTGTGCGCCTATATACCTCGCCCTGCCCACACCGGCACCTTCAGATTTAGTGATAAAAAGTAATGTGGAAACCAGTCTTTGATGTATGTACCTTCATACCGGTACCCTCCCTTCTCTTTTAGGTTTTACAGACATCTATCAGAGGTATAGAGAGTAGGCCTTAAGAACACTGGCCAGGAGATGAAACTGTGGCTGGGATGTTACTAATAGCGATGGTAATAACAATAATAATAATGATAATAATATGTGACGTAGCCTTAATCCCCGCCCTTGTGCGCGTGGGTTTACTTGGTAGCAGTTACTTAGTCTGAATATAATGAGAGGTAATGTTGCCAGTGTTGCCAGCCACCCACGTGAGGGCGGGGCGCGAATTATTTTTCCAAAACAGGTTTGCAATGGTGGGCGTCTAATAATACACTTTTTAGACGTTTTGACGAGAAAAAAGCACTCTCCAGTTGTAAAAGCATGAAATAATAGCCTAATCAAACTATTAAACTACCCTAATCTAACTTAGACTTTTAGGGTTAGGTTAGGTTAGTTTGAGGGTTAGGTTAGGTTAGGTTAGTTTAATGGTTTGATTAGGTTACTATTTGATGCTTTTACAACTGGAGTGTTTTTTTCCCCGTCAAAACGTCTAAAAAATGTATCATTAGACGCCCACCATTGCAAACCTGTTTAGGAAAAAAAATTCGCGGGCGGGGCTGCGGCACCACTGAGGGTCACCTGTTAGCCCTGCCAGGAGCCGCCCCGCCAACCACTTCACTTTTCCCTTTCACCAGCACCGCGTCGCCGTGTCCGTGCAAAGCCGCCGTGTCCGTGCAAAGTCACGACCAAGGATTGGTCACGACCCACACCTCGCCCACCGGTCCTCTGCGGCGGCACACAAACACCTCGCCGCCCCGCCACGACCCCGGGTGGGAGGCAGACACAGGGTTAATGCTTAGAACTTAACATCACATCATCTTGCTAGGATACATACAATTTTTATAAGATATGATATACGTGTGTGTGTGTGTGTGTGTGTGTGTGTGTGTGTGTGTGTGTGTGTGTGTGTGTGTGTGTGTGTGTGTGTGTGTGTGTGTGTGTGTGTGTGTGTGTGTGTGTGTGTGTGTGTGTGTGTGTGTGTGTTTTCCACCACTTGTTATTGTTTTATAGGAAGTAAGCGGGAACGTGTACGAAAAAACAGCGACAACCACAGCCCGGCGTGACGGTGGGCACGTTTCCTGCAATCAGTCGTGCAACGCGCGTCTTTGTTGGGCGAGCACCGGGCGGCGACCTGTCTACCTGGACGGTTCCGGCGACGCGACCGCTCAAGCAACATTTTATTTATTGATCATTAATATTTTTTTTTTTACATCACAAAGGACTAGCCAAGGGGAAAAGAAAAGAAAAGTAAGAAAAAGCCCGTCTATTTGGCAGTCCCTACATCCCTGGTTTGACATCCAAGCCGTAGCAGCCTATGAAAAGCATTATATCATCATAAAGTGACAGTCATTACACAATGGGACACGAACATTCTGATGGACGGATCACATGACTAACACCTCCTTAAAACACTGCCTTGGATGGTAGGCTACGCGTGTATTCCATCGTTGCCTTCCCCATAAGAACATAAGAAAATAAGGAAGCTACAAGAGGCCGTGAGACCTACACGTGGTAGTTCCTGTTACTTAACACTACCTACACCCACCTTTCATCCCCATCCATGAATTTATGTAGCCTCCTTTTAAAGCTCTCTAATGACTCCGCACTAACTACCTACCCATATACACAACGAATATGTCTGCTGCATGTCTACAGTTCTGTCGTTAGTATTCTTGGCCGCAGATACCACGAAATTAGCCATACTTACCAGCATGCGGTCTAGTCACCCGCATGTGCTGTTGGGTTTCTATACAAGAACTTTCACTCTAACATTAAGTTTCACCAATTATGTCTCCACCATTACCAGTTCTAGGCATGTACGAAAGGATAAGTTTTCTCTTATTCTATGTCTCTTTCTAATGTACACTGTCCCCCCCCCCCCCCACTCATTTAAACACCCTCCTCTTTTCTTAATAAACTTGTTAGGGGAGAGGGGCAGTTGCTCATTGACTCTAACTACTCGCAGGTTACACACGTACATCGTCTTATCTACGACTATCTATCTACTACTACTATAAACGCTATCTATAAACTACACAATGAATAATAATAAAAAATTAATGCATTAAGAGCATGATGCGCCTACCCTGATGCAACCTGCCCCGCTCTCCCCCTACTTGGTACACTTGATAGGAGTTACTGACTGCCTGATAGACTGCACTATTACTGTAAGTAAGGACGGTTAAAGAAGAAAGAGGAAGAAAATAGAGAAGAGAATAAATGTATGTAAACTTATATGTATACAGTGCACTAAAGAGTATAAATAAGGACACTTAAATTTCTCTGTCAAATACTCTGTATGGTTGTAAGTAAGAGGTAGTTAAGTTGACTAAGAAAAGCGAGACTAATGTTACGACTAATCATTTCATTGTTTACCATTGATAGAGAGTATAAATGTTTTTTTTTTCCCATTCTAATATTTTGCTTGTCCCCATTTCACCATATCAATTTACTCTGTGGGTATTGATGAGTTTATGAATGGTTGTATTATGTATGTATGTATGTATGGTTGTATGGTTGTATATGTATGGTTGTATAATGTATGGTTGTATATGTATGGTTGTGTATGTATGGTTGTGTATGTATGGTTGTATATGTATGGCTGTATATGTATGGTTGTATATGTATGGTTGTATATGTATGTATGGTTGTATATGTATGGTTGTATATGTATGTATGGTTGTATATGTATGTATGGTTGTATATGTTATGGTTGTATATGTATGTTGGTTTGTATATGTATGGTTGTATATGTTATGGTTGTATATGTATGGTGTATATGTATGTATTGATTATGTATTGTATGGTTGTATATGTATGGTTGTATATGTATGGTTGTATATGTATGGTTGTATATGTATGTTGTTGTATATGTATGGTTGTATATGTATGTGTTTGTTATGTATGTATGGTTGTATATGTATGGTTGTATATGTATGGTTTGGTATATGTATGTATGTTATGGTTGTTATGGTTGGTATGTATGGTTGTAGTATGTATGGTTGTATATGTATGGTTGTATATGTAGTATGTATGTATTGTATGTATGGTTGTATATGTATGGTTGTATATGTATGGTTGTATATGTATGGTTGTATATGTATGGTTGTATATGTAGGTATGTATGGTTGTGTATGTATGGTTGTATATGTATGTATGGTTGTATATGTATGGTTGTATATGTATGGTTGTATATGTATGTATGGTTGTATAAGTATATGTATGGTTGTATATGTATGGTTGTATAAGTATGTATGGTTGTATATGTATGGTTGTATGAGTTGTGTATGTTGGTTGTATATGTATGGTTGTATATGTAGGTTGTATATGTTGTGTATTGTATGGTTGTATATGTATGTATGTTGTATATGTATGGTTGTATATGTATGGTTGTATGTGTTATGTATGGTTGTATATGTAATGTATGGTTGTATATGTATGGTTGTATTATGTATGGTTGTATATGTTGTATGGTTGTATAAGTATATGTATGGTTGTATATTTGTTGTATGAGTTGTATGGTTGTATTGTATGGTTGTATATGTATGTATGGTTGTATATGTATGTATGGTTGTATATGTATGTATGGTTGTATATGTATGTATGGTTGTATATGTATGTATGGTTGTATATGTATGTATGGTTGTGTATGTATGTATGGTTGTATATGTATGTATGGTTGTATATGTATGTATGGTTGTGTATGTATGTATGGTTGTATGTATGTATGGTTGTCTGTATGTATGGTTGTCTGTATGTATGGTTGTATGTATGTATGGTTGTATGTATGTATGGTTGTATGTATGTATGGTTGTATGTATGTATGGTTGTCTGTATGTATGGTTGTCTGTATGTATGGTTGTATGTATGTATGGTTGTATGTATGTATGGTTGTATGTATGTATGGTTGTATATGTTATGTAATGGTTGTGTATGTGTATGTATGGTTGTATATGTATGTATGGTTGTGTATGTGTTGTATATGTATGGTTGTATTATGTATGGTTGTATATGTATGTATGGTTGTTGTATATGTATGGTTGTATATGTATGGTTGTATTGTATGTATGGTTGTATATGTATGGTTGTATATGTATGGTTGTATGTATGGTTGTAATATGTATGGTTGTATATGTATGTATGGTTGTATATTGTTGTATTGTATGTATGTTGTATGTATGTATGGTATGTTGTATGTATGTATGTTATGTATGGTTGTATATGTATGGTTGTATATGTATGTATGGTTGTATATGTATGGTTGTATATATGTATGGTTGTATATGTATGTATGGTTGTATTGTATGGTTGTATATGTATGGTTGTATATGTATGTATGGTTGTATTGTATGGTTGTATATGTATGTTGGTTGTATATGTTGTATGGTTGTATATGTATGGTTGTATATGTATGTATGGTTGTATATGTATGTATGGTTTGTATATGTATGGTTGTATATGTATGTATGGTTGTATATGTATGGTTGTATATGTATGGTTGTATATGTATGTATGGTTGTATATGTATGTATGGTTGTATATGTATGGTTGTATATGTATGTATGGTTGTATATGTATGTATGGTTGTGTATGTATGGTTGTATATGTATGGTTGTATATGTATGTATGGTTGTATATGTATGGTTGTATATTAGGGTGGTCCTTAAAAACAAAAGTTGGAATTGTTTTGTTCCTAACCCGGGAATTTGTTACCATTCAAGTGGAAATCACCCTGAATTTTTTTTATGGAATTCGGCTCGTAGGAAGATGTTGCACACATGACCCGAAGTTTTCCCTCTGTGACTCGTTCGACTGGTCATGGTGTTATTGGAACATACTCCATTTCCTCCTCCTATTTTCACAATATTTTCCTTCCGAATTCGATTCTACTTGTCACAAATTAAGTTCTGAACATATTCTCCTTTCTTTTTCAGTTTGATATGGCGACTAGGAGCAAAGATTTTCTTGTGGTTCCCCAAACGGAGGTAATTGGCTCCAAACTCCCTTCCAACAGAGAGGTTCTCGGGGTCGTTCTCCACCGTCTACAGCTCAAAAAGATGACTCTCCGCGATGTCACGCTGGCCGTGACCCCCATGGTGGCTCAGTTTTGGGATATGGCGCGGATCCCAATGATCCGAAAAGACAACATTGTCACCAAGATTGAGAAGCTCCATCGGGAGTACGAGCTCCTCAAGAAGGTCGCTATCGGCGATCGGAGGCTCAAATCTCGAAAGAAAAGGATTTTGAGGTACTTCTCGACAACCTCTTCGACGTGGCACACGGGAATGCGCTGACCATGATGACCAACCAGGAGGACAAAGAGTTCCTCCTCGCCCAACGGGAGCCAGGACGTCGAGGAAGGATGGGCGGCGTCGATTCCGTCCTTGCTGCTCAGGAGACAGGCAATCTCTTCGCTTGGAAAAGGCCGCTGCTTTCTCCGCCCGCAAACAAGAAGAGGCTGCCGCTTCCTCATCTGTGGCGCAGCTCGAGTCCTCGCCGTCGTCCAGCTCCAACACTTCAGCTGTTGTCTCAGATGAAGAATACGGAGCAGTTGGAGGAGCGAGTCCTGCGAAGCGGGCGAAACGGGCCACGAAGAACATCGTCTCTCCAGCACTGGCGGCCACGCTGGATCGAACCAAGCTGACCGATCGTTCCGCGACATACGTGCTGACTGAAGCCGCACGTTGCCTAGGCCAGAACGTCGAGAGCTCAACATCAACCGCTCATCCATCCGACGCCAACGCTTGAAACATCGTGCGGCCATGGCCTCAAAGATCAGAGAGGAGTTTCGGTCAGGAACTCCGCTGGTGGTCCACTGGGATGGCAAGCTCGTGATGGACCTGACCACGAAAGAACATGTGGACCGTCTCCCGATCATCATTTCCGGGATTGGAGGCGCCCAACTGCTCGCCGTCGCCAGTTGGGCAGTGGCACGGGAGAGAGCATGGCGCAGCGGTGGTCTCGGCCCTGGAGACATGGGAGTCGCGGATCAGGTAGTCGGGATGTCCTAAGACACCACGGCATCCAACACCGGCCGCAGAAACGGGGCCTGTGTCCTCATCGAACAGAAAATGGGAAAGACCTGCTGCATTTCGCCTGTCGTCACCATATCCTGGAGCTGGTGGTACATGCGGTGTTCGTCCGTTTCTTGGGTGTCCTCATCGCCCGAGCATCTGCTCTTCAAACGCTTCCAAACCTCATGGGAGAGCATCGACCGAGAGGACTTCGGCACGGGAATCATGGTGGAGGAAGTGGCGACTGTTCTAGAGGACGTCAAGGATGAGGCTCTTCGATGGACTCTTCAAGTCCTTCAAGAGCGTGAGGACCTTCGCGATGACTACCGGGAATTGGTCAAAACTTGTCATCATTTTCCTCGGTGGTGCCCCTCCCGGTGGAATTCGATTCCTTGCTCCTGGAGCAATGCACCAGGCCAGATGGATGTCAAAAGTCCTCTACTCCTTCAAGATTTGGATGTTCCGGGGCCAGTTCCGCTTGACGAAGAAGGAGGAGCGTGGACTCCAGCGGTTGTGCCTCTTCGTCGTCCGAGTCTACGCAAAGGCCTGGATTGAGGCTTCTTTCTCGGTTCAAGCCCCTCGACTCGACCTCGAACTCATCAAGGCCCTCGGCACCTACGACAAGATCGACCCTGAGATCGGAGACGTCGCGCTGTCGAAACTGTCAAGCATCTGTGGTACGTGTCAGAAGAACTGGTTGGGCTGTCCTTCTTCGACTCCGACGTGTCCTGCGAGACCAAAAACGCCATGGTTACGGCCCTACGACGAGAGGAATTTGACGGAGAGGACACGGCTCCGAAAAGAGTCACGCTTCCAAAGAAGTCGGTCCGAGATCTCCACCTGGAAGACTTCGTCAGTGGACGTACTCTCCACTTCTTCCGGAAGCTACACCTGGATGAGGCCTTCCTCGATCTGCCACCGGACTCGTGGCAGATGGACGAGGGGTTCCAGCGGTCCTCTCAGATCGTCCGGAACCTCGCTGTGGTGAATGACCACGCGGAAAGAGGAGTTGCGCTCATCCAAGAGTTCAACGGATCCCTCACAAAGGATGAGGAGCAGCTTCAGTTCCTCCTTCAAGTGGTGGCGGACCACCGGAAGGCCTTCCCGGACCCGCGGAAGCGCACCCTGGCCCACACCAGGCCACAGTGAGGAGCCCGGCAAGCACGATACCCCCGCCTTCGAGCGGCTAATACCTCAACTGAGGGGGGACCTGGAGCCAGGGCCAGGGTGAAATTGGAGGAGGCGTGTGCAACATCTTTTCGTGAACCGATTCGGCTGAAAATTTACTCACATAGTATTTTCATAACATAGAACATATATCCGGGTTAGGAACATAAAGTTTCTCAAAATTAAATTTTACATACATACTAAGGACCACCCTATTGTATATGTATGGTTGCATATGTATGTATGGTTGTATATGTATGGTTGTATATGTATGTATGGTTGTATATGTATGGTTGTATATGTATGTATGGTTGTATATGTATGGTTGTATATGTATGTATGGTTGTATATGTATGGTTGTATATGTATGGTTGTATATGTATGTATGGTTGTATATGTATGTATGGTTGTATATGTATGTATGGTTGTATATGTATGGTTGTATATGTATGTATGGTTGTATATGTATGGTTGTATATGTATGGTTGTATATGTATGTATGGTTGTATATGTATGTATGGTTGTATATGTATGGTTGTATATGTATGTATGGTTGTATATGTATGTATGGTTGTATATGTATGTATGGTTGTATATGTATGTATGGTTGTATATGTATGGTTGTATATGTATGTATGGTTGTATATGTATGGTTGTATATGTATGGTTGTATATGTATGTATGGTTGTATATGTATGTATGGTTGTATATGTATGTATGGTTGTATATGTATGGTTGTATATGTATGGTTGTATATGTATGTATGGTTGTATATGTATGGTTGTATATGTATGTATGGTTGTATATGTATGGTTGTATATGTATGGTTGTATATGTATGTATGGTTGTATATGTATGGTTGTATATGTATGGTTGTATATGTATGTATGGTTGTGTATGTATGGTTGTATATGTATGTATGGTTGTGTATGTATGGTTGTATATGTATGTATGGTTGTATATGTATGGTTGTATATGTATGGTTGTATATGTATGTATGGTTGTGTATGTATGGTTGTGTATGTATGTATGGTTGTGTATGTATGGTTGTATATGTATGTATGGTTGTATATGTATGGTTGTATATGTATGGTTGTATATGTATGTATGGTTGTATATGTATGGTTGTATATGTATGGTTGTCATGAGGCTTACAAACACAGTATTAAGCCATGCCTTTTTAATCCAATTTATTATTACGCGGTATATTTTTAAGAACATAAGAACATAAGAAAATAAAGAAGCTACAAGAGGCCGGGAGACCTACACGTGGTAGTTCCTGTTACTTAACGCTACCTACATCCACCTTTCATTTCCATCCATGAAATTATCTAGCCTCCTTTTAAAGCTCTAATAGCTCTAAGCTCTAAATAGGGACTTCTAATCATTGTAACTGAAAACTGACTCCAGATTCGTGTTCAGCATGTCCGAAAACTGCCATGAACAAATTTTAGAGCAGATCTATTTTGTAAAATTTTTGGCAAATTTTGCAAGGGGTATGCCTTGATTTTTTTTTTAAATCACGTTTTTTTCAATAACTAAAAAACTATGGCAGATCGGTGCAACATGTACAGAGACGTAAATATGCAGTAGACCAAGGGCAATTATTTGGCGTGAAACAGTTTTTCGGTTTATTCATATCGTTTCCGAATAGCGTTGCGCGGGACGAGCGTTCAACCGGCTGTGGCGATTTCGATTTGGACATAATTTTTGCTTTTACTTTCATTCGCTTGATGACTTAATTCTTATCGAGGTCACCGCTTTCTCCCAGTTACATAATTTCTCTTTTTTTTCTCATGCATTTATCTAGTTGTATTACCATTTATGATTATTATTTTATCATGACATAAGGGAATCGTGCGGAAAATACTCTACTTTTTATTTTGATTTCCTATTTTTTTCCACATATTTATACTTTCTAGAATGTTCTCTGTCTTAAAAGTTAGTGTTTCTTGTTTTCTCTTTGCTTGGTTGATGGCCGCTTCTATATATTCCACTATTTATACACTATTTATTCCATATTATATTATACTATTTTTCCACCTTCCTACGACTTCAATCTTTTCATGAGAGGAGTAACAAGACACCTCCCGAACTAAATTGGCCCACCCCTCTTTATTATATTCTCTTACTGTCTTTTTTTATAGGGACTGGCTATTAAGTGGCCTTTTTGTTACTTCTTTTTCTGCTCTAGACCAGTCCTTTGTGATGTAGTAAGATAGAAATATTATTATCATTATTTATTTTATACTACTATATCTTCCGTGTTCTCTACCCCAATTTTCTTTCTCTTATAACTTTCTCTTATTCACCTCACAGCGGAATGACTATAATTGACCTGTTACGCGGCGGCCACAACCATAATATTTTCTACTTGATGGCGGCTACTATACGATTTTCCATATTTTCTACCTCCATTTTCTATATTTTCGAACTTTCTCATATTCACCTCCTAAACTTGTTACTATTATTGACCTGTAACACGGCGACCTTCCTTTCGTACTTAAGTTCATTCCTTCAGGTCTGAATATCATGTTGCTGTTGTTGTTTTTCCTGTATACCTTCCGGGTGAGAATAAAATTATCAGTATTATTACTATTATATCTTCCGTGTTTTCTACCTACAATTTTTTTCTTTTATAACCTTCTTCTATTCACCTCGCAAAGAAGTTACCATTGTTGATCTGTTACGTGGCGGCCACTGCTTTACTATGCCTTCGGGTGCGAATAAATTGTTATCTTTATTACTACTACTTTCCGCGTGGGCGTCCCCTTTGGCGGCTCCTCCCGTGGCTGGCCTGCGCTGGTGCCTCCTCGCTAGCCTTGTAAGGTAAGACAGGGGCCTCTTCTCTGCCCACTCACTTCCCGCTACACCTCGGCACCTCCCTGACTACTTCTCCCCTCACACCACTATTCACCCTCACTCACTATTCACCTCACTCATTATTCGCTCAAGTTCCTTAACCCTGACTCCTAAAAAAGTCTTCTATCATCTCTATCCAACGCTACATTATATAGCTCTCCTCCCCTCATCAATATTCACTCTCGCCCCAGTTCCTTCACCCTGACGCCTATATACGTTTTCTATCAGCCATATCCAACGCCACACTAGCTTACTTGTACATATTTTCCAACTGTGACTAATAAATGGTGACATGTGTAAATATTTGACTGACGTATTATATTTTTTACTTCTCAGATACAAAGCCTTCAAATGTATGTACAAAATCTAACCTATACATACACAGTCTCACACGCCTACACACACCATTATCATGTAGTTGTCAATCTATTTAGCAATTATAGCTGTATCCACCTACGAAGAAAGAGAGAAAGCGAGAGAAAATAGAGCGGGTATCAAACTAACAAAGCCACCTACGAAGAAAAAGAGAGAGAAAAAAAATAAGAGCGTGTATCAAACTAACAAAAGAAGAAGAAAATAAGTTATCATCAAATCATCCAATAAATCATAATCAGTAAGACAAGACAAGAACGCCATGTCACCTAATCAACACATTCCTGATTCATAATGCTACGAGGATACCGGCCCACGTGAGAGGGGAAGGGGGGGTGGGGGGCGGGGGAAGGGGGGGGAGGCCCTTGGTGATCGGGAATGCCAGGAAACGCGCCCCAATGGAGATGAAAATGAATGACAGGAAGCACCGAGACTTATGACCGAATATATCTCTATAGTAATATTTTATAGTAATATTACTATATAAAAGTGAGAGCGTCGAACCATAGACACAGATGATTTTGTAATAAAAAAAAATATGAAATGCAATTATTTGACTATTTTGTTCTCTCTCTCTCTCTTTCATCCTTCCTTCCTTCCTCCCCTCTTTCCTTCCTTCCCTCTTTCCTTCCTTCTTTCCTCCCTTCCCTCTTTCCTCCCCTCTTTCCTTCCTTCCCTCTTTCCTTCGTTCCCTCTTTCCTTCGTTCTTTCCTTCGTTCTTTCCTTCCTTCCCTCTTTCCTTCGTTCTTTCCTTCCTTCCCTCTTTCCTTCATTCTTTCCTTTCTTCCCTCTTTCCTTCCTTCCCTCTTTCCTTCGTTCTTTCCTTCCTTCCCTCTTTCCTTCCTTCCTTCCTTCTTTTCCTCTATTCTTCCTCCCTCCCTCCTTCCTTCCAAAACTGCAAGCTATTCACGTTAGACCTAAGGTAGTTAGTGTGGAGTCATTAGGGAGCTTTAAAAAGAGGCTGGATAAATTCATGGATGGGGATGAAAGGTGGATGTAGGTAGTGTTAAGTAACAGGAACTACCACGTGCAGGTCTCGCGTCTTCTTGTAGCTTCCTTATTTTCTTATGTTCTTATTCGTAGTTGCACACGGGCCCCAAGTCAGACAGAATCGAGGCAGCAAACAGGAACCCACTTGACCTCTGCTGTCATATTATATGCTTGGCTTTTTATCTTTCTTCGAGCGACGTGCACCGTTATCAGGACAATACATTTCCCACAGTCTGTTTTATGGCCCTGAGGATATGTTTTTATTCAAGAGAAAAGATCGACAGACGAGTTTTGTGGTGATATATACAATCAGCCGCTGTCTGTGTTCAGATTCAACAGGACGTGATAACTAAATACATACATTGACCTCTATTTAATGTTACTTGTGGTATATTCCTCTTCTCTCTCTCTTCTCTCTCTCTCTCTCTCTCTCTCTCTCTCTCTCTCTCTCTCTCTCTCTCTCTCTCTCTCTCTCTCTCTCTCTCTCTCTCTCTCTCTCTCTCTCACACACACACACACACACACACACTTCCAAAAAATAAAACATTCCTACTCTACTATTGAACTCTTCTTAAGTTTCTTGTGGCATCTCTCTCTCTCTCTCTCTCTCTCTCTCTCTCTCTCTCTCTCTCTCTCACACACACACACACACTTCCAAAAAATAAAACCTTCCTGCTCTATTATTGAACTCTTCTTAAAAGTTTCTTGTGGCATCTCTCTCTCTCTCTCTCTCTCTCTCTCTCTCTCTCTCTCTCTCTCTCTCTCTCTCTCTCTCTCTCTCTCTCTCTCACACACACACACACACACACACTTCCAAAAAATAAAACCTTCCTACTCTACTATTGAACTCTTCTTAAGTTTCTTGTGGCATCTCTCTCTCTCTCTCTCTCACACAAAAAAATAAAACCTTCCAGCTCTATGTTACATTCTGCTCAGTACATGCAACACACAAACAACCAACCAATCAATATTTTCTTCAATTATAGACAAAAAGCACGTGTCTACCCTTCGATAAACATGGCACTGATGTTATTAACCCCTTGAGACCCAGAACGTAATTTCCATTGTAATTTGGGTACCATTAGACGATTTTTAGTGAATATAAGCAATATTTTATAGATATGACCTGTTTAGTATCCTTGTCGACTAACTAATTTGCAATATTCAGTTACTTTTCGTAATTATATGACTAACAACAGACGGTTTTATATAGCAAAGGAAAGATGTGGGCGGGCAGGGGTTAATGCAACAGCTACCAAATGTTTGTTATAATATAACAGAACGTATATTTTCTCTTGATAGCCGCCGGAAATATATAATCCGTTCGGTACCAGTAATAATAAGCAACGAAGCTAGAATTCCAAAGTAACATGATCCGCCAGAGGGCATAGCAAGACTCTCTCCGTCCGGTGTAACTCCACTGACCAAACACACACACACAACACACACACACACACACACACACACACACACACACACACACACACACTACAAGCAGGAAGTGAAACCTCGGCATAAGAAGCTTCGTCTCGGCAGATAAATGTTAATCAATCCTCAACGTCGTAACATGATGACAAAATAAGTAGGAAAACAAGTCGGTAAAGAAGCTATTAGAAATATAGTTTAGAATATCATATAACAGAGGTGCAACAGAAGGAAGAACGATCACATATAACAGAGGTGCAACATGAGGAAGAACGATCAGACTCTTATGAGCTGAAGCAATAATTTTTCTTCTCTCATTGGCGCGTTTTGTCATTAAATTTTATGACCAATCGCTTAAGACGTAATAATAAATCCGTGTTTTCTCTCACTAGCATGTTTTGTTATTTCTGAGCAATCGCTTTCATAACTAATCATTTATTTAATCACACCGTTTTAACCTTTCAGTGCTGCTCTGCTAATGGAGTGAGACTTGCAATACAGAGATTACCTGGCCGAAACCAATCAAATAAGAAGGCCAAGGTAAAAAAAAGAAGGGAAAAAGATATTACAATACCACTGGACATTTCAAGGTCAAACTAAATTAATTGTCGCCATCATATCAAATCTCTTTTTTTTCTTCTTATATCACAGGACCCGCTTATATCGTTAGTTTCTTATACCTTACTCATATTTTTTTTCCATGTTCAGCTTATAGTTCACAATCAATAGCTAACAAAAGGCAATGTATGTAACAGTAATTAATGCTGACGTGACGAAACTGAGCTCGCAACCTACACCTTCCAGCTACGGACTTGGTTTACCGCATGTTTCTGACCATCGATATCCCCCCTTCCTCCTCCTCCTCTTCTTCAACCCCTCCTCCTCCTCCTCCTCCTCCTCCTCCTTCATCCTCCTTACCAATTTACTTTGCTACTATTTTGCCTCTAGCTCGTAGAAACTATAGTGGTAGAAAGTAGTCACGTAGGAAGCCCAGTTTGACCTAATAGGGATGTTGCTGTCTGTTCTTCCTTTGTATTCCTTTGTATTCTTCTTCCTCCTCCTCCTTAAAACACTTTACTTTGCTATTATTTTGACTCTTAACTCCTTGAAACTAGTGGTAGAAAGTAGTCACGTAGGAGGCCCCATTTGACCTGCAGTAAGGATATTCCTGACTGTTCTTCCTTTGTATTCCTTTGCATTCTTCCTCCTTCACATCTAGCTAAGGATTATTTTCACCATCTCAATCGTCAAATTATGTGTAGTATATCTCCCCCCCTTCAATTCTCCCTATCAAGAATCCCCCCTCCCCCCATCCCCATCAAGGATTATTCACTATCTCAAACGTCAGTGCATATTTTCCCCCAATCATTTCACAAGCCTGCATCCGTAGCTTTCAATATCAACACCTTCCTTGGCGTGAAACACATTGTTGACATTACTGTGCTGAATGTAACACGTGAGCAGCGAAGGTCTGAAGGTCTCGGAGGGATGTACACACTTCTCCCGCCACCACAATTGCCTGAGTGTTGTTGTAATGAGTGTGTTCTTCAACGCTACTTCCCTCAAGGCTTTCCACGTATAGAGGTTAGTGCGGCATGAAGGACAGGATGGGTAGAAGTGTAATAGTCCCTCCCCCCCTTATTTTCTTTTACTATTAACCCCTTGAGGCCCAGAACTTAATTTTCATTGTAATTTGGGTACCATTAGACGCTTTTGAGTGAATATGTGCAATGTTTTATAGATATGACCTGTTTAGTATTCTTGTCCACTAGTTAGTTTGGTATATTCAGTCACTTTTCGTAATGTTATGGTAAACAACAGATGATTTTATATAGCAAAGGAAAGATCTGGGAGCGAAGGGGTTAAAGCTCAAAGCCATCACCACCAAAATACATTCATCTTACATCATTCTTACAATCATCAATTCCATTACATTCATCTCCTTGATTAACCACCCCCACCAGCCCCTCCAACCACCCTGCATTGATAGATAGATAGATAGATATAGATAGATAGATATTTATTAAAAAAATAAAAAATAAAAAATGCTACAATTTGGTTACGGCCATGTCCCCCCCCACTTTCCAGAAAACCAAGAATAAACGTTTTCCGAAACCCTCTTCTACTTTTTTACTGATAGCTATTATGCAGACGAACTTCCCCTAGTAGCCCTTCACGCACTCTAACTCCCTCTTTGTAAACCTCCCTCCGCTTCCAGTTGCCTCCCACCCTCCATTTTCTCTTTGTACTCGTAATATAGGGACGTTCATAAAAGCATACCATCCATGCGCGATACCTCCCTTCCTTTTTCCTCTCTGTGGCTTACCTCCGCTTCGTAACACTGCCCCCCCTCCTCCCCCTCCTCTCTTGTTTTACGAAATACTCCCTCCCTCCTTCCCTTTCGCCCTTTCCTGCTTTGTCGCAACACTATTCCCATCCCTTCATTTTTTTTCGCAACGCCACTCTCCTTTTTTCATCTCTCTATTAAGTTGTCAACAAACCTCTCTCCCCCCTTTTTTTTTCTCTTCTCTCCTCTCTTTCTCTCTCTCTCTCCTCTTCCCCCCTCTCTCTCTCTTCCCTCTCTCTTTCTCTTCTTCTCTCTCGGGGAAAGCGTGGGACAAAACTGAGAAGAGAAAAAACACGAGAAAAACACCGCCAGATCAGAGCACCCAATAGGTTGGAAAACATACAACAAAATAACGAGAGAGGGAAATGTGCAGGCATTTCCCTTTCCTTTTTGTTACATTTTAAAACCTTATCCCTTTTTGGGGAAAGAACTACATGGAAACGAGGAGGGATGCAATCCCCTTTTTCTATCTATCTAACGACTCGAACTCCTTATACCTAGTTCCTATACAATCTATGCTTTATATCGTAGGGCAACATATAATTATAACAGTATCAATGTTATTGTTTATCTGTTCGCGTGTGTTTCTCTCTTGCCTGCACGTCTGTCTTCTTGTTGTATCTGCAGGAAGCTGTAATGTAGGTGAGAGGATGTAGTATTATTAGGTCACTAGCCGGAAAGCCGCCCTCCGGGCGGACTTTTTGGCTAGCTCCTGCGGAGGGCTATTGGTGGGCCTTCGGCCCACCACCACACAGACTCTCCAGATAGCCCCTTCTAACTTTCCTGAAATCATGGATGTAGAAATGTATGTATTAACGCCAACCCATTCACATCACCCCCAACCCATTCACTCACCCATTACCCATCACCCCCCACCCATTACCCATCACCCCCCACCCATTCACTCACCCATTACCCATCACCACACACCCATTCACTCACCCATTACCCATCACCCCCCATCTATTCCCTCACCCATCACCAATCACCCCCCACCCATTCACTGACCCATCACCCCACACCTATTACCCATCACCCCACCCATTCACTCACCCATTACCCATCACCCTACATCAAGGTTTCCTCAATTCTCGCAACCCACTTTTTTTTCACAATTATCGGTAATAG